>CM021722.1:3232133-3292214 GCA_011074415.1 Stictonetta naevosa | reverse complement strand
CCCCCCCCCAGATACTGCCCGTGCCCCCACAGGGAGAAAGAGCAGAGGTAAGAGCGGCCCCCCCGGCACAGCGGGGGGAGGACCCCCGGTGTGACCCCACGAGGCACAGCCCCCTCCCAGATCCCCATTTTAACGCGGTTTGGGGCCGTTTAACGCGATTTGGGGCCGGGGGGCAGCTGAAATGGCGGAGCTGTGGGGTGCTGAGCCCCGGCAGCCGGGGGGGGGGGGGATCCAGCATGAGCCCACCTGAGGATGAACGTGGTGGGAGCTGGGCGTCAAAACGTCCCCGGCTCCACCTGCGGTGGAGGGAGAGGCACGAGGAGGGCACCCCGTTATTTGGGGATGAGCCGAAAAATGCCCTCGGAGCTCGTGCTGGTAAGGAGCAATCCTGCGAGCCCTTTTTTTCGGTGTAAAATCTTGCGGATTTTGCTCCTTTTTATGTAGCGCCGCTTCCGAGGAGACGCTCGCTGGAGCCTGTGCTGCTCCTTCCCAGCCCAAACTCTGACCGCTCTCCAAGTAGCGTCTCTCGTGCCGAGACGTGGCAAAAAAAAAAATAAAAAATAGGGATGGCATTAAAAGGGGTGACAGGGAGGTAAGGCTGGGCGCAAAAAGGGGGTGTGCGGAGGGGGGTCGGGGGCTGGTGGCGGCTGCGAGCCCCGAGGTGCTCATGGAGGAGCGGAGGCAACGCGGCGGAAAGCGGCCGCGGGGGCTGGAGGGGACGAGCACGGGTGGAGGAATGGGGGTGGATGGAGGAAATCCCGAGTGCGAAACTGGCCCCGCGTGGAGTAAATTTACCCTCGGGTTGGGTGAGTGTAGCCAGAGAGTTGGAGTTGCCCCCGTGTGCAGGCAGCAGCGCGGTGCTGGTGTTCTGGGTTCCTGCCGCTGTGCCTTTGCCTAGCCAAATCTGGGGGTGCTGCTCCTGAAGAGTTGATAAATATATTGGTATAATTCCTTTTTTTTTTTTTTAAAAAAAAAAAAAAAGGGGGTTAACAAAAGCATTTGATGATGTTTTTAATTGTTTTGGAAATAGGAGAGGTGCAAATATTTGAAAGTTATGCGCCGAACGTGAGTAGTGCTTGGTATTTCTGAGCCAGGCGTGCTTTCAGACGCAGTGCTGCAAGCTGTAAATGCTCGTTTATTCTCCCCCTAATCATTTTTCCTATTAATACGAGCGAGTTCAAGTGAGAAGGGTGTTTGGAAATTGGCAGCTTTTCAGGTCTGGAATAGTCCTCGGTCTTGCGCAAGTTGTATTTGTTACAAAGAATTCTGTTGTTTTTTTTTGCTTGTTTTATTCAGGAACAATGCTTAGCAATAGTCACATACGCAATGGTTTATAGGGAATTACGACGAGTAAGTTGAAATCGGGGATTTATTTAGCTGTCGTGTGTCCAGAGATTGTTGCTAAAGAATCTGTGGCCGCAGCTCTTGCGGAGGTTCAGATTACGCGGGGCGCAAAACCCTGCGGTTGACAAGACGTGCTGGAGGCCTGTAAGAATGGAGAAGCAGTGAATAAGCCTCATGTGCTGCGGCTTGCAAAATGGACCGACGCCTGGGCTGATCGCTATCTGCCTCGCGGAGCTCCAAGCGAGCAGCCTTTGCAGAGCATCTGTCTTCTGGGTGCTGTGGTGTTCGTTGTAGGAGGAATGCTGGGGGGAAGAAGTCACGTTTAGCTTGGTGCGTCGCCTTTCTGCGTCTGGATGTGAAGTCCTGAGCGCAGGTTGCTGCTGCAGGGGATTCCTTGAAGCTCCTCATAGCTTTCGTTTGCTGCTTGCTTGCTTGCAGTTCTCTGCTCCACGTCAGACGTTCCAGTTTGTTTTCCCCAGTGCTAAATGCGCTTACTGGTTAATAGTTTCCTTCAAATAATTACTGTGTGGTTCTCAGCACCTAAGAGTGAGCCACAAGAAGTACTTTCCCCAGTGATGAAAGTAGTATAAATTAAGGAATACATATTTAAAGACCTTATTTTAACTTTTTTTTTTCCCCTCTTGTGAGCTATTGCTTCACTGAAGTTTCTTAGGACTTCTGCTAGGACTCACAAAGCGAAACTTAGCTCTGTCCTCGGCCAGGAGAAGCTGTTAGCTGGTAGGTTTAGACTAGCCAGGAAATGGAAATGCTTCAGAATTCAGCTTCTCTCTTACAAGGTACGTGTGAATTCTTTCACACCCGTTTTTGATTTGCAGAAGTGTGAAAGGGTTTCTGAAGCTGACCTCAGCTCTGAGTCAAAACAGAACTAAGGTTTTTGTCTTCAAGTTGTTAGAAATGAACGGGGAGATACGAAGCTCGGTTGCTTGAAAACCTTGCCTGTAACTTCATACAGTAATTCAGATCGAGTGGGAGAAAGGGAAGATTTATTAGCTCTGCAGCAACCGCTCGCTTTGAGCTCTGTTGTCCTACGTGCTGTGAAAGATTGTCCACCTGATGCTTCAACGCCGAGAGTAAATTCGGTGCAAGAATCCTCTCTAGTGGTTGAGGCACAAAGTGCAAAACTTCTACTGCAACAACCTTTGTGGTTTTCGTCTTGAATATTTCATCAAGGCTTTTGGTTGTTGTTTTATATTTTTTTTCCCCCCTCTGGGGAATGAAACCTTCGGAGATGTTCTCGGCTCAGCAGCCTGTTGTTAATTGCTCTGTGTATAAACACTTCACCTTCCCTAAACTCTTAACCGCAGTGAACAGGCTGCTAGCTTTCGGCATGCTGTACAGAAAGAAGCCCCCGCTGCTCTCTGCAATGTGAGGGACTGGAAGACCATCCTTGCCGGTGTGAAACCCTTAACGAATTACTGCTCTGGAGTGCGTCAGCTGCAATAAGCAAAATTCAACAAATTATTTACCAGAAACCAATACGTTTGTAAAATCTTATTTATAGATGAGAACATCCTGGTTGCTTGCTCATATTTTTGTGTGCTAATGCTCTTCGCTTTTCTTTTTATTAGAGTTAAGATCAAAGGTGGCTTGGGTGAGGCCGTTGAGTCGTACGTAGCTTGCAAGCCGTTGAATTACAGCTGCGGCACGCAGGATTCGTCCTGTGGTAGGCTTCAGAGCTGCGGGGCAGCTCTAGCACGGCGCTGGAACAAAACACCTTAATGAGGGAGTGAGGGGAGAGAGAGCACGTAAAAACAGGTGTGGTGACTCTGTCCTTTGCCAGCATCATAGGGAGGTAATTCCTAGAGCTACTTAGCATATTTGTAATAATTTATATCGCAGAATATCGAGCAAAATGCAAATCTGAATGCTTTCTGTTACCCTACTTTGGGCTGTTTTTGCAGGATATCCCCCCGACTTCTTGCTCCAGTGTTAAGAAGTGATTTAGTACCTTGAGTGGGCTTCAGATAGGTAGAAACAAAGTAAACTTGGCTGCTTTGTGCTAAGTGTTAATTAGCTTTCTGTTGCATGATGGTAATGAGCTTACATTAACTGTTACACCTCCAACACGGTGCAAAGATCGGGATGAAATCTCCAAGAAAACGGCAAACTCATTGGGGCATAGCTTGAGAGTAAAAGAGATTTTAAAGGAGGCCCGCTAGCTAGGTTCCCCTAATTGGGTAGTTACAGTAATTCACTGAGAATTCTGTCTTTAAGAACTTTACTGAGAAAGCAGAAGAAAATATAGGCAGCGATTTGGAAGACAGAAGCTCTTTCCTCCCCCCGCTGCATACGAACGCCTGCTCTCTTGTCTTGCCGCTTTGGCTGGGTAATTCAGCTGCGTTTTCAAATGAAGAAGAAAATTGAAATACGTGGATCTGACAGCCCAAAGGTACTATGAGTGCATTTGAAATGTATCTTTTGTAACATGTCATTCGTGAGTAATGTACTCTTAAAATCTCCTTAGTCAGGTATTTTTTTTTCCCCGTTTTGTACCTTTCTTAACTGAAATGCAGAAGGGTGCTTTAGCCAAAGGAAAAAAGCACATCTTCAGACACAGGAATCCCTGCAGAAGACTGGAGTTACTAAATAACATGCTCCATCTCAGCCTTTTAAAAGGAAGTTTGATCTATTACGGTATACCTCAGTGTGCAGTATATATATCACAAAAACTTTTACACTCAACCCCTAACCAAGTGTACTGAAAAAATAAACTTTTTCTTTTTTCCCTCCGGGTGAACCCAGCAGCGGTTTTGAAAGACCCAATGTAATGGAGAAAAGCTTTAGTGCATTTATGTTCTTTTCAGTCTTTTCAGTCAAACCATGGAAGATCAAGTCAAGAGTTATGGGCCACAGCTGTGTTCTTCCATTGAGACCTTCTATAGGACATCAGCTGAGCTGATTAAGAAATGGTGACCACAGCTACATTCCCTTATTCACTCTGAAAGGCAAATCCGTCCACTTGATTGAGAAGCATTGCCTTGCAACCATATTTTCCCATTCGCTTTCAGTGGGCGGCTTAGATTTGATTAAGAAATACTGTCCTATAATTACATTCGGTCTCTCTCTCATGCTATGAAAAGCCTCTGAAGACAATTCAAGGTTTTGAACTTTAAATAAAAATGGTGCGGAAGAGGGATCTTTGCAGCCTGTCTAGGTGGATATGCAGATGAAGCGATAAGTAGCTTTTAGCTAGAAATACTAAAAGAGTATCTTAAGAAGGGCAGTCAGTGCTGGCTTGTGTTTCTGTACTGCTCCTGCTTTGTTCCCCAGTTTCCTGGAAGGGATCAGTGGCTCTAAGCTTGATTCCGTTCCAATAAGTTCATGACAAATGTGCTTTCCTTTTATTCAAATAGCAAAACCGTATTTTATATTAAATCCTTTCATTCTTTTGTTGTGACGGGGACACTCTTGTCTCCTGCCTGGTGCTGAATCTAACTTTACCAACTCGTTTTAGGTAGTTTAGAATTTCATGTTACGTTGTATGTTAAACGTGTTCCAGCTGAATAACAAGTGCTCTGTGTATTAAGAAAATTAGATAGATTTGTGGCTGACTTCTAGCTCGAGCATTATCTGCATAAATAGTGAACTGTAGTCTATCAGAACAAATAATTTTTTCATACATTGCACTTCAGCAAAAGCAATTTGTCATGAACGCCTTTTTCCCCTCTGCGTGCAGATCCGTATAACTCAGTCAAATGAGGAGCTAATGGCTTTTTTGACTAATTAGGACTTGCGTTTTTCTGTGTTTTTTTCTGTTGCTGTGGTTTTTTTTTTTTATATAGTTGGCAATAGTTGGTGGGTGGAGGGAGAGGGCTACACATTGTTTGAAACAGGCTGCAGGTCTATGTTTTTGTGTCTATACATATGTTGCTAGAACAGGGTGGCACCGACTGCCTTTGGGTGCTGAGGGTTGCGGTTTTGGGTCTTTTTTCCTCCACTCGGTAATGAACAGTGACAAATGATACGTCCTAACTCCGAGATCGTGGCTGCTTTAGCATGAGCCAGGCGGGTGCTTAATGATGAATTAACCGAAAGTTGGCTTGTCAGTTAGTTAAACAAAAAGAAAACCCCGTCATCTGTCGGGGATGTAGATCAGTGGTTGGCTGTTGGGGCAGGGAACCCAAGGTGATCTGTTGGCTGTAGCTCATCAGGGTGCAACGAGACTATATAATTATGGCATCGCGCTCTTGGAGGAGTGATGCCTCCAGCTTTTTCACCCAGTGACCTTCAGTAGTAGTTACAGGGTTGATTTCCTTTTGGTTCTTAGGGGAAACTTTTTCTCTCCTCCCTATCCCATCCAAATCTCCTGTCCTGGAAATGCAGAAGGCAAAAGCGATGAGTTAAGGCAGCTCGTTGAACCAAGCTGGCTCCCGTTCTAATTAAACGAAGGGACTGATGGCTACATATCTCCACCCTGTGCCAGGAAACAAAAGTACGAGGAGACTGCTCTTCACTGTCCTTACAAATATTGCTGGAGGGAATGTCAGGAGGATGAGGAAGCTGAAAGCAAGACCCTGTTCAGATACCGACAAAGTCCTTTCTTTTGCCCTGTGGTGTTGCTGTGTAGTGAAACTGTTTGCTGGTGGCATGGAAATCTGCGGCATCACATTTGGAGTAGTTCACATGAAAATCAGCCGTGTTTGATATGTGCTTGATGTCTTCGGTAGAGAGGAGTCATTAGCTTGTTGCTGTATGCGAGTGCCTCGCTTCCAGTCTCCGTAGAATTGGCCATGTCTTCTGCAGCTAGAGGAATAAACGTGAAGGGAACAAAAGCATCGTGCTGAGTACAAAGGAGCAGGTTGGTCTGGGTAGCTCCTTCTCCCCAAGGAGAACAAAGTTTTTTTTTCTGCGCTCAGAAAACACACAAACATGGAAAATCAGTTTTAATTTTCGGGACAAGTATTCTAGACTTACAATAGCATTAATTATTCTGGAGAAAAAACAAAACATGTAGAACTCTGCTGTTCTTTTAAAAGAAAAAGCACAAAAGAAATAGTCAAATCAGCTAACTGTTTATTCACTGGAGTTGTGAGAAAGAGCCCTTAGCTCGGCTTTAATGATGTTTAATCATTCTTTCAAAAATACAAAAGAGGTACTAAAAGCTGTTCAGCTAAGCTTTAAAGAACTAATAGCTATAACTCAGATTCAAAAGTGATTTAGTTCCAGAGGTAAGTCCATAATCCTACCAGCCATGAGTTAATCTGTCATCAGACTAAGACTGGAAGCAAATCTATTTAACTAAGAATAGTTAATTCACCTGAATGTGAGTGGTGATGAGGATCCTTCTCACAAACGTGACTTTATTTTGAGAAAATGGAATATTCATGACAGAGGATGAAATTAACTAGTGGTTTTTGAAGATGGGCTGAAAAATTCTGTTTCAATTTCTCTGAACTTTTCAGGGTGATTTGGTAGCGTGGCTCCCTGACCTGTCATTTTGGATGCTAGAAATGAATGAATCCCTGAATAAGAACAATGATTTCCTGCACTTCATAAAATTGGAAGGTTTTAGGAGCAGCTTTTTGAGATGTAGTACTGTGACATCAGAACCTAGCTCACCTCTCCCTCTTTCCTTTTTCCCTTGTTCTTTTGTTGTTTCATCTCAAGACAAATTGATGTGACGAACCCTGACCTTTTAGTACGATAATTTATTAAAATAACAGATGCTGTAGAATTGGGCCTTGGTTGATCTTCAATTCTTAGAGAAGATTAACAATCTGATATTTTGCAAATCAGGTTCCCGTTTCCTACTTTGTTCTGCTAGGTCAGTGTGTTGTGGGGAGGACAATGGCATTACCCCTCAGACGCTGCCTGTGACTTACAGAAAAGGATTTCAGCCAGAACAAGATTCATAACAAGCAAATTAGGAATAATTCCTTGGTGGGGGGGGACTGAAATGTTTCCGAATGTACCAGAAAAGAGAGGTTCAAAACTTGTGTGTCTGCTGGCGGGCTGGGTGTATGGAAAAATGAGACAAAAACCATTTCTTGGTTTCGTTGGTGCCTCTCTGTCTCCTTTTGCACACCTAGGAAGGGGTGTGCTGCCTGTATAGATTTTTCCAGGCGCAGAACAGGCACATTGGCTGAGCAGAGGCCGTGTAAATCTCCCCGATTCTTTATTGACACGAAAACGGAGGAGACCTTGGGTCGAGCTCAGCAGTCAGCGAGGCCAGGTCAGGTCGGCAGCTTCTGGAGGCGAGGGGCAGCAGCACCTCCCCTGTCCGCCTGCGGGCACCCTGCAGATGGGTGCTGGTGCTCATTGACCATCCCGGCCTGATTTTATTGCTTAGGCAAATGAAAACCAAGCGCAAGTTGTTGCCTTTGGATCAATCGGTCACTGTGATTTACTCTGCTTACCAGTTAATGGCATTCCTTAAAATCCATAGAAAATTTTCTAGCTGCTGTTCCATTTCACTCGCTGAGGATTTTCCAAGACTTAAGAGTAGTTGATTGGCGAGTGAGGGGAGAGGAAATGATGGAGAGAGGTGTCGAAACCCTTCATTATTTTTGCCTTGTTTTAGCCTCCGTTCTTCAGATGCATCGAAGACACCTTTCGGGCTTAAAGCACAGCGAAATGCGACCGTGGGCTGCCGTACTTATATTTAATGCTATTTGCCTATTCATTATGGCTGGGGAGATAATAAGCCCCAGCCTGCTGGGGTTGTCTTGTTCTTTATTGCTTCAGTAGATGGCACTGACATGTTCGTTTGACTGATTGCTTTATGTGTTGTATCAGCTGCGATGTTGTTTTAGATTAGTTAATAGTCTGCCGAAGATTTTGCCAAGATGAATATGAATTGAAATGGGGGAGGAAGAGCAGCGGAGGACTACCCATAACTTACCAAGTATTCACTCCCTGGTATAATCCGTCTTTGTGTCTATCACAAAGAGATTCTCGAAGAGACTGTTAGCCTGCTTCTGAATACGAGGGCTGTTAAATTGATCTCTGCTGCAGCCATTGGTTTTGTGTGCGAGCAGTGCCAGGAGAATTCTCTGACGTGCTGGAGCTATAAAACTTCGTCTCGTACCTGTGAGGTGGAAGGGTTTGGGGTTGGTTTGGTTTGTTAAAATTCTGTGTGTTTTGCTACAACAGCAGGAAGCAATTACCAGTTTTTGCAAAAGATCGGGGGGACGGAGCAAGATACTACAGGTCAAAATGTAAGCTCCGACCTTGCTAAAGAAGCTCTTTGCAGGCAGTGGGAAATTGCGTTTAATTTTGTTGGTGTTGTTGTGAAGGTGGCTAGGAATTGTGTGGAATTCTCGCTCTAAAAGGTCGAGGGTGGTTTTGAAGTATTTTTAATATACGATGCCTCAGCTATTGCTGTCAGCCTCAACTCTGAATGCTTTGTTTATGTGGGAATTGGTGATAAATGTGATATGTACTGAATATGAAAAACAGTGTTTAAAGATTACGGTCAAAAGAAATAGTGCTTTCTGCATTCTGACAAAAATCAGCTTTTTGGCTGCATCACAGCAGGCCACGATTAAAAGGAATGATAAGGTAGGGTAAGTGGGGACACGGGAGAAAGGCTGTTTATCTCTTCTATTCCTGCTTTGTTAGGCCACATGTTGAAATCTAACGTGGCTCATTTTGTTTAACTTGTGCCTTGTTAATTATTCTTAATCTGCCTTGTTCACTTGTGCACAGGTCCTGACCCGTGAATACGTAAGCACGTACTCCATCCATCTGAGCAGCCTCGCTAAACTTGAATACTTGCCGAATTGGTCAGTGGTAAGTGTGAAAGGAAACAAAAAAGGCATCGCTCTGGGTATGAATCCTGACACTTTGGGGCTGGTGGGGAGTACAAACTGTAGCCTGAATTTCCGAATAGTGAAAATGGGTGTAGCTCTGCTCACTTGGCTTCAGCAGCGCTGATTTTACGTCCATTACAGCTCTGTTATTGTCTGCTCTGGCAGAGAGGTTTTTTTCATGAGTGATGTTCAGGGGCAAACATGTACCAAACTTTAAAATGCTGTGGCATGCCACTCTGATGTTGTCACAATTATGGAAATAGAATTCATTGTCAATTCATGGATTCTATAAAGCTGCTTGCTTGACTCATAAAGCGAAATTATTATTTTATATTGGGCAGTTAGCATCTACTTGCAGACTGTTCTAATGCAAAACATTTTTTCATGTTTTATTCTGATAATTCAAATTGTATGTGTTTGCTGTAATTGCTTCAGGCTTATACAGATGTAACTACCAGTGGAAGGACTGCACTGACTCTTTCCCTTTTTGACTGTTTCACTAGGACTAAAGGAAATATCGTGAATTGTTTTAATGCCTCGTTTATACAGTGTATCTGTATCGTGTTTCCCAGCTTATTAACACTTCAAAAAGCCAAACCAAAAATAAAACCCCAGAAGCCTATGGAAAGAAAGGGGAGGGGAGACTTTTATGTATTGCAATAAATGAAGAAACATTAACTTTCAGAACACCATGACCGAAGAAGTATATAGCATTTTAATAATGCTTTTTAACATCCGCAGCCATTCTGTAGCAAGTTCCCATAGTTTTAGAGAGCTGTAGGACACGGATCCTTTTTTCCTGTTTGTTTTAAGGTGACCCCAAAGAATAAATAACTTAAATGTAAGTTCAAAATGTGATCTTACCATTCTTTTTATTCATCTCTTGTACTTGGACAAGAAACGGTGTGGGTTTGCCTTAATAAGAATATTCATTTTTCATCTTTTTAAAATTTCCACTTAAATACTCATCTTTAAAATATTTTAATTTTTAAAAACTTTCAGTCATAAACTTGTACGGCTGGGGAATTTGAAAAGCTGTGCAAATTGGCGAGCTTCTAAGCAGGGCTGTATTAAAACGCTCTGTGAGCTGAAGAAACTCGCCTTGCCTTCGCCCTTTTGTGATTATTTTCAAACCATAAACTGCCAGATCTATTCCTAGTGGATGTGGAACTGTCTCTAGTTTAAGAGAATCTTCATCAGGAAGGAATGTAGATAGAAGACACATGCACATTTGAAACCATTTGTTGGCCTGTGTAAAATGTGAATGACTGGTCTTTGAGGACACAGGCAGTGTGCATTCTTCTGGCTTAGCTGTAAATTTCTTCTAGCCAAAGAAAAGTTTGGCATTTTTCTAACATCCGAGAGTTTGTCAGCAAGCCTTTCTGGTAAGGGAAGTTTGTATCTGCAGAAATAGTGGTTGGGCTAGTATGTCCAAAGCAGCTCACCAAGCACAGTAAAAAATATATATAGAATATAAAAAAATATATAAAATATAGAAAGAGATATAGATAGCAAAAAAAGGCGGGGTGAGGTTCTTGTAGCTACTCCAGGCATTGCCTTGCTTTAGGAACAGGGGCTGGGGAACGTTGTACTTTCTGTTCAGGCTTGATCAGCGTAGGCATGTTAGCAGAAAATTTCAGTTTTTATGAGGCTGTAGTTTCAAGAATGCCAGTCATGTTTAAAACCGTCTGTGGGACATTAAAACTTTTCCTGGAGTACACAAAATTCCAGCGTTTTAGGAAAAAGATAATGTTTTCCCATCACTGCTCCTTTCCTGGGGAAGCTCTGAGCACTGGATTGAACGCAGCTTTAACAATTTCTGTGATACTTGGTGGTTAGAGTGTACCTGTAAATGTTATGTTTTCTGCAGCCGTGGTCTGTTGGTGAGCTGAATTGGGGGTAAATGGGTAGAGAATGGGTGGGTTCTGCTGTTGCCTGGTGTCGGACGGGTTTTATATCCAGGGTGCTGTGGGACTGGGATCTCAATGCCTCTGGTTTGGTAGCTTTGGGCCGCTTACATCTGCCAGCTGATGGAAATGTTATCCCCTTAAAACTACATGAACTTTCTAGGGAGGATGACCAGTTTTCGCAGGTGGGCTGGCAATAGGGACAAACTGGGGCCCCTTGAGCCTTGTTTTTTTTGTTGTGGAGTAAGAAATGTTAGAAGATAACTGTGTGGTTCGCTGTGGTGTGTGTGCTCCTCCTTGTACTCAAAAATCAGGTGTGGGCCAGCATCCACCAGCCTGAGCTTCGCCAAGGTGCTTCAGAGAACCAAGTCCTGCAGAAATTGCATTCATTCCCAGGGATTTCCTCAATCCCCATGCTTTTGAGTATTTTTTTTTCTTTTTGCAATGATTTAAAGATTTCTTTGAAAACTGATTTTCCAGATTCTGGGTTCGAGCCTGCAGCCAAGCGTGAACTCTCAGAAAGAGTTTAACATTGACATAATTATAATTAACTTAAAGGAATGAATAGAACTTGCCGTGGAATTTGGCAGTGAAGTCATGTTTTACTCGAGCTCCCTTGTGGTTACAGCTTCGAACTGGAGCAGGGCGCTGCACGCGTGGTGCCGTGTGTTGGGCACGCGGTGTCTTTTGCACGAAATCCTCCAGGACTGTGATGACACGTGTGGCACGCTGGCCACCTGCCAGACAGGGATGTGAGATCTTCCAGAACTCCATAAACCTGGGGTTTGGACGGAGAAGTTCACTTTCAGGGCTCTGGGAGGTTGCTGAGCTGCTGCCCTTGCAGCTGATGGCCCACAGAAATAAAATCCGTGGGGTTTGTGCCCAGCTTGGGGCGAGCGCCATCCTGCTCATGGTGATCGCAGCCAGGACAGGAGGGAGGTGAGGCTGGTGACTGCTTTTGCTGTCACAGCTGAAGGCTCCTGTCACAGCTAGTCAGAGCCCTTATTTGTCTGCGTGTCTCAAGTTGTGGTTTATTCATGTATTCACAGTAGCTATTTAATTCATTGCTTTGCTTGCCTTTTCAAAGAAACCCCGGATACCTAATCATCTGTAAATTTTCCGAGTGTTACTTCTTTTTTTTTGTCAGTTGGGTTAATTTGCCTGTAACTAACTTGATAGTGTGTCATCTTGGATAGAGAGAAGCCAGCCACTGTAGGATATAAAGCTGACAATTTTTAATAAAACATGCTTTCAGTATAATTGAAAAAAAAATCTCTAGGGCTGCTGTTAATCTTTGGAGGTGCAATCTGAAAGCCTGCAACCAGCAGGGCTTGGACTGGAGGAGTAAAGGGAGAAACCCAAACCCATTCTTGCTCTGCCAAGCGGATGGCTCTTGGGAGAAGAAGCGGAGGGAGAGCTTGTGGAGTGTTTTCTGCTGTGCTGCCCGAGCTAGCGGCTGTGGACTGTGCCCGACTTTGTAAGGACAGACAACACCTGCCCAGGTGATGTGGTTGTGATGCTCTTCCTTTTCTCTAACGGAATACCAATTGCACAATGTTTCAGTTTGCAAGGTGCCATTTCTTGGCTCCCACAGGCTTTGGGAACTGAACAGGGTAGGAGTTCTGCTGTGAGCACGTGGAAGGCTTTTGCTGGTGGAGGAACATGGCTGTCTTCAGCAGGGAGGTTTTTTCACCATCTTCCGAGCAGCTCAGATTACATGTTTTCATTAGACATCTGGTTGAATAATTGGTTCCTCGCAAATGGGTAGGTTAAAATAATCAGAGGAATAAAGTTTTCTAGTAATTGTATGCAATTTTTAGCTATATATTCTCTCTGATATCTCCTTAATTTGCATTTTCGAGTATTTGCAGCAGGCTAGAAGTTCCACTCTGAAGTTGGTTGGAGAAAATTGTTTGGGGGCAGGGGTGCCTAGAAGGTTCTTGATTTTTGCATCAAAGATTTTTATACTTCTGTGATGAAATGCAGTGTATTTGTGTAGGATATCTAGTTCTGATGGAAACCAAGAATATCTCAGGATGCTTTTCCTGCAGTGTTTTAAAACAAAATGAAAATCGCAAAAAAGGCAGACGTGTTTTATTTAATGCGATAGCAATTCCCCGCGGAGTGGTGAAATGCCGCTGTGTTTCACTATTGCCACTCCCGGGAGAGGGATAAATGAATGAAAGAATCATTCACTCTGAGCTTCCCACCTGTCTTTCAAAGATGACTTCCAGATTGCAGCTGAAGGATTTTGTGCTGGTATTCCGGGCTCTGATTTGTTCTGGAGCCAGCCCTTGAACAAATGGGAAGTGCACCTAGTTTCCAAGGCTAAGCATCCAGCGCCTTTCCTGATCCATAAACTTTTATTTTTTTTTTTAACTTCACGGACATTTATTTAGAAAAAGAAAGTAGCAAATGTCAACAGATCTGCGCAGATGTCTTTAATCAGCTTCCAAATGTGTAACAATGGTACAAAGGAATATAACAAAGTCATGTGTTTTATTTTAACACTCTTTTGGTGTTAAGATTTTCTGCTGCATTTGGTTCTTGAAGTTGTTGCAGGATCTTGCAATAAGCTTTCCAGAATTATGAGCCATACAGGTAAAGAAAGCAGGGTCTGACCTTGTGTTTAAATGCTGTAAGTGATTTGCAAGGTGAGAATTTTTCGGATTGTCTCTGAAACGTTCCTGGTCGTCCAAGAAGGGGTGGCTAGTTGTAATACAGCTCCACGCTCTTTGGGTACCACTGCTCCACGGAAATCAATTGAATTGTTCCTCCTGCCCCCTTCTCATTCCCCCCACCCCTTACCTGGAAGAGGTCCAGGCAGGCAGGAAGGGACAGTTATAGCCATATAGGTATCTCTTCAAATGAGATCCACCTTGATGGAAGAAATCATAAAACCAATAAAAAAATAATTATATTTTATTACTATGATGTTATATTGTGATTGCCGAGAGGAGTTCTTTTAGTTTCTTTCCGAGACCTTAAAATGCAAGATGTTAATTTGCCATTATTACACCGGCTGCTTGCTCATGGCTTATCCTAGACTGTCACATCAACCACAGGAACTGGTGTTCAGTTGTTGCTCTATCTTAAATGGCTCCAACTCTGTAATCTTGGCAGGGTTCCCCCCTCCCTGCCTTGTGCGACCGAGGTTCTGACTCATCTTTGTGTTTTCCTTTAATCAGGGCTTTTTAATTTCTCCTGCTAGTGCAATGTTTTTTCTAGGAGGTTGTGGCAAGCTGTTTGTTTACCTACATAAAACAGAGGAACAAATTTTGGTCTTAATTGTGTGCATGTGTCTTTCCCTGACTTATTTAGTAATCAGGTTGCGTGTGGGGTGGCAAGGCTGAACCTGCAGACGCTCCAGCTGCCATCAGTACGTGTTGCACAACGCCGGAGAGCATCTTTTCATTTATTTTTTTCATGGAAGGAGTCAAAAAACATGAGTCAGTAACGTGCATCCGTAATGTGAAGGAGAAAATCTTACATGTGGAGCGTGGCAGAGGCTCAGCGAGCACCGTGGCCGCGCAGCGCCGTGCTCGGGCAGGCTGGCTGGGCAGGCTGCTCTCCCTGCACAGCTTTGGCATTAAAACCACACCAAGGAAAAGTAAAGGATCTTATCTGACTACAGCCTTGGGAGGGGAAGTGGAAAAGATGTATAATTTAAGTCATTTGGGTTAAACGAGCACCGTTTATGTCTAACTTGCAGAGCAGCCCAGTGTATGTGGGATTTTTTAATAGGGCTTAGATTTGCGAGGGAAGTGTTCGTGGATACCTAAAGAGAAACAGGTGGGGAACATCACAGGCAGTATCAAAGATGCTTTTGTCCTGAGAATAACTAAGCTAAGGTGCAACAAAGCTGCCTTGTTAACCCACCAAAGTTGTTAAAATATCTATCCTTTTTTAAACAGGAAATCTTGCTGGCCCACACAGGAAAAGCAAAAGCAGTTGACAAAAGGCTTGTAATTTATATACTGACAGCCTAGTTCATTGTTAAACATGATTCTTTAATGCGCTGTATCTGGTGTGTGATTGATTTCCTTGTAGCCTGTTACCCAGCTGAAACCAGCAACATATCAGCATTATTTCTTTGTTTTCTTGGAAACTGAGGATAAATTCAGTGCTCTTTGGAAAATATTGTGTCCTGAGACCTTGCGGAGCTGGTGAGTGACTGCGCTGGGCAGCTGTTTAATCCATCTCTAGGAAATAATATTCAGAAGGCCCGTTTTTTGTTTGGTGGAACAAATATCGGATGTGCCTGTGAGACTCAAGGGTTAAATTCCCAACACTGTCGCATATGGCAGTGAGCAGAATCACAGATGTTGATGATACAACATAATTAGTATTCTTTTATGTAAATGAAGGCTGTCAATGTTACCATAGTGTCTATACTCTTTCAAGCTGGAATCTCTGCCACTTGGTCTCACCAAGGCTAGACAGGATTATTCCACAATTTTTCTATCGAGACTTGAGCAGGAAAATGAAGAAGAAAGGGGAAAAGAGGTCTGGGAGGAAGGTGAGAGAAAGGTGAGAAGGAACGTTTCCAACTCGGAAGGAGGAGACCGAACCCATCCTTTGTTTACTGTAGCGTTTCCAAAAGTCTTTCCAGGTCCTAGGATTTCTGAGTGAATGAACACTGTCCAAGTGAGAGGTGTAGCAATTTTTAACTATTGCCAATAAACAACTGAAATGGTTATTTGGACACTGAAGAATCACCATATTAAGATGAATTCTGAAGTGGCCACTTGAGCTTTAATCTGAAGACGAGGAGAGTTAAAGAACAGAAAAGCTTTGATTATATATATCATTTTATATATATATATATATATATATATATATTCTTTAACAGATTTCATCTTTAGCAGTGATATCAGTGCAAAGAGTTAGCAATTGAGGTAAATTTGCATCATTTTAGGACCATTAAAAATAAGTTTCCTTAGCCTGGTCAGATAGGTTTTCTGTATACAATTCAGAGGCAGTTGTTCAATATCTATCCTGAAGCTTTCGGAAGGTGTGCTGGTGCCTTTGTTATGCTGAACTCTGTCCCTTGTAAAGTGTTTTTTTTACAAATTATTTTAAATGTCTGATCTGACACTGTCTATGACATCTGTAGCCACTTTGTGCATATCATTGCTGTCCCCTGTGTCACTTTGTATTGTTTTGAAGTGGTGTAGCCAGAGATATGTAAGCAAATTAATTTATTCTTGCTCGGATTGTTATAACAGATACATTTTTAGTCTTTTTTTACCTTTGGCAAAATGCAGGTTTTTCCTATTTTTCTTTCCTCTATAGTTCTTATTTAATTGCAGTTTACTCTTGACAACTATTATTTTCTTCATTTCTGTTGTTTGAAAAATCATTTAGAAATAAAATTTAACTCAGGACAAATTTTTTTCATCTCCTCCCCCCTTCTTTCACCAAGTTATCGAAGCAGCCAAAATTGCAGTGATCACAGGAGGTGCACGTTTTCACTCAGTTTCTTTGCTCAGATTTTTTCCCAGCCATATGTTGGGTCATCCACTACAAAAGACTTAGCATGAAGAGGCTACATGTGATCAGCAGATTTATAGGTTATCAGAAATGAAAGCAGAAAAATGAAATTCCAAGTGCATCTTCCCTGTGACTTTTTTTTTGAACGTCTAAGTATTTGGGTTCCTAAGTGCATTCGTGCTTTGACTTTGAGGTAATTCTGTTCCCTGGAATAAATGTGTTTTCCACAGTAGCTCTTGCACTGAGGGGACTAATTGTGTTCAAAAGCAACCTTGTTTGCTTTCTTAGTTTATGTGCATCACAAGAATATTTTCGCTCTAGGGTTTTGAAGCTGTGCTGCCTTACAATGAAGACTTAAGTAGTAATTAAATTCTCAAAGAACCACCAAGACTCCTTTGGATGAAATGCGGATGTTCCAAGCTCTGGAAGTTGTGTTGTGAAGGAAAGAATGTTTAGACATGACACAGTGAGTAATGGGTGCGTGTGGGTGGGTCTGGGTGCTGTTTTGGTGCCCTGATCGCTCTCATTTGTATCAGGACTGCACAAAATACACCACTGCTGGCACAAGGAGTGGTGCTTTAGTTGTTCTCCTTGTACAACTGAATATTTTTTATAAAACACATGGATGAAGGACATGGAGTGAAAGCTTTTTTGCCTTCCAACCATGTTTGTAGTACCTCGCTTTGATTTCTCTGCAGTTACAATGTAGTAATTTGGTAAATCAGCTTTTTCTGTTGACGTGCATTCATGCAAACAAGTACGCATGCAGACGTTCCGTTAGGTTTACTCTAACAAGGTGTTACACATTTCATTTTTTCCCCTGCTGGTTTTTAAATATTAAAATGTTTGGGAGGGTGAGGGAAATCCGAGAATTTGAGGGTAAAACATAAAGCCTGCAGACCTGAGATCGCATATAGACCAGTTCTGGTTATGACGATTATCTGATATTTTTGTGGCTTCTGTGAAAAGTTGCTAACCTCAGTCTAGTTCCTGATGACATGCATTCCAATTCCAAATTCATTTTGTATGTATCAATTTCAAGAGGGCAGCTAAAGATCAAATGTGTGGACTGAATTAATGTTTTTCTCTCTGGAAGCGAGCCATTCGGGTTGGGTAGGGCACGCTGGCAGATGTCTGGGCCATCCGTAGTAGACGGATAGACAGTTTTGTTCTGCAGAGCTTGTCAATCCAATCTCTTTTGCTGGTACTAAAACCTGCTTTTAAAAATATCGTGCACAGAAATAATGTAGTCGGTTGAAGGAAAACTGCAATTGGAATCGATGTGACACAACATCTGTATTCTTATAGGTCTTTATATCTGGTACAAAAAGAGATCACTTTAAAAATGTAAGTGGGTCTAAAATTTATTTTTTTCTTTTTGCCTTCCAAGGTCAAAGCAGCGAAGACTTCTGTAAGAGATGGATAGATGCAAACATGTTGGGCGGCTACGACTCGCCCAGGACCATTCTATCCTGAACCCGCAGAAGTGGCACTGCATGGACTGCCAGACAACTGAATCTATCTGGGCTTGTCTGAAATGCTCCCATGTAGCCTGTGGGAGGTACATCGAGGAGCATGCACTTAAACACTTTGAAGAAACCAGACATCCATTGGCAATGGAAGTTAACGATCTGTATGTATTTTGTTACCTTTGTGAAGATTATGTCTTGAATGATAACCCCGAGGGTGATTTGAAACTGCTAAGAAGTTCTCTGTCAGCGATTAAAAGTCAAAAACATGATCCGTCGACAAGAAGTGGCAGGACTTTGCGATCCATGGCTTTGGGAGAGGACATGTGCAACCATCAAAGGACCCTTCAGGGACAGTCTCAGATGCTTACAGCTCTCTGGCACAGGCGCCAATCCTTGCTTACAAAGGCGCTGCGGACTTGGTTTGATAAGAGCTCCAGAGGCCAGCTAAAATTACAACAGAAGAAACAAATGGAGGAGTTGGAGAGGAAGAAGGAGGCAGCTAGGCAGCGGCGGCAGGAGATGAAGAGACAGCTTCTGGAGGAGCTGGCAAACACTCCTCCAAGGAAGAGTGCGAGGCTATTGTCCCATGTGCACAGAGAGAACTTGATTCCAAGGAAATTCAGGGAGGTGGCGACTGCTTCCCCTACCTCAAGGCAGATGCAGAGCAGCAGGTTCAATCAGTTTTATTCCATCCGGCGTAAGCCTCTGATGACTCCCGGGGTCACGGGTCTAAGGAACCTGGGCAACACATGTTACATGAATTCTATTCTGCAAGTGCTAAGTCACCTCCAGAAATTTCGAGAATGTTTTTTGACGCTTGATCTCTGTGAAACAGAAGAACTCTTAGCCAAAACTGTGAATGGGAAGTCTAGGATGCCTGGCAAATTGGCAAATGGATCCGCTGCTAATGAGTCAGGGAAGACTGACAAAGTGGGATCATATGGCACGCAGAGCTTGTCAGCTGGCTTAAATGGTGGCTCCTCAATAAGCAGGAGTTTAGAACTGATACAACCCAAGGAACCAAGTTCAAAGCACATCTCCCTCTGTCACGAATTGCACACCCTCTTCAGAGTGATGTGGTCTGGCAAGTGGGCGCTCGTGTCCCCGTTTGCCATGCTGCACTCTGTGTGGAGCCTGATCCCAGCGTTTCGGGGTTACGATCAGCAGGATGCTCAGGAATTTCTATGCGAGTTGTTGGATAAAGTACAGCAGGAGCTGGAGTCGGAAGGAACGAAGCGCAGGATCCTCATCCCTTTCTCTCAGAGGAAGCTCACCAAGCAGGTCCTGAAGGTGGTGAACACCATTTTTCACGGGCAGTTGCTAAGTCAGGTATGCACCTGGTTTCCCACAGAAATCGGTGGGAGCTGTTAGCAGCAAGAAGCAAAGGCTTTGTTTCTTGAGGAACCACCAGATACTTAGGAGGAATTGCTTAGGAGTGCCTCCTGAGAATGAAAACTGATTGCTGCTCAGGTTGTCAGTGTTTTCAATGGTTTTCATGTCTATTGTAAATTTAGTGGACGTTTGCCACTTGAGAATGACATCTGCACCAGCACAGCAGTTCTGAGCCCCTAGTTTTAAGTTTTTATTGTGTTTTTAAAGTGTCTTTGTAGTTCTTGTCCCTTTATGGTTTTATTTCTGTGACTAGAAAGAATACGATGAAGGACAGAGAGGGCAGTCAGCCTGTGCTATAAAGAATAAGCTGTCTGTGACACTTCTTATTTGCAGGCCTTTGAAAGTCATCTTGAGATGCTGAGCATGCTTAACATATGTTTCTGTAGGAGCTGAACGTGCCTGCCCTGTCATGCTGCTTGGTCTTTTATTCCTGTGCCGTTCCCTTGTCTGAAACGCATTACTCCCCACAAGGCTGACCCTGAAAGCACAGCGTGTTTGAAAGTCCTCGACTGCCTTTGCTGTCCAGGAGAAATGAATGCGCACATAACTTGACACTTCAGGGCTTCCACGATCAGCCCCCGAGGCATATGATGTGTGTGCATCCCCATTCGTCTCTACGTGGTCTGTCTCAGTGCCAGCCTTACTGTGCCTACCACTCCTAAGAACTTCCACGTGCATTAAATACTAAAAGGTGTACTTTTCGAGCTAAAGCTTTTGGCTTTCCAGGGAAGGAATGCTTGAAGTCATGGTTCGTTTGAATTGTCTCTGCATTGTATGAATTTCTTGCATGCTGCTTAACTAAATGCTTTTTGTTCAGTTGTCTCTTGGCTCTGGAAGGTGATGTGTTGTGGCTAAGGTCAGTGTGCTAGGTAGGCCCGTTACCAGCATGAAGATGTTCACAAATCAGTGTAAGTTATCTGTTACGATACATTATAAATAACTTGTCAAGCTATTTATTCTCCCTGTGTACGTTGTGTACAGAGACTGTTGAATTTTAAACCTCTCTGAGCCAGAGGACCTCCTTCCCTGTCCACTAACTACACTTAGTACCTCGTGCAGCTACTGGTGCCGTCAGAGGATGGAGGTGGATGGCTGGAAAGCCAGTGCAAAGTTGGAAGCTGGCTTTCTGCTGGAGGGTTTTCACAAGAGTGCAAAGTCTAGATCTGCTTTCTGGTTTTGTTACCTTTTCATCTTCTTGCTTGCTGCCTCTGAGATTAATTGAAAGCTTTTCTGCTGTTCATATTTATGATACTCCATAAAGACAGGAGAAGTGCATTTTAAATTTGTCCTTTCATGCTCCATTCATGAATAATTCTTGTATAGTTAGCAGATGAAACAATGGAGGAATAATATACAAGGAAAATAGAGAAACTAGGGAAGGAAGATTGTGTGATAATTGCTAACACATACTGCTTGTAGTAGAAAACAGAGTGCTTATTACCCAACCGCGAAGTAGTATTACACCTGTAATATCTTCTTCTGAGGAAGTGAATCCCATAAAGGTGAATACTGTCTCTCTCCATTTCCGAAAAATTGAGAAAGCTGTCTATGTTATTTGCTCAAGACATTTCTAGTCTTAAACTAAATCTAAGAAGGTTTTTCTTGACCAGCTAGCTGGCCGCTTTTACGTCTGTGAGGCTGTGCTGCTTCTTGGGCATAAACTTGCCATTTAGATGTGAATGTCTGCAGGTGTACGTAACTTCATTTGTGTATCAACATTTCGTTCCCAGGTCACCTGCATAACATGCAACTACAAATCCAACACTGTTGAGCCCTTTTGGGATCTTTCCCTGGAATTTCCTGAGCGCTATCACTCCATTGAGAAAGGGATCATCCCCGTTAACCAGACGGAGTGCATGCTGACAGAAATGTTGGCCAAGTTCACAGAGACTGAAGCTCTGGAAGGGAGGATATATGCATGTGACCAATGCAACAGTAAGTCTGCTGCTGTCTCTGATGCTTAGAAGCCCTGTGTTTTTTTCCTGAGAGGTTCCTGATACATGTTTCATGCCTGAAAACCTGTTGTGACCGATACATACCCCTCCCTTGCATTGGAGGAGAAGGAGAAGGAAACTTAGGGGGGGGATTGGATTTGGAGATGAGGATAAAACCATAAGGGGTAATAGTCCTTACCTGCTGCATGGCAGGCAGGCTTTTATAACAAGTTGTCTATCTGCTGTCTGTTCTTGATTGAATTCTTTAACGAGAAATCAAAACTGCAGAGTTCTCGTGGTCTGCCACCAGGTTAGAGTTTCTGTCTCTTTGTAGGCATGTTGTCAAAATGCAGTGAAGTGACATTACTCTGTGAGTCTCAGGTTAATATATTACCAGTTATGTGAATGCATGTATTTTGCTGTGCTCAGCTAGAAGATGACTCCTGTAGCAGGTCTGAATGTAAGGTCATTATATTTCTGAATATAATTTTAGCCTCGTGTATAATCATGCAGCTCAGCTACTCTCATAAGCTGTTTGATTTTTTTTAATGTAGGTATTTATGGCAAATGTTTATTCCCTTGGGAGGAAAATGGCAATAATTTGACTTGCATTGCAACTAGGCAGCTGAAATAGCAAGTATTTGTAGAGATCTTTACACTGACAACTTGTGAATCAGTTACCGAACATCTTCCCAAAATGTTAGGAAATAACCATTGACTTAGATGTCCTTGAAATAAAGCCAAATATAATTTGGACAGATTCTGGTTCACAAATAATGTTTGCAAAGCGTCAGTGTGGACGAGCACTGCTTTTATCTTAACTCAGTCTTCTGTGATTTTTGGTGGAAGCCCAAATTTTAACAGTTACTTCAGAATTAAACAGCTAAAGAAACATTAACCAGCTGAAAAAAAAAATGAGGGAAAGGCAAATAAATAGCCTGCATCTAGGTGCCAGAAACTATTGGGGGCACTGCTTGTCAGACGCGATAGAGGAGGAGCAACCCATCTGTTCTGAGCTGGTGCAGCAAGGTGCAGAAATCTAATTAACAGGTACATTTCTTATTGGAAGCTCTGAAAGCCACCTGTCTTCCTGGTATGGTGGTATGTTCAGTGTCCTGGAAAGAGTAATCACTGGGAAGAGGAACATTTTTTTCCCCTTTTCTCCAGTTTCTGTTCAGCAGTTCCTTTTGCTTTCTGAGCGGGCAGAACTCCTGGAGGTGGAACCTTGCTGGAAGCATTTTCCTCTGACTTGTATTGATACCCTGGAGCTAAGTTTGCTAGCGTAAGCTTTGTTGTAGTGGTCTAATAAATAGGTCAAAGTAGCGTTTAAAAAGAACACAGTGTCAATAGTGTTATTTGTATGCTGGTAGCTCACCTACCCTAGATGTCTAAAAAAACCTTTGTTTTTAAGCATGGTTTTTGATACTAGAAAGTTGCTTGTCGGTGAAGGAATAGATAAGAAATGTTTACTTGTGTTTCCATCCTACGAGTGCATGTGAGATGGACTAGTGCTGCTGGAAGAAAAAGTTCATAATGGGCTCTCTTTCCTTCTCAATATAACTACATCTTTCCTTGATATGTATTTTTTTTTTTCGTAGGCAAACGGCGAAAGTCTTCTCCTAAACCTCTTGTTCTGAGTGAAGCTAAAAAGCAGTTAATGATCTACAGGCTACCTCAGGTCCTCCGACTGCACCTTAAACGATTCAGGTGAGTGGGGCATGCTGCATGGTGGTGTCCTTTTGGGAGGGAAGTAGGAAGTTGGGTTCAGCAACTTCTCTCACTTTCTTGGAAATGCATGTCTATAATTGTTTTACCCAGAGCAGATGTGTAATGCTTGCTACTAACTTTAAAACCTGTATAAAAAAAAGGCTGTTTGTAGTGTGTTTTCTGTTACATGCAATGTAATGTGTTGTGAATTGTACTTAATGGTATTTGTCCGATCTTGGAGACAACTTGAAGCAGTGACTGTGAGATGGATGAACTCATCTGCTGAGTGAAAGATTTGCTGAAGCTGGATCCTTTGTGATAGTTAAATATCTGTATTACGTTAAATAAAACATAGCAGGCAAAGTTCAAAATACAAACTTTCTAAAATGGTTAGCGTAGGCAATTATGAGAAGCGACGTTTTTATATTTCTATAACTGAGCATTTTAAATGGCATTTGGTTGTCACAGTAGATGTTCTGTTTTCTTTGCTTGGCTGTTACAAATACCAGCAATGCTGTAACTACAGCCAGTGGGCATCAGTGACTGAGTCAGTTTTATGCAAAAGATGACTGCAGTAGATGTTAAAGTGAAAACAGAAGGAAAAAAAATCATGATGCCCACTTAAAGGAAAGCTCTTTAAGCTGTTCAGCAGTGGCTGTCATTGAGTGCATCTTCCATTCCTACAGCCCCTCTGCTGCTGCCCAGAAAGGTCCTGAGCCTTTGATTGTGCCCTTGTGTTTGCAGGTGGTCTGAACGCAATCACCGTGAGAAGATTGGGGTCCATGTCCTCTTTGACCAGGTACTAAACATGGAACCTTACTGCTGCAGGGACTCTCTCTCCTCTCTTGACAAAGAGACCTTTGTCTATGACCTCTCCGCTGTGGTGATGCATCATGGTAAAGGGTTTGGCTCAGGACACTACACAGCATATTGCTACAACACGGAGGGAGGTGCGTGTGCCTTATTTTGGGGGAAACGAATTCAAGAATCTCTTTTTTTTTTTTTAATTCCATAGACATAGTGCATAGTAAAGCTTCATGATCAAGGTTGTTTGGAATCAAGTTTCCTGCCATTCAGTAGTTTGTTTCCCAGAATGTATTGCTTGTAGCATGTTTTCTTTTTTTGTGTAAAGACCACAGATTGCTGCTCTTTGCTTTGTGGCACTTCGGGATGCCTTTTATTGCTCACTGTTAACAGCATGAATGCTTCATTTTCTCACGGGATGTAACTCTCTGGAGCTGCTCCAGCTGGGTGTCTTTTCTCGGTATCCTTGGGATGGTGAGATAAACAGAAAGTGTTTTGAAACTGGACAGGGACTATTCATGAATAACATCCGCAGGGTTTTTGTGAATTTCTAGCAGTCTTTCTGCAGCTGAATCAGCATTGATTCTGCCTCTTAACTGATGCAGAAAGAGGTACAAATTGTCTGTCTCCGGGGAATTCTTATTTTCCTAACTGAGTTTTTGGGCTATAATATGCAATTGGTTAAATTATGATTCAATATTTCTAAACTGTGTTAACAGCACAGAAATGGTAAAAGTGTTTCCCATTCTAGAAACTCCTTTCTAAAGTGTCTGTAGGGGAAAAGGTAGAGATGCCTTTTGTCCGACATGACCCTTTTTCTCTGTGAATGTCTCCTGTGAACAGTTCCAAAATGCAATCAGAATAAATGATGCCTCCCCTACTGATGTCCTCTTTCTCACTTTGATTCCTAGGTTTTTGGGTCCACTGCAATGACTCCAAACTGAATGTATGTAGCGTGGAGGAGGTGTGCAAAACCCAGGCCTACATTCTCTTTTACACTCAAAGAACAGTGCAGGACAAAGCAAGAATCTCAGAAAAACAACTCCAAGCTCAGGTGCTGTCCAAAAATAGTGATAAAGACAGAAGACTGACATTCCCATGATGGGAAGTTCTATAACTCAATCAACGGTCTCAGTTGTTTTTTGTTTTGTTTTAAACCATTGGTGTTCACATCTTTCCTCTTTGTAGGAAAAAAGGCTCACTGCAGGAAGGGGATCAGATCGTGGCGTTTGCCACCCAGGGTCTGGAGAAGTGTATCAAGCTGTGCAATTCTGATGCGTAAGATTGTAGTCAGAATCTTGGTTTTTAATGAATATTGTTGTTAAATTACACTCACAAAATGAAAAGGGATATGCTCACAAAACAAAAAGGGAGGGTTTGATGCTTTGTATCGTTTGTCTCATATCGAAATGGATTTGAGTAACATGTAACAAATGAGCATAACCAGGAAATAGAAGCATTCAACTGGCTTCCAAACACCTTCAGTACCTAGTAATGCTGACAAACCTCTAGAAGGAGCAGGTATCATACCATCCCCTTTATTTGTCGTTCAGATTTCCAGGGTTTGACTCACACCCAGGTATTTATTTTTATGATTGTTGGATAGATGGAGTTGGCTGCCCTAAAAGCCATTCTTGCTGAAGAAATGTTTGACGCTCTTCTAGAAGAGAAAATATTCCCCAGACCTCAGCTATTTCTGTGGTACTAATTTATTTGCCATCAGATAAGGGCAAACCAGTGGCTGGCTATTTTTGTCAACAGCTCTTTTTTTCAGTGTTATGGGGGCTGTGTGCACGCTTGATGGTTTATTCTCTAGGCTGAACTGAACAGGCAGCTAAATTCACTAGGAATGTGATTCTTGAAACAGTTCTGCTCTGGAGGAATGTGTGTTTTGTTTTAAACCAAACAAAGAAAGCAACAAAAACACCCTGTAATAAGACGGGAATGTACCTGTGTGTGATCAGTCATATCTGTTTACAGTGGAAGCAAAAACAAAGCCTATACTACAGGTTTCTGCTGGCATAACTGTGCCGATCAGGTTATAAGGAATTCAAAGCCTTGGCTTGCACAGCCATGACAGCAGAAGCAGTTAGAATGGAGGCAACTTACACTGGAAAACCGGCACTTTTTTATTTTTTTAACAAGTGTGGCTTGTTTTCCTCAGGGGAACAGGATGAAGGTAATACCACAACAGTAGGAGACAGAGCTAGGTTCTGTTACTGCTCCTGCAGTGGGAATATTCATGAACTCTGATGGTTACACAAGGTCCAGAATAACTGAGGGCAGTGGGGTTGCACAGATGTCGTGATGTCATGAGCAGAATTTAACCTGTGAAGTCTTTATTCCTGCTGGGGCATAAGGGGAAGGAATGTAATTAACTGTCAAATTACATGTTGAGCTTGAAAGGCTACAATAATGTCTGCATCTTGTAATCATCTTGATTTTAGAATGTAGGGCCCTAGTTGACTTTTTATAGTCACTTCTCAGCCTATAGTTGGACCTCAGGTATTTTTATAATTTGGGGTTTGACTGCTCACGTTTCATATTTTAAACAAATCGGAATATGTAACTGCAAAGATACATGACATCTTTCAATCTTGGTGGTTGCTTTTTTTTTTTTAATGGTTATAGGTTGCTGTCATCTAAAATATGAGACTCTTCAAAAAAAAAATTGATTTCATTTTCAGGAAGAGAAGTTCTGAAAGCAGATTTCTCTTCTTCCCTCTTCTACTTTTATCCTTGCCATCATATGCCCATCAGACATAAATTAATGTACGTTATTGTTAGAGGGGGAGAACAGGAAAATTTCCCAAATACCATTCCTCTTTTTCTACTGCCGCTACTGCAACTTCTAATTTCCTGTCCTATGGGCAAATTGATCCGTTTTACTTTGGCTGACATTAGTCACTTTAGCCATGCAGAGATGAGCACAGCAAACATGAAACTCCTCTTTTGTTAGAGCACAGTGCCACATTAGGTCTCCTCTGTCCTGAAAGATTCCCATTTCCTGTATGTCTGAGGAACACGTGGCTTTCTGAGCCTACAAAAAATGATTTTTGCCAATCAAGAATAAGTCCGAGTTCATATGCTCATATTTTTTTTGGAGACGAGTCAGTTTGAAACAGTCCAGTGGGAACTAATGGAAAACTTTTACTTCTGTTTCTCTAAATGTAGCGTGGTCTGGAAGGATTTCCTGTGAATGTCTGTATATCTTTGTATTTTCTAGGTAGCATTATTTTTTGTGCTACTAGTAAATAAAATTAATGCAAATGCAATAGGCCAGACTGAGATGGAATAAAAGTAAGCGTGACCCTGCTGGATGCGGAGGAAGTTGCTTTGGCGTCAGCGCAGGTAGAAGTTGGCATTCATGAGGGAACGGAAATCACGCGCTTGTGACTTTCAGGTACGAGATATTTTCAGAGACGTGATGGATTCTTTTCTAGAGCAAAACATGCTTTGTGAAGACTACACGTCTTAAAAGGAAAACTAAAGGAAAAGGTGTTTGACGTTGCCTTCTTAATCTCAGTGGTGGAAGGGAAAGCTGAACAGTCATGGTTTACCGTGACTACCAAATAACGTGTTCGCGTTCTGAATCCCTTAGGTGTGCTGGCCCTGTTCATATAAAGTTTGTTTTTTGTTACTGCAGTGAGCCGAGACTCTTCGCTATGAATGCTCATCTTTTGACTGAGTGTTTTGCGTTATTGTTTGAATTCAGGTAGTAATTAATACAGTTGTCAGCGAATTGGCTGGGTTGCAGAGGGGAGCTGGGAGCGTACCTTTAGCCGTTGGTGCACCTGATTGCCCAAGCAGATTTTGTAGCATTTGCTGTTGACATCTTTTGACATTAGTGGCCTCTCCATGTGACGTTAGCCTAGTTGTGCTGAGACGTGGAGATACTGCGGTCAGAAAAATGATTGCCCTGATAGGGAAGGAATGAATTATACTTCAAAGTAAACTTGCTTTTTCCAACACTGTGAGGTTTCTGTAATATTTAGCTTTTATTTGGAAGCGATAGCGTATAGCATTTTTTATGCTGTTTGGTTTATATTTGTCTACTGCAGGCATCTTTGTATAAGCATAGCCCAATGTCCCCGTCATGGTGGACACTGTTTTATAGTGTCCTGCTTGCCAGAAATAATAATTGGAAGCTACTTCTTTACATTAGTAAGACAAACAACTTGCAATTACAATGAAGCCCACTTAAGTGAACACCTGACAAAGTGCAGCCTGTGATGCAAACTTTGTCCCTCCTTTAAAGGTTTGGCTTCAAATCCTGCTAATACAGTGGTGCATGTTTAGAAAAAATCCAAATGCAGGCTCTACTTCTGCAAACACCTAAGCAAATGATGTAACTTAGCTCAGGTGTGGAGTTCAGCATCCAAAGTTTTGAGTCGCAAGCTGAGTGTCTGCAGGATTAGAACCTTTATTGTGGTCCCACTGGAAGTGGACTTGGTTTCTGTAGGCACAGGGATTCCTGTACCAGGGTTCAGTCCTGTAACAAGAAGCCAGTTGCCTCGAGAGATGCTGAGAGCAAGTGCTGGGTTTGTGGCACCGTGCAGGTTATTGTCTGAGGGCGAAGGAAGCCACTGTCAGGCTCGTGAGTATGCAGCTTTTGGGACAGAGGTGTTCCCAGCATGTCCTTATTCTATTCAACTTGTAAGTAAATTGGTGTTCCTTATTTCATGCTTTCAAGAATGAAGAATCTTAATGTATTCATGGCCAGGTGTGATACAACATCTGCTGTAGTCATTAGAAAACACTTTATTTTAGCTAACTTCATTCCACTAGCGAGTTAGTCGCGCAGATTTGCCTTTATGGCCTTTATGTTACCCCTTTACTGCCTGCATGCCCAAGTTAAACTATGCATACCACAAAAACGGTTTCTCTGCAAAGCAGTGAAAAAACACAATTTTTTTCCCCATTAGTTCTGACCAGAACAATTCTAGAGTCTGGCTTTGGAGTAGTCAGTGGGAGGCAGCAAATGGAAGAATACATATTAAACGCTTGACATCAAACTTTTCTGGGTGGCAGCACCACTCCCGTGTACTTAAGGACTTCCAGACGGTTTTTTGAGCGTAGGAATAAAATTGGAAGCAGTAAAAGCAGTAAGTGTGTCCTATGGACTCACTATCAGAAGTTATTTTGGTTTGTAAAAGCAAGGCTTCTAGCAGAAATATTGTCTTGGTGGCAATTTAGACACGCTTATGTTGACTGTGAAGTCCCCAG
Organism: Stictonetta naevosa; assembly: GCA_011074415.1. Lineage (NCBI taxonomy): Eukaryota > Metazoa > Chordata > Aves > Anseriformes > Anatidae > Stictonetta > Stictonetta naevosa. The sequence continues at coordinate 3,263,163 of CM021722.1, read as the reverse complement.
GCCTGAGTATGCTTAATTGCACCTCAATGAGAGAGACTAATGAACCTTCTGGCTGTTGCCTGATACCCCAGGATAAGCTACAGTAGAAATCAACAGTACTGCAGAATGGAAAGTACTTAAGGAAGAGACAGTAAGTAGAGGGAGATTAGTTTAACCTGCCAATACAATTTTATGAACTAATTTTGTATGATTCCTTAGATTTGGTGCCTTGTATCCAATAACATTTTGCATGGGACAGAAACGCTGGGAAATCAGTCATTAATTCCTGACTGAAGCAGCAGATTTGTGTGTTTTTTATAAGTACTCTCACTATCGCTGGCGTTTTTACATTTCATATCTGTATGTGAGTGAAAAAGTTTACCAGCAAGCTCAGAAGCTAGCGTTTTACTGTTACGTGTTTGAAATCTCTGTGTTTGTAATAATTCAAGGAGCAACTTGTTCAAAGGCAGATTGGATTTGGCTTCTTAGATTTTTCTCATGCCATCTGGGCCCCTTCCAGCCAGGTCAGTAAATTGACATCTATCACATCAGGTAACGTGGTGCAGGGAACACACACTCCAGTGGTTTGTTTCTGGTAGAGTAGCTGTGGCTTTGGAAAAGACTTTCTGTTACAAATAATGATGATGGCTGGTTCAGAAAAGAAAGACTATAAATCCCCTTGCCGTGGCAGTGTTTGCACAGATTTCTACTTAGCATAGCAAACATTTCCACACCTGAGCAAAGAAATGTCGTGGTAATGCCTGCGTGAGTGTGTTATGCAAGATATCACTTGTGGAAGGTGGCCAAGTGGCCCCCCTTCAGAGCAAGTAGTAAAATCCAAGCAGCAGCTCCGAATTCTGCCTCTTTGTGTGTCTAATCCCTTCAGCTGGTTTGAGATCAGATAGGATGGACTCAGGCAGAGAACTTAATGCCCATGGGAAGATAAAACCTCAATGAAGTGTCGGTTTTTTAATGTCTATTACATTAACATTGATACCTGTTTATTGCAGGTAGATGGATGGCAATGTGAAGCATTCTAGCAAGCTTTTAAATTTGTAAAATCTACAGCACAAATGAAACGATCAAAAGCTATGTATGTCGGTTACCTGTACCAACTTGTGATTGTTTGTATTGGTTCATTTAAGGGGTGTGCCTTTAGGCTGCTCCTTCCATCGTGCTTATTTTATTTTCTGTGTGAGAGAGAATGAGTTCCACTTCTTTAAAAGATAACTGCATGGTCGGCCAAAATACCTTCAAAAGAGTTCTTAGGTCTTAAAAATGCTGTTGCAATGTACATTTCCAAAAGGGGGGAGGAAGGAGGAAAAAAAAAAAAAGAGTGGGCCAGTGGGCCCAAGACTGACTTTAACCACTGTTAATTATTTATTGTTTTGAAGTGTGTGCACGACACGGAGTGCGTTTCAGTTACAGCAAAGTGCTCTACCCTTTGGGTTCTTCTTGAACTGCCATACTACTGATTTTGTGCAGGTTGGGGTGAGGGAAGGAGACGGGAGGAATGAAACAGCCAGCAACGATAAAGCCAAGCTGACCGCAGCAGTGAGCTGTGGTCTATGCTCAGTAGAGACAGGAAGTGTCTGATATGCAGACCTTGTGTGTCAGACGATTGCATATTTTGCAGGTGTAGGCATTAACAAAATCCAAATGCAGTCTCATTAGCAGCAAGCTCCCAGTTTGGGGGGCAAAAATTTCTCTTATCAGTAATCTCACACTGGCAAACAAATGGTGCTTTTCCATTAAAAATTGCAGTTCCTAAGGAACAGTACCCCAAATCCTCAAGTTTTTAAAAAGAAGCTACTGCTTAAAGCCCACAACGTCACCGTAAATGCTTCCATAACTGGACGTGAGAAAGGAGGTGATACAGTTGCTGATTGAACACAATGTGGTTTGTACTTTTTAGCCTTGATAACATGCTTTCAGTAGAGGTGGCAGGTAGTGAATTTGACTTTTTTTTCCCCCTGTGCTAAACCTCCGGTTCTGGGCCCTGACTTGTCAATTAGAACTCTGTGGAAACTGGGGTAGAAAAGGCCTGATTCTGTTCCTGCTCTACAGACACTGTCCATGTGAGCATCTCTTTGTGGGAGCGTGAGGCTTTTGAATGTTCCTCCTGCTGAAGAGGCACAAACACCCCTTCAGCACGGGCAGCGTTAAGTGTTACTTAGGCTAGCCTTATTTCCTTAGATAACCACATCCATGCTATGGGGATAACTTGTAGTGCTACAACTATTAGTATAATTGAATCAACGCCCCGTTTGTGGACAGACGAGGTTAAAGAATGTATTACAGTGTGGGCAAGCCAGAGCTCCGCAGGTGAGCGATGCCACCACAAGTTTGTGGTGCACCGTTGAATAGGATCTGTAGGTAAGAAGTTAGGGTAACCACCCCTGGGGCTCCTTCTGCTTTGCACAGTGAGTGTTCGGTCTGCATAACTCTGTACCTCGGATTTGGGATTTGTAGCACGTCATCTTTGTTCTCCTGACATTTATTAAATGGAGTTACTAGGCCCAGCCCTAATGGCTGCTTCCTACTGCTACGAGATGAGCTACGCATATCCATGTGAAGATCAAGTGTTCACGTTGTTTATCAGACGTGCAAAGTACAGAAACCTAGAGCCCATGTAAAAGAGGTCCGAGTTTTTCCCTGCTTAATTTCAGCTTTGGTTAAGCAGTCACAACCTAAGCCACAGCCTGTACATCTGCTTAACTAAGCAGTTTACAGCAAAGGAACAAGTGGCTACGTTTGCTTCCAGTCGAACTCTTTTACAAGTCTGCTTTTCCATAGAACAAACCTGGTTGCAATGTTCAGGATGGTTAAAGCAGCTTCTCCGAGAGCAGTGCTGAGCTCCTTCAGGTGTGGCAGGCATGGGTGGGATGCTGCTGGGGAGCCCCTGCTTCCGCTAATGCCCCGGAAGCTCCGCTGTTGACTTAAGCAAGGGCAGAATTAAAGTTAATCTTCAGGCCTTTTTAAAGTTAATCCTGCTCTAAGTTAAGATCCCTGGAAGGGTGCTGTTGGCAAAGGCTGGGCAGAACACGAGTGTTTTTCTTTCAGGATGAAATCCCCTTGCAGTCCCTGTGAAAACAAGAGTAAAAAGCTGCTCTGCTTTCTTGGATAGGGATCAAAGCTGGAGCTTGCGTGGGTTTCCTGATTTGTCAGTGACTTCTGGGGGCGCTTTAAGTCAGAACAGCCTCTAGTTTCTGCTTCAAATTTCTGCTGCTTACATCACTAATGACTTAAGCCGGTGTATGCCATGCTGTGCTCATGAATGAGACTGCCTTGGCTTCAAGGACACTCCTAGGCAGCAGCGAGTGACAAGAATCCAATTAATGACCAAATGTTTCTGGCACTCCGTCCAGCTGTCCCATAGCTCAGAGCAAACACTCAAAGCACTGCTCCTAATCACGGGGTCAGCAGCTTTTAGTCAAGGTTTAGTCAACATCAAGTCACCTGTGGCAGCCTACTTAGCTGCGTGAACTACCCCCTGCCTGAACCCTAGCCTCAGGAGGCGATTAGTGCGTTCTAAATCAAAACTCAGATTAACTAGAAAATGACCTAATGTTCTAATTAATCTCTCAGAAACTGTTCCTGCAGAATTTGGATTCTCCATACTTCACAAGAACTTTTTTTTCTTTACAGGATGTAAAAAGTCCTGCTTTGAACACAGCATTTTAGAACGTGTGTCAGTAGTGGAATTAATTTCTTTCAGGCAGGTTAAAGGGGCAGTTCTCAGCCACAAAGCGTGGGGGCAGTGCTACTTCAAAGGAATGTCTTAAATTAAAAACCCGTGCACAACTGTCCAAAGAATCTGAAGCCATGTTGCAGTCATACTGCCGTAACGCTCAGGGCTGGGAAGTTATTTTGTCTACAACTAGCATCTTCTGGAGCTGCAGTGTCCCCTGTCTGCTGAAATTACACCTACAGCTCCCCCAGCAGCCTCACTGGTGCTTTCACTGCCCCTTCAACAGCTTCACCACCCCCAGCTGGACTCCAAGGCGGTAAGGGCAAGCTGTAGTTTCAGGCCATGGAACTAAAATGCTATGCAACACCAAATGGCTTTTTTTTCCCCCCAAAAAAGAGTCCTAATTCTTTTACAGTAAACATCCCAGCTTTATCTCAGCCAGACATTACCCATGAAACCTTCCGGTGGTTAGTTTACCTAGGGCTTTTTACAGTTTTGTTTTTCCTTTGAGTAAGTAGCTGATGGGTCCTGCTTACAACCCAGGACTGGACTTGTTCCTTTGTCTTTTGGGTGTGAAATATAAATCATGTTTTTATGATTTTTTTGTAAATCTTTACTCTTTTTACACCTTGTTTTTGTAAGCTGAAGTTTCTTATTAAAAAAATGAAATTCCACTGGGTCATGTCATTATTCTACATACTTTAATATTAAATTAGATATCTAGATGGTGATACAGAAAAAAATTCTGTGTGCAAGGGCTTCACATCTTTGAGGAGACTATTCTCAGTTCCTTGCGGAATGAATTGAATAGGAATTCTCTCTTCCATACTTGAGTTTTTCCCCGTTGTCATTGCTTTGAGCAGGACACGTTTGACGTAGGAGTAGGAGCTCTGCAGAGAACAGGAGCTGCTCCCATGGGCGTACTAGAACTTGTAACTGCTACACACAGCGCTTGCGGTCCTGGCGAACTCCTCGGCCATGCAGGTCTGATCCGTCCCTAGCCCTGTAAATAGAGCTGAGTCAGGGGACTTCGAATGAGCGGGGTTGACTCAACATCTGCTCTCTGCAACCAAGTGCTGACCCCCAGACCTCCTGGTCCCCCTCCCATGCCCCTGACTCCCCTGAGATCCCCCTTCCTTGCTCCCAGCCCCCCTGTAGCTCCCTCCCGACCTCCTGATCCTCAGCAGTCTCCTCCTACCACCCTTCAGCCCCCCCGTCCCAGCCACCTGCAGCTCCCTCCCAACCCGCTTCTGCCCCCCTCGCGGCTCCCAGACCACTTGCAGCCCTCTCCCGGCCCCGCGACCCTCTGTGGCCTCCTCCCAACCCCCTTCATCCCCCGCCCTCCCACCCCCTTTCGGCTCCCTGCCGGCCTCCGACCCCCCCCACACGGCTCACAGACCCCTTGCAGCCCCCTGACTCCATGCAACCCCCTTCGGCCCCCCTCAGCCCCCTCCCAACCCCCTTCGGCTTCCTCCTGTCCCCCCAACCCCATTCACCCCTCCCCCTCCCGATCTCTTTCGGCCCCCTGCCGGCCCCCGACACCCCCCCCCTTGCAGCTCCGAGCCCCTCACCGCCGCTACGCCGCGGGCTGCGGGGCCATGAGGTCGATGTCCGTCAGGTTGCGGGCCACCCACACGCCGGCGGCGAACAGCCCCAGGTTGAGCAGCAGGTTCCTGTGAGGGAACAGCGCCCGGGCAGCCCGCGGGGCCTCCTCCTGGGCCTCCCCCCCGGCCCCCCGCCGCCCAGCACCGACCTGCGGAAGTCGTTCCTGTCGGCGGCGAAGCGCAGCAGCCCCCGCAGCCACCCGCCCAGGCCCTGCCGAGGGGCCACCGGACCGCCCGCAGCCACCGCGCCGCTCGCCGCCATCTTGTCACTGCCGCCGCCACCGCCCTCTGGCGTCACTTCCGGTGCGCGGGAAGGCGGGAGGGGGGGGGCGCATGCGCAGTGGCCGCCTCGCGTCGCGTGCTGGGGCTTCGAGCGTGTCCTTGGGCGGGGGGCGCTTCTGCCCTTCAGGGGACTTCTCCTCAGGGACGGCTCCTCAGGGGGCTGCACCTCAGTAGGACAGAGCCGCAGGGGACGTGCCTCAAAGGGCTGCTCCTGCTCCTCAGGGGCTACTCCTCAAGGGGGCTTCGCCTCAGGGAGCTGCACCTCAAAGGGCTGCTCCTGCGCCTCACGGGGCTGCGCCTCACGGGGCTGTTCCTCAAGGGGCTGCACATCAAAGGGCTGGTCCTCAGGGGGTTATACCTCAAGGGGGCTTCTCCTCAGGGGGCTGCGCCTCCAAGGGTTGTGCTTCAGGGGCTGCTCCTGTGCCTCACGGGGCGGCGCCTCATGGGATGACTCCTCAGGGGCTGCGCCTCACAGGGATCTGCCTCAAAGGGGTGCTGTTCAACGGGCTGCACGTCAAAGGGATGCTCCTCAAGGGGTCGTGCCTCAGGGCTGCTCCCCAGAGGGCCCCTGCTGCTCTTCAGGGGGCTGCACCTCAGGGGGCTGCACCTCAGGGGGCTGCACTTCAAAGGGCTTCTCCTCAGGGGATGTGCTTCAAGGGGGTGTGGGATGCTTACACCAGGAGCAGCCAGTGACTGTTACTGATTTTCACTTTCCCAGACAATAAGTAATTCGAGTTCCTTATTGTAATAAACATTGTATAATAAATTTGTTAATCAAACCGGTAGGGTAGCCTGTTACGTTGTTTTAACTTTTCTAACTTTGTAACTGGAGCGTCTCCATATCCTGTTGAACAAACAACTGTGGTAACTTCCTGTTAAGCTAACAATTGCAGTACCTGAAATGTCCAGATAAGGAGAAGACGACCCCCAGTACATGAAAGCACAAATAGCGCCTGCTCCGACCAGCAAGAGCACGGCCCACAATGCAGAGGAAGACTACGACCTTCATCCCCGCGACCACCAGAGGGCCTGGGAAGACCCCCTAGCAACAGGGCGCGCAGTTGCAGAACATACCAGGATGTACCGCGTAAACCCGGAACAACCAGGCGATAAGGGGACTCTGGCGGAGGTGAGGTTGAGACTCCCCGGCCGCCCAGCGCTGTTTTGCCTGCTTGATTGCTTGCTCAAATAAATTTGGTCCTGATGAACATAAATCTGAATTGGCTCTCATAATTTGTCACTGCCACCTATAACAATTTTGGTGCCGTGACTCGGATATAGGATAACTTGGTCCGGGATCCAAACTCTGGGGAGGCGCCCCATCTTCAGATGGCCCTCAAGTAGGCGATACCCGGTCCAAGACCTATACTTCTGAACCCTAAATCAGGCAAGCTGCAGTACCCCGTAATTTTTGTGCACGAAGATCTGAATGAAGACTCAGGACTGAGTAAGTGTTGGTAAGTGGTTCCGTTCGATCGGGGTGGGTTTCCCGAAGTGCGCCTGAGTGAGACGCTCCTGAGGAGCGAAGCGAGTGCGGACCCTCTTGTAGTGTGGTTCTCATTGTCCGCGAGGGTGTGTGAGAGTGTGTGGAGGCACTTCGGAAGATGGGGCAGAAGAAAAGCAAGCCTTCTGACTCCAGGTGGGGCCCTAAGGTAGGGTTGCCCGATATACCGCCAGATAGTCCTTTAGGGTTAATGATTGCCCACTGGGATGAGTGGCCGTCCAGACAAGGTAAAAGTAGGGAAAAGATGGTACATTATTGTATGCAGGTGTGGGGAGGGAAACAGATAAGGGGAGACCACTGATACTGGCCTGTTTTTAGGTCATTTGAGGATTGGATTTGTCAGGCTCTGAATATATATGTGAATTCCAAGGAACCTTTTAGTTTAGAAGAAAGCAAATATGCCAGTTTATGGATAAGGTCAGATACCAGAACCTACGTGTTTACTCTAAAGGAAAAGGGCTCCAGGAGAAAGACTAAGATTCCTGAGGAGCCCCCTGTTTCCCCTCCTCCTTATGTTCCTCCTGCCCCAGCACCAGACCCTATCCCTCCTCCCCCTCCTCTTCCGACCACCTCAGACCCAGACCTGGACCCCCCTAGTTCCCCCGAGGGAAACCGAAGAGTGACTAGAAGTCAAAGTAGGAAAAAGGAGCGGTTAGAAGGAGGACTTTACCCCCTAAGGGAAATAGCTATGGGGGGGCCGCAGCCGGGAATGGGGTTCGTGTCGGTTCCCCTGAGTTCAGGAGATGTGAGAGAATTTAAGAAGGAAATGGGGAATCTTTTGGAGGACCCCCTGGGAGTGTCTGAAAGGTTGGACCAGTTTCTAGGTCCTAATGTATACACCTGGGAGGAGTTGCAGGCAATTTTAGGTATACTATTCACAGTGGAAGAGAGGGAAATGATTCGGAGGGCAGGTATGAGAGTTTGGGATCAGCAACACCAACATGGTCCCGGCGCAGACATAAAATGGCCATTACAACGGCCGACTGGTGAACGGAGTCAAATCCAGTTGGAGGCCGGTCACTAGTGGAGTCCCCCAGGGCTCAGTGCTGGGGCCGGTCCTCTTTAACATCTTTATCGATGATCTGGATGAGGGGATCGAGTGCACCCTCAGTAAGTTTGCAGACGACACCAAGTTAGGTGCGTGTGTCGATCTGCTCGAGGGTAGGAAGGCTCTGCAGGAGGATCTGGATAAGCTGCACCGATGGGCTGAGGTCAACTGTATGAAGTTCAACAAGGCCAAGTGCCGGGTCCTGCACCTGGGGTGCAATAACCCCAAACAGAGCTACAGGCTGGGAGATGAGGGGTTAGAAAGCTGCTTGCCAGAGAAGGACCTGGGAGTATTGGTTGATAGTCGGCTGAATATGAGCCAGCAGTGTGCTCAGGTGGCCAAGAAGGCCAACAGCATCCTGGCTTGTATAAGAAACAGCATGGCCAGTAGGTCCAGGGAGGGATTGTCCCCCTGTACTCAGCTCTGGTGAGGCTGCACCTCGAGTACTGTGTTCAGTTTTGGGCCCCTCACTACAAGAAGGACATGGAGGTGCTTGTGCGAGTCCAGAGAAGGGCAACGAAGCTGGTGCAGGGTCTGGAGAACAAGTCTTACGAGGAACGGCTGAGGGAGCTGGGACTATTTAGCCTGGAGAAGAGGAGGCTCAGGGGCGACCTTATCGCACTCTACAGGTACCTTAAAGGAGGCTGTAGCGGGGTGGGGGTTGGTCTGTTCTCCCACGTGCCTGGTGACAGGACGAGGGGGAATGGGCTAAAATTGCACCGGGGGAGGTTTAGGTTGGATATTAGGAAAAACTTCTTTACTGAAAGGGTTGTTAGGCACTGGAATAGGCTGCCCAGGGAAGTAGTTGAGTCACCATCCCTGGAGGTCTTTAAAAGACGTTTAGATGTAGAGCTTAGGGATATGGTTTAGTGGAGGACTTATTAACATTAGGTCAGAGGTTGGACCCGGTGATCTTGGAGGTCTCTTCCAACCTAGACTATTCTGTGATTCTGTGATTCTGTAACTGGGACAACCGGAATGTTGAACATAGGGCCCATATGGCAGATCTGCGTACTATAATTGTTCAAGGAATTAAGGAATCTGTTCCCAGAGGACAGAATATTAATAAAGCATTTAGCGAACATCAAAGGAAGGATGAAACCCCCACCGAGTGGCTTGAGAGACTGCGGAAGAATCTGCAGCTCTATTCAGGACTAGACCCTGCCACTCCTGTAGGGCAAGCACTGTTAAAAACTCAGTTTGTGACAAAATCATGGGTGGTTATTAGAAGGAAATTAGAAAAGTTGGAGGACTGGCAGGAGCGAGGACTAGATGAATTACTGAGGGAAGCTCAGAAGGTGTACGCGAGAAGAGAGGAGGAGACTCAGAAAAGGCAAGCCAGGATTTTGGTGGCAGCAGTCCGAGAAGGACAAAGAGTAGCTCCAACCCGTGTAGGGGGTGCAGGTATTCCAAAGCTGAGGGAAAAACTCCAAAGGAACCAGAGTGACCTGAGGGACTTAAGGCAAGTTGAGTGCTTTTATTGTCAGAAAAAAGGGCACATGAAGAGGAATTGCAGGAAACGCATGCAGGATGAGCAGATGTTTAAGGAAGATTAGGGGGGTCAGGGGCTCTATTTGCTGGGGACCTGTAAGAAAATGGAGCCCTTCTTAAAACTAAAACTCGGTCCCCAGCACCAAGAAGTGGAGTTCCTCATGGACTCAGGGGCAGAAAGATCTACTGTCCAGACAGTGCCCAGGGGCACTGTCCGGACAGTGCTCGCCTTCCCCGGAGAAATTGCAAGTAATAGGAGCAAAAGGAGAACCTTTTAAGGTCCCGATAATAAAGGGGGTAGAAATAGAGACCCCCTCCCGATGTAGAATAGGATCCTTTTTATTAGTACCTGAAGCTGAATATAATCTATTGGGATGGGACCCGATGGTTGACTTGGGAATCAACTTAGAAGTAAGAAATAAGGAAACAGCAGTTAAGTTGTACAGCCTCACTGTGGAAGACAAGGCAAAAATCAATCCTGAGGTGTGGTACTCTCCTGAGTCAGTAGGGAAACTGGACATTACCCCTTTTGAAGTTACCATTAGGAATCCTGAGATCCCCATTAGGGTAAAGCAGTACCCAATGTCACAAGAGGGTAGGAAGGGGTTACAGCCGGTAATTGAAAGACTATTGAAGCAAGGACTACTGGAACCTTGCATGTCGCCCCACAACACTCCTATCCTAACATTAAGAAGTCAGATGGCTCCTATCGTTTAGTTCAAGATCTAAGAGAGGTAAATAAGAGAACTGTTACCAGATTCCCAGTGGTAACCAATCCATATACGTTGTTGAGCCAACTTTCCCCAGAATTGGAATGGTACAATGTTATAGATTTGCAGAATGCCTTTTGGGCTTGTCCCTTGAAGGAAGAATGTAGGGATTATTTTGCTTTTGAATGGGAAGATCCAGAAACCCATCGGAAACAGCAACTAAGGTGGACCATACTTCCGCAGGGATTTACAGAGTCGCCAAATTTATTCGGGCAGGCCCTGGAGCAGGTATTAAGCACTTATGAATTGAATGCAGAAGTAACGCTGGTACAGTATGTGGATGATCTGTTGTTAGCGGGGGAGGATCAGGAAGCTGTCAGGAGAGAGAGTATTAGGTTATTGAACTTTTTAAGCTTAAAGGGATTAAAGGTATCCAAATCCAAATTACAGTTCACTGAAGAAGAGGTGAAATACTTGGGACATTGGTTAAGTAAGGGGACTAAGAAATTAGATCCTGAACGGGTGAATGGCATCTTGTCACTACAAGCGCCTGAGTGTAAGAGACAGATACGGCAACTGCTGGGACTGCTAGGTTATTGTAGACAATGGATTGAAAATTACAGTAGTAAAGTAAAATTCCTATATCAGAAATTAGTTGGGGAAGGGCTGATAAAATGGAGTCAGGCAGATGAACAGAGCCTTGAAGATTTAAAAACAGATTTGGTAAATGCCCTGGTGCTAAGCCTACCCGATACTAGGAGGCCCTTCTATCTGTTCGTAAGCACAGAAGAAGGAACGGCATTTGGAGTTCTAACCCAAGAATAGGCTGGGAAAAAGAAGCCCATGTGTTACTTTTCAAAGTTGCTGGATCCAGTTAGTAGAGGGTGGCCCACTTGTTTACAGGCCATAGTAGCTATGGCCCTCCTGGTTGAAGAAGCAGGAAAAATCACCCTGGGGGGAGAATTAAAGGTATGTACACCTCATAACATAAGAGGAGTGTTGCAACAGAAGGCAGATAAGTGGATTACTGATGCCAGGTTATTGAAGTATGAGGGCATATTGATACATTCCCCCAGATTAGAACTTGAAACAACCAGTTTACAGAATCCAGCTCAGTTCCTATACGGGGAACCAAGTGAAAAACGGACACATGATTGTGTCCGATTAATTGAATCCCAGACTAAAATAAGAGAAGACTTGGAGGAGGAGGAATTACCGAATGGAGAGAAACTATTTGTAGATGGATCATCAAGAGTAATAAATGGGAAACGAAAATCGGGTTATGCTATAATAAATGGGAACACCTCAGAGGTAAAAGAATCTGGTCCCTTGGATACAACCTGGTCAGCACAGGCATGTGAATTATATGCAGTACTAAGAGCTTTGCAGCTGCTGAAAGGAAAGGTGGGGACTGTGTTTACTGATTCTAGATATGCATATGGAGTGGTTCACACCTTTGGGAAAATTTGGGAAGAACGAGGGTTAATAAATTCTCAGGGGAAGGGTCTGATACACGAGGCACTGATAAAACAAACCCTAAAGGCCTTGAGAGGACCTAAACAGATTGCAGTTGTGCACGTGAAGGGTCACCAGAGAGGTACCTCTATCCAGAGAAGGGGAAATAACCTAGCCGATGAGGAGGCGAAACGGGCTGCATTACTGGTAACGAAAGAAGCAGACCAGGTCAGAAAAACAGTAGGCGATAGTAAAAGCTTTACCGCCCAGCGCTGTTTTGCCTGCTTGATTGCTTGCTCAAATAAATTCGGTCCTGATGAACATAAATCTGAATTGGCTCTCATAATTAGTTACTGCCACCTATAACATTACTGTATTGTAGTTTCTCTGTTCTGTACTTACCAAGGATTTCTCAGCGTGTCTCAGGTCCTCAGCTGCACTTCCCAAGCATTCTCCTCAAGGATGCACCGGGGTCCCAGGCTGGTACTTCCCGCTAGCAGACCTCTTTGTCTATCTATTTTTCTAATTACAACCAGGCCACCTTTATGACCGCTTCCATCACTAGGCAAAAAGCCTTGCACAAGCACGTGGCCTGTTTCTGGCTGGCAAACACGTACTGCTGGGGATCGGGCACATCCACCCCAGCTCTGGCGTGGTGCCGGTGCAGCGGTGCGTTGGCTGAAAATCAGCAGTGTCCCCGGCCACGCTTTTGTGCTGCGGAAAGTTACCACCTGGTGAACGCTGTCACCTCCCGGCCGAGCCAGCACCGGCAGGACCAGACAATTGACATGCCTGGGAACCAGGTTTGCACAGCGGGTGATAAGGGCGGCCGTGCCGCTGCCCGGGGCTTGCTGCCTGCAGGATGCGAGATAAGATAAGAGAAAAATGCGTAGAAAGCAGGGGGGATGCCTGAAACGCTGCGTGGGCTGTAAATGTGTCTGACTGGGAAATTTCCAGGCACGGCTGCCGTGGTTTGTAACGCACGCTGCTGTGCTCCAAAGGGCACTGCTCGCTGTGAGCGTGGGCAGGACGGCGTTCCAGCAGTGTTGTTTGGAAAACATCTCTCCTGTTTCCTCCATCCCTCCCTGCGTGTTTCTGTAGCTTCGTACGATTTCTTGTTTGTTTGCTGAACTGCCCAGCTCCCGGCTGCCTGCACGCAGCTTCTGCACGTTATCGCCAGCGCCTGTAACCCCCGAGGCTTTGCAGTAGGCACAGGTTTGTGCAGGCTCCTCTTGCTTGGTTCTGGCTCCGCGGTGCTGCCAGGCACTTCGTAAAAATTCCCTATTTCTTCTCGATTCCTTCCTGCTCATTCGCTGCAGTTTTCAGAACTGTAGCTGCTCTCAGTTGTGCCTCATCCCACTCTTCCCTGCTTTCCTTAGCCCCTGGGGTCTGCCCTTTCACAAGCCTGCTCCACCACTCCCAGAGCTGCTGTTTCAGCCCTCACAGCTTATTTGGAAAACTTTGTTCTCTGCCAGCTCTGTGGGGAACCTTCCCACCTCTGGGGCACTTGCGGTGGCTTTGGGCCATCCTCGTTGCGGGGAACATGTGCAGCCTACGCAGGCGACTGGAACCGTTCAGTCTCTGCTGTTGTCCCCAGGGAGAAGCAAACCTTGCCAACTTCGGTCTAGCCTGTTCAGGCCAGATGCCAAAGGCTCAGCTTTGCAGCAGAAGTCGCACAGCTCCGGACAGAAGGATGGCCACGGAGTACAGAGGGAAAAGCACTACCTGCAGTGCCGAATTTTGGTATTTTGCCTGCCTGGAGCAAGCAGGGAGTAGTAGGATCAACACTACACCAGGGATTTGTGCCCTGCGCTGTATCGGCCAAGCCGCAGCACATCCTGGCACAGTCGTGGTGCCCTCGGCAGGACCAGGAGGATATTGCAGTGCAGCACCCTCTTGCTCTCAGGAGATGAGAAATCCTCTCACCACATCTGAAGAACTGCCACCACAGAACTGCCACCGTTTTCCTTCTGAAGGTATCAGTTTTGGTGTTTCTGCAGTGCCCGCGTTGTTCGCAGCCGCCCAGGTTTATCGTACGACCCTGGCACTGTTACTGACCTCGCTGTAACTGCAGACATCCCTGCTGCAATTTGCATGCTCTTTTCTCGTTGACAGCAGGTTCTATATTACTACGCCCGTGTGGGTACACGTCAAACAACGCCGTGCTGCAGTGACGAGGTGCCAGGGTCACCTTGACTGATGCCTGTCGGCGGGGCAGGACGTTCACTGCCCGAACTGGGATGAGATGAGTGCATCAAGCCACGGCTTGACCCTGCTCCGGTCTTCCCAGTCCTCCCCTTACACATTGCTCAATGAGAAAGATGGAAAATGGCCACGAAGAAGTGTTGGAGGCTCTGCAAGGAATCGGACAATTGACAGGAATCCTGAGCCAAATTTTGTGGTGCTCCTCCTGGGTGAGGCAGCCTGCAATTCCAGTGGGCACCGTCCCCATGGTCCTGGGAAATATTTATTTATCCTCTTCTCTGGGGACACCTGGGTCACCAGGAGGAGGACCTGACTCTGGAAGGAAGACATGCGCCAGCCAAGAAGCTGCTGTAGCTGCGCATTTCCCCTCGTGAGGGTGATGTGTTGCCACACCGGCCACGCTGCAGACAATTTGTCCATATTGCAGACAATTTGTCCACACTGCTGTACTCTTTTCCCAAATCCCCGAGAGCTAATTGATCCACCCAGTTAGTTAATTGATTTATAGCTATTAGAGACTACAATTAACCGACCAGCTGGAAAGCTGTGTGTTATCGGCCCGGTGGGAGCAGCGTTGAGAGGCAGCCAGCTCCAATGGGCCACGAGCTGCCCCATCCTTGTTAGCAGCACTGCTCGTTTGGCATCTCAAGGATTTTGCTCTGCTTTGGGCTTGGGGCTTTTCCTTCTATCTCCTCCTTTCCTAATGTTTGGCTCAGCAAGCTCTCTCCGAGTCTCCCTACTCCCCCGTATCTCCTCCTACCCTCCTGCAAGGTCACAAACTTGGATTTACGCTCGGAGTTTGCATTGCTGGGCAGACCAGTTTGGACCAGCTCGTTATCAACGCGTTCCCAGCCCCCAGCCAAACCCACAGCTACTGTCAGACCTGAGCCGAAGCAGATGTTCATTAAGCATCGGGAAAGCCATGCATCTCGTTACGCGCCTGGCTGAGATGCCTGCGCCTAGCACTGACACATCTGCCCGGCGCTAACAAACCAGGGACGCCATTCCCAGTGGAAATGCAGCTGGAGAGGGATGAGGAGAGGCTGTAGGCGCCCCGGAGGAGCTGCTTTGTGCCTGGCCGCACCAGGAAGGGGTGCCTCGACCGGCGGCAGCCTCACAAAAGCCTCGGAGCTGCCGCGGGCTCCGTGCCTGGCGCTGCGTGGGGGGCTGGCCATGCTGCGAGCAGGCCATAAGCCCAGCGGCGGTGCCGGGAGGTGAGCGGCCCCGGTGCCACGTCGTCCCCGAGCGGCTCTCGGCGAACCTCTTGATGCTCCCGGCGTCCGCAGAGGTGGGTGCGATGGCAGCGTCCCTCCCTGCTCGGCCGTGGCCTGCCGGTGCCACCGCGCCGCCCAGACTCTCCTCTTGCCCTTCTCTTTCGCCTCCTCGGGCTGTGCCGGAGCAGCCGCGCCGCTGAGGTGCCCTGCTCCCTGAAATGCCCCCGGCACAAGGCCGGGGGCATCCTGGGGACTGCGTGGCCGCGACCAAGCCAGGTGGAGGCCGGTGCTGAGGATGGGGTGGGGTCTCACGGTGGCTTTGTGCCCGACTCAGCCCCCCGGGCAGCCCTGCAGGACCCCCAGAGGTGGGGACGGGGCAGGAATGGGGGCTGCAGCGGGGGCTGGCGGAGTGGTGGTGTGGCGATTTGGAAGGTTTTGCATCAGTCTGTGCTTTGGTTGATGAGGGAGAGGAGGTAAAGAGAAGGAATTGGCTGTCTCTGGTTGTCAGAGACCAGTTCGGGAAGACCAGAGGGACTGCCATGGAGGGGATGTGTCATCCTCAGGAAATGGGGGGGAGGGGGTCTGCTGGTCCTGCTGAGCGTACCCCCTACTGATGGGTGTTTGTTCTCACCAGAGGCAGGCAGCCTAAGGAAGTGCTCCGCGAATAGCAGAAGCTCCTGGAGGGCATCAGTCTGGCTTGTGGCCCCTCCCAGGAAATAAATGGGCAGGAGGGGGCCGAAGGAGGCTTCCTGGGGGAAAATTAGCACCCAGCTGCCGCTTGCTGCTGGGTCGCATTCAGCAAGGGGAGCTGGTGAGATCCCCCAGGGGAGGGAAGGGCCTTCCACAAGCAGGGGGTCCTGGCCCCGCTGACTCCGCTGCTCGCTGGCGCTGCGTTTCCAGGTGGTGAGCTCCCTTCTGGGGCCGCCTGGGCCTGCTCTGCCAGGTAAAGCCTCAGTCTGGGGACAAAAGACTTAATTTCTTGCTTTCACTCTCTGTACTCTCCTCGCTTGCT
Source organism: Stictonetta naevosa (assembly GCA_011074415.1). Lineage (NCBI taxonomy): Eukaryota > Metazoa > Chordata > Aves > Anseriformes > Anatidae > Stictonetta > Stictonetta naevosa. The sequence goes on along the minus strand of CM021722.1, from coordinate 3,246,968 downwards.
CCCTGCTGACCCGTGAGGCGAGGGATCGGGGTCTGCGCCGTGTCTTTGGTGGCTCCTGGCATGAGGCTGCCTGCGTCCCCTGGGAGCTGGCTGCTTGGGGTTAGGCCGGCTGCGGTAGGGTCAGAGCTGGCCCCTGCTCGCTCCGACGGCGTCCCATGGGATAAACACCCAGCAGCTGCAGGGAAGCCACAAACACTGTTCCCAAGGAGTCTGCAGAGTGCCCGGGTGCACCCGCACGGCTCGGACACCTTCGCCTCCACGGGGACCCCAAACCGTGCCCGGCGCCGGGGCAGCCGTGCGGCTTGGCTGCGAGCCCAGGGGAACAATAGCGGGGTGGTGCCGCCGGGCGCCCTGACCCGTGAGCTTTGCACGGGGTGATAGAAACCTCGTCACGAGCACGCAGAGCCCGGGGTGGGCAGGGAAAGCGGGGAGCAGAGGTGTGCGGTGCCGGGGAGCGGCGGCGGCATGGGGGGGACCCGCGTCCCCTCCTGGGACAAGGAGCAGGTCTGCCTTGCCCCAGCAGGAAGCTGGCCCCAGGCAGACGGTGACGTCCGTCCCGCGGGACGCGTTCCCCCACACCTCTCCCTCCGCAGCTGAGCGCCGCTGACCTCCCCAGGGCCTTCTCCTTGCAGGGGCAGAGGCCACGGCGACGTTCCGGCAAGATGTTCTCCAACACGTTCCGCAGGAGGGGGGTCCCAGCCGCTCCCTGGGAGGTAGGTGGTGGTGGTGGTGGTGGGAGCGGAGGGGCTCCGTGGGGCTCCTCTCCGGGGCGGTGAGGATGGGTGCCCGTTGCTCCAGCCCTTGGGATGCTAAGGAGCTGAGAGAGCATCACCACAGTGTGTGGAGGGAACTGGGAAAACTGGGAACTGGCTGGGACCTCGGCAGGGTGTGCTCTGGGCTCAGCATCCCTCTGGTTTGGGGAGAGGCAGCGGCGGAGGGCAGGGTCTCATCCTGCTCTCTGCTCCCCGTGTCCTCTCTGCAGCCCGGTCCGTGGCAGCCCAGACCCCACGGTCCCAGCCCCCAGGACAACTGGTACAAGCCGCCCTGGGACCACCAGCCCTGGAGAGGCAGGCATAACAGGCACCCGGTAAGGGGACCGGGGCAGGGCTGTTGGGGTTTGTGGGGTGCTGTTGGGGTTTGTGGGGTCCAGCTCCCCAGAGCAACCACAGCACGGTTTTCGTTATGTCTTAACCATCTGCCTTGATAGGGGCACAGGTGAGGGAGTGGGCTCCACGAAGGCAGAGCAGCGTCTCTCTCAGACCCCCAGACTCATTTCTCAAGCATTTCCCGATATGAAGCACGCATGCCCATGAAAGGGCTGTGTAGGACTCCTGAACCTGCCCAGAGAGGTGGGGACTGAGCTTTAGAAACCCTGACACTAAAGCGTCTGGGTGTGCGCCCACCACCTGAGAGCCTGAAGAGGCCAAGTCAATACGGGATCCACGGGTGGTGATGTCTCTCTCTATCTCTCAACCCCTATATTTATTTATTTTTCCTTTATTTGGAACATATGTGCTTTCACCCAGCATCTAATAATTCCTTAGCAAATTACCAAAGTTTAACCTCGTTGAAAGCCTGAAAGACTTGTAGCGTCTCGCCCTCCAACCCAGAGATTCAAACTAGCCTATCTCCTCCCCGGCCAAGCGGGACAGGACAGGGTTCCCCTACAAATTGGGGGTGACCGAAATTGGGGCTTCCCCCGGGAGCAGGAGAAAGGAAGGGCTTGGGGCCACGGTGGGAAGGGAGAACAGGAGTAAAGCCAAAACTCCTGCTGGATAGGTGGCTGCCCTAAGTGGGCTGCCTTAAGCGAGCTTCCCCAAGTCCTCACCAGCAGTGCTCAGCCTTGGCAGCCTGGTCCCTGGCACCCCCGGCCTTTCCCCGGCCCCACCAACTTCCATAGGATGGAGGAGGACAGGAGATTGGCACCCCAGGACCGTCAACATCTGCCACCCCCCTGGGACTACAGAGAAGAGCACCGAAGACCCAAGGAAAACTTTACCGAGGACTCGTACCCGGTGAGGGGGTGAGGGGAGGCGGGCTGGGGAGGGGTGGTGGGGCCGTGGCTGTGCCAGGCACGGTGCCCTGTGTTCTGTGCCTAAATCTGCCTCTCCCTGCAGGAACCGCCGCTGTTTGCCCCAGGCTGCTTCGCCTGGTCTGAGTGCCCCAGAGAGGAGCAGCACCCCGCCAACTTCCCATGGTGGGTGCCCGCACCGAGGGCAGGGGGCACAGGCTGGAGAAGGGGACGGATCCTGCACCAGGCTGCGGGTCCGGGCTGAGCGCAGCTTCCAGGGGGTGGCCCCCCTGGGGGTGAGGGGGGTGCCCAGCATGCACAAGTGAGGCCAGGCTCAGCTCTGGTGCGCAGCGGAGGGCTAGGGGCAGCAGGTGGGGCAAATACTGCTCCAGGGCGATGCAGCAGTGACGCTGACCCAGCTCCGGGTGGGAGGTTGCACCAGAGATCCCCGCCAGGCTAAATTTCCCACGGGGGCTGTCTTTAATCCTGCAGGGAGCAAGGAGCCTTCCAGGAAGGCTGCCCACCCCGGCGCTCTCGTGGCTCTCGTGGCCCGCATCAGAAACGCTGCCGACTCCTTCACCATGTCCAGCAAGAGATGTCGGCGTACCACGGCCCGGCCTCTCCCCAGGTCTCCAAAGGTTCGTGCTGCCACGATGGTGCCTGCCTGGGGATGCCCAGGACACCGCCATGGTGTGTGCAGCCAGCAGCATCTCCGTGGCAAGGGTTTGGATTTGGTGGATTCGGTCCCGTTGTGATTCTTGCTCCGCAGGGAAGCACACGTCCTCCACGTCCTCCAAGTCCTGCCCCCAGGAGAGCCAGCCAGGAGGCAAGGAAGAGCCGCAGCACGCCGATGCTCCCCAGCCACCTAGTGCCTGCAAAGACAGCGTGCAGAGCAGGGGGCAGGTGGACAAGGTGGGTTTTTACCTCCAGCGCATGGCGCTGACCCTCATTTCATGGCCACGTGGCTCTCGTGGTGCTGCTGTGCCCCTGACCAACGTGACTTCCTCCAGGGCCTGCCGGCAGCGAGCGGAGAGGTGCCGGAGACCTCCGAGCCAGCAGCCTCCCCGCAGAAGAGTCCAACCACTGATCCTCAGGCTGTGGAGCAGGAGCCAGTGGCAGAAGCAAAGCTGGTACGAGTACAGGGATGCTTGCACCCCAGGAGCTACCTGGCTCACAGGATCCCTTCATCCCGTGTAACATCTTGCTTCTCTCACCCAGCCCTTTCGCTCACTGTCTCTTTGACAGAAAGTGCAATGTTTTCCTGGCTTCTCTGGGGCTGCGAAGCCCCTGGTTTCCTTGGGGTTGTAGCACTCTGTCTGTCCCGTTCCCTACCTCTTCTCCCCAGGACGGATGGATGTCCCTGCCTCACACCATTCCCTGTCCCCAGGTCGAGCCAGAAGACGGGCAGAAAGCTGCAGGCAGCCAGGGCCAGGGCCCCTCTGCTCTGGAAACGGAGCCAGTCCTTCTGGAGAACACCTGTACCGGGAAGGAGGAGGACGTTGAGCAGGTACGAGCTGATGCATCCGTCTCCTCTTTCTGCCCAATTGCAGTGCCGTGGAGGAGGTGGGATTTTGTGGTCCTCTCCGTAAACCTCATTTTCCCATTTGCCCGGGCTGCATTGACAGCCCTCTGTGGACTCTGAAAGGCACCTGAAATGCTTTGTGCAGGTAGAGGCGTGCAGCCAAAGTGTCCCCGAGGCTGGAGCAGGTGCTGGGTCACAACCCCACAGCCCCTCAGCCCCTCCGGAGCCTGCTGAGACGTGCAGCGCCGCAGCTGGCCTGGGTGTGGAGGTACGTGCTGGGCTCTGCCTGCTCTCCTGGGCACGGCAGCAGCTGCCTGTGGTGGGATGGGTTTCAGGCCGTGCCTGCACTGCGCCGTAGCGTTTCCTCCTGCTGAGTTTTCCCTTTGTGAAGGCAGCAGCGTTTGCTTGGCTCCCGCTGCTCTCGCCCAGCTGCTGCCTTCTTCCCCTGGGTGCTTTCTCTCCTGATGCTTCTTGGTGGCCTTCATCCCTCTGAAACCTCGCAGGTCTCACCGGGAGCTGCTGCGGAGCCCGATGCACAGCCCAGCCAGGCGGGCTTCGATGTCTGCACCGAGCCAGCAGCATCATCTGGGCCAGGGCACCCTCCTGTGGGTGGGACGGAGCTGGTACGTGCGCAGCCCTGCCTTCTGTGCAGGAACTTTGCCCTCGTGTCCCTGGGAACCACCTGCAGCGAGGCTCAGGAGCACCAATCTAACCCAGGAGCCCCGGGGGGATTTTCTCGCTGGCCTCCCAGCCGCAGGATTATGTGCTGGGGTTAAAGCGCCGCTTTGTCTGGATGCAGCGCCCGTATCAGCCCTGGTGTCGGCCGTGCAGGAGATGCCGATAAATTGGAGACGGTTTGGAGAAAGGCCAAAAAAATAACTCGGGGATTGAGAGTGCGCTGGAGCGTGAACGACCCCAGGACTGGAGCTTTAACGAAGCGAACAAGAGTGTGGCAGAGTGGCTTAATTACTGCCTAATGGGGAACAGAAATCAGCTAGAGGGGCCCTCGGGTCTCAGAGGCGCTGCTGCCAGGGCTGTGCTGGGAGGGAAGGGGGTGGTGAGGTCCCGGTGGGTGCCCCCACAGGGTGGCCGGTCCCCAGCAGCCCCAATTCGGTCTCAGCCCCACTCCTGTTCCGTTGCCCGCTCCCTCTCCCCTTCGAAGCATCTGACCTTCCCTCACTTTTCCCCTGCCCAGGCTGCAGGCTGCCAGCCCTCGCTCTGCTCCACGCTCTCCGCGCCCTCCCTGGCCAGCACAGACCTGCGCTCCGCCGCTGTCCTTGCCAGGAAAGAGGAGATCGAGCTGGTGAGTCCTGGCGGGCACACGCGGGGGCTGGGGCTACCCAAGGAGAAGGGGACACCCTCGAGGTTCAAAATCCACGGGGAATAAAGTGATGCCGGGTGGTGAGCAAGCCGTGGGGCAGCCCCAGGTGCTGTGGGAAGGGGCTGTCACCCCCGGGGGAAAAAAATAGTCCCCCATGAGGGCTTTGTGCAGCTTACGGGGAGGTTTTGGGGTGCCCTGTGCTGACCCTTTTCCACTCCCTGCAGTCGTACCAGCAGTTCAGCCTGACCATCGCCGTGGTGGCCACAATGCTGCTGCAGAAGGAGCCCTCCATGGAGGCGGCGCTGGGGCTGGCGCTGAGGGCCAACCTGCGCCAGGTGCGCACCCACCACCTCCAGGAGCTGGAGGACTTCATCGACAGCTACGATTCCAGCACCCCCAGCCCCTGAGCCGGGGGCAAAGGTGCGGAGCCCCCGTGTCGAGGTCGATGTGGTCCTTCCATCCCTCCTGGAGGTGGAAAGGGGGGGTGCTTAGTTCGGGGGGCGGCCAGAAATGGGTGTTTGCAGGCAGGTAATGGGGTCACAGGCAGATTGTCCCCACCCTGGGGTAAGGGATGAGCCCTACCCAGACCTGAATTTGCAAGAAAAGAGGGAGCTGGTTTCACTGGAGAGTGGCGGGAGGGAGAGCAGCTGGGGCAGGAGGGAAGGGAGGGCTCCCCCCTTCTGACAGCTCCTTGCTCCCTTCTTGTGGTTTTGTGCTGCTCCATGAAACCCTAGGCTTTGGTCTTGTTTCTTAAAAAATAAAAATAAATGAGCTTTGATCCTCGCAGCCTCTGCACCGCCGTTGTTCTGGTCCTGCTCTGCCGGGGTCAGCGTGCAGGGACCTGCGGTGACCCCCCCCCAGCCTGGCCCCACTGTGGGGACCCTCTCCTGGGTACTGTTGTTCTCCAGCAGCACGGCCAACGCTGCCAAACCTGGGGTGGGAAGGAAAACAGGCCAGGCACGGTCGGCTCTCCTGCGTTCAGGTCTCAGCTGAGCTTTATTGGAGCATCGTCCGCGGCGGCAGCAGAGCTGCCCCACCATCCCCTCCCCGTGGTGGCAGCACCCTACGGGACAGCATCAGCGCCCGTCCAGAGATTCCCTGCGGGTGACAGACCCCCACCCGGTGTCTGGATCTGACTCCTGCGGCCAGATCCCTTCTGTCCAAGTCGGGCAGGAGCCCCTGCAGCAGGACGGTGCAGGCCTCTGCCCTTGTCCTAAGCCCCCGGCCACCCTCCCTGGCGTGCGGCTGCTCTCCCAGGCTGCCAGCTTGTCTGGGACGGGAGCTGGAGACCGTGCCCCAGCTGCCTCCCTGCTCCCTACTCGCTTTACCTGTTCCTAATTGCGGGAGAGGCCAGCAGGAATTGCAGGCTGTGCTTCGCCTGCGGCTGCCGGTGAAAAGATCCCGGCGGCGGCTTCTCCCCACCAGCCTTGGGCCGTGTCCAAAACGCTCTTGGAATGCACGGAGACCACAGCAGGGGCCAGCAGGATGCGGCGGGGCCAGAGACAAGGACCCCCCTCCTCCTCCAGCTGCTGTCCTCCTGCTTAAATACCGTGCAAAGTGCTACCTCGGTGAGGCGCGGGGGCCCCCGCTCGCTGAGTGGCCGCGCTAGGACACGCTGCAGTGCTTGCTGCTGCCCCGCAGCTTCGCCGTCCTGCACCCAGCCAGCTCCGGGGGATCCCTGCCCAGGGAGCTCATCCCGGGCTTGGGAATGGGCTTCCCAAAGAAGAAGCCCTCCTCTTCCGAGTCCGAGTCCGAAGACGAGGAGCAGGTGGGACACCAGGAATCATCCTCTTCCGTGATGTCCTGCAGGTCGATGTCCTCCGGCTGTGGGCTGTGTAGGGCAGGGGAGAGCCCCGCTTGGAGGTATGGGTTTCCGTCACCTGCTGGTGTTCGGGCACCAGGACCCCCCGAAACCGGGTAGCCCGGGGCTCCAAGCCCCTTGGGACCCTCTGTGCTGGGCTGGGGGCTGCCTGGTGGCCCCTGCATCCCCGCATGCGCTGCGTCCCTGCTCCTCTCCGTGGCTGCTTCGTGGTCCTCGAGGCTCCTGAACGCAGGATGCAGGGAGGCCTGATCCGGAAACATCTCTGCAAGAAGGAAAGCAAGGAAGGGTGAGGAAGGAGAGAGCTGAGCCTGCCCTGGTTCTGCAGCGAGGGCTGTCTGGGTGCAAGGCAAGGCTGCCGCAAACGACCTCCAGCTGCCACCGCTTGCCCTGCCGCAGGAGGTGCGCTGGGTGCTGCGCTCATACAACAAACCCCCGAAGCACCCCAGGGCTCTGCAGTGGCCGAGCAGAGCCTGGGTTCGCTTCCATCTCCCTCCCACCACCCCGCAAAAGCAGCTCTTGGATCCCTACCGGCCCCTTCCACCCGCTGCCTGCACCCCCCGGCCGCCGAGGCGCTCCCCGGCGCGGTCCTGGCTGCGTGGCCGGCTTGGGAGACGGGCGTCGAGTCGGGGGACGGGGCCGAGACGAAAGCCGAGTCGGAGGAGTCGGAGGCGCTGGAGGACGCGTCCCGCCCCAGGCTGCAGCTCTCGGAGCAGAAGAGCCTCCCGTGGCGAGCGGTGAGGGGCTGCCCCCGCAGCGGCTTTCGGCACAGGCTGCAGCAGAAGCAGGGGGCTCGGGCGTGCCAGTGGAGCCCCTGGTGCGTGGCCTCCTCGCTGTCGACACCTGAGGAGTGACCGCAGGTGAGCAAGGGGCTGTTCCCGCGGCCACCTCCCCAAAAACCAACCCTCCTGACCCTGCTCGCACCGATGGGGTCCCCGCAGGCCTGGCACGGCTCGGCGAAGAGGCTCTCGAAGCAGCTGCGGCAGCAGGGCCGCCCGCTCCTCATCACGTAGCGCTGCCCGCGCAGCGGCGCCTCGCACTCCAGGCAGCAGAAGTGCTCCGGGTGCCAGCGCCGGCCCTCCGCCTCGATGCACTCCTCCATGAAGATCAGCTGGAGGGGGGAACAAAGGACCCGTCCTGTACGCACCCGGCCCGAAAACCCGCAACCCCCTGCGTGCTTTTAGGGTGCCAAGGGACTTCGGGGCAGGCACGGGGCCCCGTGCAGGGCTCGGGAAGGAATCCTTCCTCCTGCCCAGCCCGCTGCGTCTGCAGCTCCCAGCCGAGCACGGAGCATTTAATGACGGCAAAAGGGAGCTAAAAGCATCTCCCCTGCCGGCACCCACCTGGTCGCAGGAGGCGCAGCGGGGCCGGAAGAGCTCGGCGTGGTGCCGGCCGCAGTAAATCCTCCCGTCCTGCTGGAAGTAGATGAGGTCCACCAGGGGCTGGCGGCAGAAGTGGCAGGAGAAGCAGGACGGGTGCCAGAACTGGTCTCCCAGCCGGGATGCCGAAATCCCCGGGTCGCCTTTGTTCAGCCTCCGGCCGCACTGCAAGCCACGGGGGGCTCAGGGTCAGGGGGGGCTTTTTGGGGACGGCTTGGTGGCATGCTGCCCCCGGGGGAGGACACCTCACCTCCTTGCAGGGACAGCCGTGGCAGGGACCTGGCACGGGACATGCCAGCCCCTGCCCCAGCGCCTCCCGTCTCCGGCGGGCGCTGAACGCTCGGAGCTGCTTCCTCTCCTCCTCCGCGAGGCCGGGGCAGTAGCGCTCCTGCAAGGGTGGGGGGAGGCGGCAGAGGTGAGGGATGACAAGAAAATAAAGCCCGGGGAGGGCAGCACCGAATAAATACGTTTCTTACATCGCAGTCCTGAGGAGGCAGCTGCTGCAGGAGGGCTTTGACGCGGAGCCGGCTCCGGTCAGCGGGAGAGGCAGGCTCCGGCGAGCGGCTCTCAAAGCACACAGGGACCTGGGGACACGGCGCGGGGAGAGAAACACAAGGGGATGATCGGGGGGATGAAGCGGCTTCGCTCGAGCTAAAGGTGAGTCCGGCCCCTTTGGGGCAGAGCGGGAGCAAAGGGAGCCCCGCGAGGACCGGGTGCTGCCCACCTCGGGGGGCGCGGGGTCTGCGGGGGGCTCCAGGTACTCTTCCAGGGCACAGCCGGAGTCGCTGTCGGACGAGGCTGGGGGGAGGCCGGTGGCGGTGCCGCACGGGGGAGGCTCGTCTCGCTGGGGCCATGCGGGGCTCGGCAGGGACATGAGCTGCGGAGAGAGGAGCAGAGCTGGGGGAGACCCTCGGCACGGCGGGGAGAAGGGGGCTGGCCCCAGGAGGCATCATCCCCCGTGCCCAGGTGCAGGCAGCGGGAGGGACCCCGGGGCAGTTCCAGCTGGGACGATGCTCGGAGCCACCATGCCTTGGGGACCTCGAGACCCTTTGCTGAAAGTCCACAGAGGTGCAAGGGCTTTGGGGGGGTTGTTCCCTTCTCAACAAGGGTGAGAAGCAAACCCACACCGAGAGCATGGGTGTTTGCTGGTCTGGGGCTTTGCCTGCTGAGCAGGAGACACCGGAGAAAGGACGGTGACGGGGTGAAGCTGCACAGGGGGAGACCCCGGGTGTTTGTGCTCAGCCTGGAAGAGGTTTCGGGAAGCCCCGCGGGCTGTTTGCTCACCCACAGCAGGAGATTTTCCCTGGCTGCCACCAGCCCTTTGCTGCCACGGCTGATCCCTGGTTTAGTGGCCTGTCCCCGAGCGGAGCAGTGGGAGGAGACCGAGGTCTAGCCCAATTCAGTGGAAAATAATTTATTCCCCCTGGGCTGCTATTGTTCTGCCCTGAGCTGCTGTTCCTGCCCGGGCGGCCGGCTCGCCCAGCCGCCACCGCCTGCCTGGCTAATGGGTCCGGGGTGGAAACCCGTCCGTCCCCGTCCGTCCCCTCCTCCCCACGCGCCACTTGTCACCGCTCGCTTCCTTCCTGCCTCGGCTTTCCAAAACAAAGCGAGGTGGCAATGCGGTGGCTCCCTGCGTGCCAGCCCGCAGCCTGCTGGGCATCCTGCGAGGATGGGAGGGATGGAACCACGCTGCACCCCTCTGCACCCTGAGGTCCCTGCCGTGCCATCGCCACCTCGCTCGGGCACCCTGCAGGAGCTGGGACCTGCCACGGGGGCTGAGCACGCAGCCGGGCTGCCACCCCCTGGGAAAGGGCAGCGAACTGTGGGCACCTTGGGTCTCTCCCAAAGTGCTTTCCACGAGCTCGGGCTGTGGTTTGGTGACCCTCAAGCCACGCAACCACGTGCTGGCGGGTGGCTCTAGGTCCTCCTGTGCCACAAAACCCAGCTCATTCCTCCTCACCGAGGTGGCACTTCCCTGCTGGGTGCTCCTGGCCAGCAGCAGCCACCCCGTCCCTGCTGCTCCCACAAAACAGCTTCGACAGCCTCAGCTCAGCCCCAGCTCAGCCCCAGCTCGCAGCACCTTCCTCCACGCAGCAGCTCAGGGCACCAGGACACCCAAACGCGGCCGGCTCTGAGCTTCTGCTCCGTGATCCAGCTGGGAGCTGGCGGGATCAGCGCGGGCAGCTCAGGTTGCCTTGGTGCGCAGGTCAATGATTAACGCGGCAGATCGGCCGGCCGACGGGATGGAACAGACGGGCTGCACGGAGGGGGGAAGAACGTGTCTGACCCAATTCTGTGTATTTGCAGCCCAAAGAGAGCCCTGCCTTGGTGAGGACTTCTCTACAAGTGGTGGTGGCGGATCAGCAAACAACCTTGGCTCTAGAGCTGTGATGGAGGTTGGCCCCTGTGCCTGGGCTGCTGCCTAAGGACATCCGTGGGTCCAGCGTCCCGGCTCTGCTGCTGCTGTGTTTGGTCCCTGTTGGTAACACCCTTGCTCTCCCCATGGGACGTGGATGGCCATCTCAGGCTTTGCTTGGATTAGAAAGACTCCAAGCTGTTTTTGTCTGATTTCTTGGGGCTTTGTTGGAATTGGCCCCCTTTGATGCCCGTGGAGGCAGCAGTGCGCACGGGGCTCCCCGTCCCGGGGCTGGCAGCGGGGCAAGGCTGGGGAGAGCGGAGCGGGCAGGGCCATGAATCAATGGGGCCGTGCTGGGGAGCCCAGCCCAGCCCGGTTTGATGTGATTACGCCGGCTGGCAGCCGTCTGGGCTGCGAACGAGTCCCTGTAATTAGCCCCAGACGGTGACAGCGGTGCGCGCCTCCCATGCTAAGGAGCTAGGCAGCCCCGACAGGTCCGGCTCCTCTGCTTCGCTCCCGTCCCCTCTTCCTTCCTCGCCGCCGGCGGGCAGTCCTGCTATCGCCCTGCCCTGCCGGCCCGCGGAGGGATGCGGGATGCTGCCGGCGGGGCCACCAGCCCTGGCGTCAGGGGAGGTGGCAGGAGGGCGCGTTGGGGACCTGCTCCTCCCTGCCGGGACGGCGCGTCCCCCCAGCAGGGCCACGCGAGGGACCAGTCGGACGGGCTGAGTGCCGCCCCGTCGAGCTTCCATGGGCTTCAAAAGCCTCTGGTCCTGCCCCAGGAATTCCTCCAGCCTGCTCCGAAGGACAGGCGATGTCCCTGCTGAGCTCCCCTGCCTGCTCGGAGCCTTTTGGTGCCGGCACCGCCTGGCTCGGTGGCCCCGCAGCGTTCCCCTTCCTGCTCCAAGTCCATTTCTCACGGCAGCTCTAGCTCTTTGGGAAGCACGTGCAGCTCCCTGGGTAAAAGAGGCTGAAACCCACGGGAATTTTAATCCCCTTTGGCTCCCCGTGTGCAGTCCCCGTCCCCGGCTGGCCGTGGGAGCACGTGTGGGCTGCCAGCCCTCTCCTGCCAAGGTCGCAGCATTACCGCGCAGCGCAGCTACCCCAGCCCATTGGCATTCAGCGCAGCCTCCCGCTTCCCTGCCCGGCCAGGGGCTGCTCTGCGTCCCTGCCACAGCCCTTGCTTCTCTGAAGCACTGCTCCTTTTTCCAGACCCGCTTTCAGACACCTCTGTCCTATTTTCCACCAAACACTCCCCGGCTCCCCAGCCCCGAGGAAAAGCATCTGCTGGCCATCGCCATAAAGAGCGGATCCCCTTTCAAGCGCCCCAAAACCCTGGCACGGCTCTGTCCGTACGCCTCACCCCCACCATAACCTGTTTTTGCTTTAGCTCCCGTCAACACAGCTGCAGCGGAGGTGCGTGGAAACGAAGCTGCAGAGCCGTGGAGACGCGTTCGGGCTGAGATAAGCTGAGGTCTGGCAAGGCGAGCCGGAGCAGCTCGTCCTGCAGCGCAACCGAGGCCGGGCTGCCCGAGCTGGGGCCTGTGCCACAAAGTCACCTGCGATGGCAGGACCAGGATCGGTGCCTGGGGGCCTGGCAGAGCCGTCCCCAGGGCCAGCGGTGCGGAGGGACAGGGACAGCGCGCAGCCAAGATGCTGTGGCACAAATCTCAGGGACCTCTCCTGCCCCGCCACGCGGCACGGTGCCATCCAAGTGACCGGAGGGACTCCTGGTGGGTGGCTCGTTTGCTCTCGGGGGAAGTGCTGGTGCTGCAGGAGGGTTCTTGGCACATTTTTCTCTGTCCCAGCTCGGCAGGGAGCAGTGGGTAACCCATTAACCCACTGCAACGCGTTTGTTCCTGCGTCCACAGGGACGAACCGAGCCTGGCACCACGCTCCCTGCACCAAGTGGGTTTCATCCTGGCGGTGCCATCACAGCCCAGCACCATCAGCAGAAAGCTCCGTGGCCAGCCCCAAACCACCCCGCTCCCTCCAAGCCCTGGCAGAGGACATCGAAGCCCCCCTATGGGGACCCTCAGTGGGTTTGGTGCCAGCAGATCCAGTGGCCCCACTGCTCCTCAGGGCGAGGGAGGGGGCAGCCCCCAGCCCCCCTGCACCTGCAGGCTCCAGCCCGGGGACGGCGGCGCCTTGGTGGCTCCATCGCCACCGTCTCCTGCTCCCGAGGGATGCCGCGCGCCCTCCAGGGCCGTTCTCCCCAAAGACAAAGACCGCAGGGGCGCAGGGAGCGCTCTGCTCCCTGCCGCCTGTTTTTCCCGGAGAGGAACCAGCCAAAAAATCCCCCTCCCTCTCCCGGCTCTTCCACCTTGCCTTTCCCCGCGCAACAATTCCCGGATGGGGAAATCGTCCCACTTCCCCTCGTTCCCAAGGGTTTTCTCCTCCAGCCCCGGCTCCCTCAGCCCCCGTATGGGGAAGAACCACCCCGAGGGACCCCTGCCCACCCACCTGCCCCTTCCCCGCCCCGGGGGACCCCTGCCCACCTACCTGCCCCTTCCCCACCGCGCTGGGCTCCGCCGTCCCGTCCAGCCCCGAGCACTTGAGCGGCTCCGACGCAGGCGAGGGAAGGGAGCCTGGGCTGGGCGAACTTCGCAAAGCGAAAGGAAAACATCCAAGCCGAGCGAGGGAAACTATTTTTTTTCTTTTCCTATTTTTTTTTTTTTTTTTTAATCTGCCTGCCCAGGAAACTGGATCTGTGTCAGCTGGGGTCCTAATTACAGGCTTTTTAGCCTAAACCTACAGAGGCAGCCAATGGCAGGGAATCAGAGCAGCGGGCGGGGAGGGGAAGAGCAAAGGCTCGGAGGGGCGGGGGGGGGGAGGTTAACCCTACAGGGCAGCGAGCTGCAGATGACATCTGTTTTTTCTCGCCACCCCTCATTTTCCGAGCGTCCGCGCCCTTCCCTCCCTCCGCGGCTCGGTTCACGCCGGGTTGCCGTTCGGGCGCCTTTTATGCTGCGCCGTGATTTTTATTTTCCTGCCTCCATCAGAACGAGCCGGAGCTTCATGAAAGAGGGGAAGCGGCGTGGCAGCCCAATTTCGGGGCGAGAGGGGGGGGGGGGAACCTTTGGCTGGGCTCTCACAAAGGGCTTAGCCGGAGGCGAGCCGACACGTCCCAGTTTTCTTCTCACCTGACGGCTCCAAAAGCCATTTGCGCCGCTTCGGCTGCACCCACGGCACCCGGGCAAGGAGCAGATTTATCAGCGTGTCGTGAGGCTGAGCCTCTTCGTTGTCCTTCTGCCTTTCCGCGCACCCCGAGCTTTCCCTGCCTGCTCCTGGGACCCCCCGGGGGGGTGAGCGCAGCCCCCAGCCCCTCCGCGGGGTCAGGACCAGGCACCGTGGCCCAGGAGCCGTGCAGGGTTTTTGGGATGCGTTGGAAATTGGTAAAACGATGGAAAATTGATGGAAATTTGTCCGGAGATGTGGCCAGGCTCCGCGGCACGCCGGCGGTGCTGCGGGCTGGTCGCAGGGAGGTGTTGGTGCGGGGTTTTGGTGCTGTCCCACAGCATTTCGGGGTTTTGGGGTCTCCGTGAAGTCCCCTGGGGCTGGGAAAGCAGCGGGGAAAAGGGGACGGGGCTGGGGGGCGCCTCGCAGCCCCCTGGGGACCCGGCGAGGTCCCAGTGCTGCTTAGGGCCACGTTGGCTCTCTGCGGCCTTATCGCGCCCGGTGGTGGACTTTGCACGGGGGGGCCCCCGCGGCTGCCCCCGCCTGCGCCCTCCGTGCTAACGAGCAAAGTCCTCGTTAGCAGCGTGAGGGGACGCGGCCTCGGCTCCAGCTCCAGCCAGGCCCCGGCCCTGAGAGCGCCACGAGGTGCCCGTGGGTGCGGGGTGTGACGGGGGGCTGCCGGCCCCGAGCCTGGGGGGTTACTGATAGAGCCACGGTGTGGGGTGCTGCGGGGACATGAAACCGTGCTGCGTTGTGCTGCCCTGTGCTCCCCTGCCCCACTGACCCCCTGAACCCTCTCCTGCCCTATTGCCCCTTATAAGCCCCTATTGCACCCCATAAGCCCCTATTATGCCCCGTAAGCCCCTACTGCCCCACTATAATCCCCCATATAAGCCCCCATTCCTCCCATAAGCCCCTATTGTGCCCCTATTGCCCCCATAAGCCCCTATTGCCCTTTATAAGCCTCTACTATGCCCCCATAAGACACTGTTGCACCCTATAAGTCCCTGTTGCCCCCTTACAACCCCTATTATCCCCATATAAGCCCCTATTACCCACCTATAAGCCCCTTTTCCCCCTGTAAGCTCCTATTACCCCCCATAACTCCCTATTGCCCCTATAAGCTCCTATTGCCCCCATTAAACCCCTATTGCCACCCTATAATCCTCTATTACCCAACTATAAGCCCCCATTGCCCCCCATTACCCTCCGTATAAGCCCCTATTCCCCACCATAAGCCCCTATTGCCCCCC
>CM021722.1:3201115-3231733 GCA_011074415.1 Stictonetta naevosa | reverse complement strand
GGGGGGGCGGCGGCGGTGGCGGGGCCCGGCCCGGTCCCGGTCCCGGTCCCGGTCCCGGTCCGCAGCCAGGTCCCGGCGGGCCGGGCAGGGGCCGGGCCGGGCCGGGGGGCGGCGGCGGCAGGCAGCGGGGAGCGGCGCCGAGCTCCGGGCACGGGCCTCAGCTCCCGGACGGCGGAGCCGGGCAGCGCCTCAGGTACCGAGCGGCTCCGCGCGGCGCTGGGGGAGCCCCCCCCGGGGGCCTGGGGCCCCCCCCGGGGGGCGGGGCCCACCCCCGGGTGCTGAATGTCCCCTCCCAGGGGGTCCTGAGCTCCCCCCCGGGGCCACCCACCCCTCCCCCCTCCGTGCTGCCCCTGCACCGCCCCTTGCCCCCCCCAGACCCTCAGTTGTCCCCTTGTCGCCCCCAGTCCCCGCCTTGTCCCCCCCAATTTTCCCCCTTGTGTCCCCTCAGTGCAGCCCCCTTGGGTGCCCCCCCAGGTATAACCCCCTTGTCCCCAGCCCAGTGGTCCCCTTGTGTGCCCCCTCCCCCCCGTGTAGCCCCCTTGCGTCCCCCCTTGGTGTAACCCCTTAATGTCCCACCCCACTGTACCCCCTCATGTCCCCTATTTCATTCCCCTTGTCATCATCCCTCAATGTAACCCCCTTTTTGCCCTTCCCTTGTCTCCCTGCCCAGTTTCCCCCATATCCCCCCCAGTTTCCCCCTTGCCCCCCCAGTTGCTTCAGGGGGCTTCAGGGGCTGGGGGCATGCGCGATGTCTCCAGGCTGGGGTCTGCCCGAGCGGTGGGGAGGGTTCGGGTTTGGGATCGGCGGCTGGGACCTCCTCAGAGGTCTCCCCATTTATTTATTTTTGTCAGTTCTGGTTGTTGTCCCTTCCCAGCTAGGGGACAAGCCCCCAGCCTAGAGCCCCTGTAGGGGAGAGAGACCGGGGTGCCGGGGGGACTGGAAGGGAGCAAAGGAGGAGGAGGCAACGTGTTTTCTACGGGATTTTTTTCAAACTGATGAGATGGGAGCAGGAGGGCAGAGGCTGTAGAGGACAAGGCCCCCGCTGACCGGGTTAGAAGAAACAGAGAGGAACCTGGTGCTAAATTGTTGCTCAAACCCTGGAGTAAATCCCCGCTGGGTGTGGGGCGCTGTGCGGAGCAGGGCTCGGGGTGCTGCTGCTCCTGGGGTGTCCGCAGGGAGCGAGGGGCAGGAGGCAGCCGCTGGGTTTGTGCCCGAGCTCCTCCAGCACGCCCAAAGCGCGTCCCTTCTCCTCCTCCGGTGGGCTTCGGGGGTCTGGATGCAGCAGGGAGCTCCCGAGGTGTCGGAGCTGAGGCAAGGTGACCCAGAGCTGCCCAGGAAGGTCGCCCAGGTTGCGGTTTGGTGTCAAAACCAGAGCAGGACCCCTCGGTCAGCTCGGCCCCGTCCCTCCTGTGCCATGCGGTTACACGGTGGGACGAGGGGAGCCCGAGGTCCTGCGCAGGGACGCGGCCCCGGGATTCACCGCTTAACGTGGAGCCCGTGGTGAGGCAGCTCCTGGCGTGGCGGGGAGGTTTCCAACGGCCTTCTCGTTTTATTTTCTGGAGCGCCAGGCTGGGTGCCCGCACGGCTCTGTTCTCTCACGCCGTGGATGGAGAGGCCGCTAGCTCTTGGTGCCAAATAAACTGTGGCACCCTCCTGCTTTATCTGCTGCCGAATCCAGCGCCCTGGGTCCATTAAGATTGCATCAAAAATCCCGTTTTTTTCGTCACTGCTAGGGGTGTAATTCCTGCGCACTTCATACTTGCACTTACTGTTATTAGGTAGGCGAGTTTTTGGACATTCGTTGCTTTTCGTAGTCCAAAACACAACAGCTGCTGTGTTTGCTTTGCTTTCAAGGCCGCTTGTTCTCTGAGCCTTAAGGGCTTTCCATCAAATGAAGACACCTTCACGCTCCTAAGCAGCAGATGTGTGCGATCCCTCGTGTCCTCACCGCTCCCTGCTGTCCGGTGGTACTGCTGCGACTGCAGTCGCTCTGATAAGCTCCTCTCCTGCTTAGGGTCCCAAAGCCAAGAAGTAAAACGTCTCATTTTTAGGTTTTCTAGCTGGCATTTCTTCAGAAGTTCTGTGTTTGAAAGCACTCGCTGCTCTCTGCCCGTTGGGAGGCAAATGTCTTCAAGTCCAGTGTCTGCGCTGAGTTCTTGATAAGTTTGTTAGAAAATGGGCACAAATAGCAAAGAAGGATAACTGACACTACCTGTGCAAAGCGCTTGAACATCTGATGTCTGCTTTAAGCCTGCTGTGCCTTTTAGGAGCAGCATGTGGGAATTATTCCCCATATTCATTTAATTGCAGGTGGCTATTAAAAAAAACAACAACACGTGCCTTCCTTTCCTTGGGGTATTTGAGGATAACTTCAGTGACGCTTTCCTACATGCTTATTGCTCCCTGGTTTACTGATCTCTTCCATTGTAATTCCCTTGCCAGGTGGAAGATGGGGCAGTTTCCCTCGTGCTCTAGGTGACTGACACCTGCTTGCCATGAAGTCCCGAAGGAGATAGAGGGACAGTAGTGGGAATTTCTTCTCACCCTATAAAAACACCCAAACGGTTGCCTAATGGTAAGCAAGCTGTTATTATTATTATTATTATTATTAGGCTTATATCACACGGTGTCTAGTCATCGAGGAACACACTGCAGAGTTCTCAAAGCACAAACGTTCGAGATCCAGACACACCGAGCCCTGTGAAGGGGGGGGAGGAAGACACAGGCTGTAAATGCTGCTTGTTGGGAGAGGGTGGGAGGAGTTGGCTTGGAAATGTGATTGTCTTCTGTTTTGTGGCCTTTCCCCAGGGATTACCTCTCCTGCTGACGTCATGGGGAGCTGCTGCAGTTGTCTGTGCAGAGGCAGCATCCCAGACAACCACCCCAGCAAATTTAAGGTAGGTTTTGGACCCCAGCCCCATTGCAGAATCTGGCAGGGCTGGCTGCTAACAAAACCCAGCATGGGTGGGACTCCAGGCGTGGAAGTAACAGCAAACTCTGCTCCTGCAGATAAGTCTTCCAGCTGATAAGATTTGCAAATACGTTGCTGATTTATTTTATTCTTATTAAGCATCCGCTGCTGCAAATCTGTTTGTGTTTGCAGCAGAAATTTCCCCTGCACTGAGATTCAGCCGGAGCAAGGAAATGGAGAACTGGAGAGAAACCTTTTATTGCTCAGGGCTGTGTTCCAGTGGCTTTGTTGAGGCGCATCAGCTGAACTGCCAAGCGCACAGTCTCCAGGGCTGCCGGCTCGGCGCCTGGTGCCAGCGATGAATTCATGCTCTGGGCTGAGATAAAGTCATCTCAGTAACTGGAGGGGGAATCCATGGGAATCACGGGATCTTTGTGGGTGGCCGTTTGTTTTTTAATGTATCCCAACGCACCGAGCTTCCTGCTGTGAGCTGCGTGGCTTCTGCAGGTAACGAACGTGGACGATGAAGGCAACGAGCTGGGATCTGGGATCATGGAGCTGACGCAGACGGAGCTCATCTTGCACACTCACAAGCGGGACGCGGTCCGGTGGCCCTACCTCTGCCTGCGCCGCTACGGCTACGACTCCAACCTCTTCTCCTTCGAGA
Organism: Stictonetta naevosa; assembly: GCA_011074415.1. Lineage (NCBI taxonomy): Eukaryota > Metazoa > Chordata > Aves > Anseriformes > Anatidae > Stictonetta > Stictonetta naevosa. The sequence continues at coordinate 3,228,155 of CM021722.1, read as the reverse complement.
GCGGCCGCCGCTGCCAGACGGGGCAGGGTGAGTGCTCGTCCCCTGGGGGAAGGAGCTCCAAGGCTTCTGCTCCCTGGCAGCTGGGCCTAGCCGATGCTCGTTTCCCACCAAATTCCCACACCTAACAAATCCACAGGTCCTTCTGCAGCCTCCGTTCCCCCAGAATACCAGTGGGCATGCACATACAGTCTATACTCCCAATTAAAACACTAACGAGAGCTCTGGACTTGGTCATAAATCTCACAGTCTCATTTTGCTAGTGCGTTGGTACTCGAGGTAATTAGTGAAGCAGAACCGAGCTCAAGTTCCCCTTGGATGGAGCACATTTAATATCAGGGAGAGTGTTAGTTACCCGGTCAGCTCCAAAGGATGCACGGCCGCGGTAGGGGGGTTGCTAGACGTGTTTCAGTAGGTGCTGGGAAGTGCTTTCTGCAAGACTAAAGCTTTGTTGAGCATCTTTTAGCTCTGGGACATGGGCTGCACCTTTCTCCAGCCCCCCTTAGCATGTGATTATCTCACAGAGCTCTCAGGTGCCCGTCAGTAGCAGCAGTTGTTCAAACGCCGTTTGTTTTTCACCACAATCTCTCTGCTTTGGTGAGTGCCGTTCCTCCCGACTGCTTTGTATTTTGTGTCCGGCAGCACTCCGTAATGTAGAGGGAAGGGACTTGTGCGTTTTACTGATTTTATGCACGGGGATGCTGTGCACAGAAGAGGGAAGTGAGTCACCCAGGACTGTGTGCCAAGTCATCAGCACCGGGAGCAGACTCCAGTTTTACTCTGGTGCCTCTTAGTTCCCCCACCAGTCTGTCTCTTGCTTTTAAAGAGCTGAGCGTTTTCCTGGCCTATGCATCCCAGGAGGGAGGAAAGAAAGAAGTTTGTTTCCTCATTCTATTAACGTGTTTGTAAACTCCTTATCCAAAAGGACTCTGCATGACTGTTCGGTGTCTGTGGAGTACTGCACAAATCTGTAGTGCCGTATGCTCCTTAAGGTTTATGGAAGTGGAGCTTTTCTCTCCTGGCATCGCGTGCCAGCGATGGGAACTGCTTGTCTTTGGTCGTCTGTTTTGCCTTTTCCAGGATCAGGGATTAGAATTCTGCTGTCGGTGCTTTTTGGTTTTATTTAGACCCGGAGAGCGGTGATAAAGCTCTTTGCTCTTTGTATCCTAGGACATTTTTAGCAGGCACACACTTACTCATCGGTCTTAATGCAGCCAGAAGTGAGAGGGATGGCACTGTGCTGTGATGAGTTCTCCCTTCCTTGTAGGATTTTTTCTGCTACATTAATTTTATTTGGAGGATTGCTTCCTGGTGCTGCTCCCCATCTTATATAAAGCAGAAATAGCTGTTTTTTTTTGGCCAGAATGTTTTAAACATTATTCTTTGGAGTAGCAGCAGCTGTTGCCATGCCGTCCTCGTTGCTATGGCTTTTGTGCGTGCGTGTGCGTGCCGGCTTGGGATTGGCTTGCTCTGCACACACCAGCTCTGGTTTGGGCTGCTCGTTTGGGGAGACACTTCTGAATTTGATGCATTTCTGAAATGTGACGTGCTCGGCCCTCCCTCCCGTACGCACTCCACAGGGCCCAGCTCAGTCTCGACCCGGCACTGGAAAGACTTTCCCGTGGCAGTGAGAATTGGCCAGGGTGCCAAGCGAGTTAAAAAAGAAGATGAGAGCTGAAACAAGACTGGTTAGCCGTCCCTTTTCACACCTCTGCTCATCTAGGGTTGGGTGCCGTAAGATAATTGGGGCGCATTTGGTGCGATGGTGCTTTAATCCACCGAGTTACCGGTTGGTCTCCCGTGGCTGTGAGTTGCAGGGCTTGATTCTGTCAAACCCAGCAAAAGAAACCAAAACTGCCCATTCATTTGGAACGCAGAATCACATTTTCTCTTATTAAAGCAGGATTGTTTTCTTCCTTTTCTGACCCTCCTCCTCGCTACTCCGCAGGGATTTTTGCCTTCAAGTGTTCCAGAGCGGAGGAGATCTTTAACCTGCTTCAGGACCTGATGCAGTGTAACAGCATCAACGTCGTGGAGGAGCCGGTTGTCATCACCAGGAACAGTCACCCCACCGAGCGGGAGCTCTCCCGGACCCCCCAGGCACCCAGCAGTAAGGCTCCTTCGGTCTGCGGGGAGAAGCGGGCGCAGAGATGCGGGCGATGCCTGCGATGGCTCGTGCCAAAGTGCCCCTCGCAGGGCACGGATATCTCCTGAGCGCTGCCTCGCTGCTGGCCTGTGTTTTTATGCCTGTATGCGCCCCATGCAGCGGGCTTATTTTAAGGCCCCACTTGTCTGCGATGTGGTGTTTTGTTCCCAAGGAAACGGCAACAAAAAAAATCCCTTTGGTAGTCAGCCAGGTTGTCACCCTTCAGTTGGTTTTTGTCTTCCCCAGACCAGCTGATTCTGACTTAGAGGGTGCAGTGAAGAGGCCAGCTCGCTGTCAAAACACAGTCAGCTCTTTTTTTTGTACCAAGCTGATGCCCTGATGTTTATCTGCCTTCGTTCTTTCCCAGGCCTGGGGTACACGGTCCCAGGATTTCCCAATGGATTTCACAGCTTCTCTGGAGAACCCCTGTCCTACTCAGCAGCCCGCCACCCCTCCGTGAGCAGCCTGAGGCATTCCTCCGTGGGTGAAGACTCCACTCATGCCCTCATTGGGCCTGACGAGCAGGTAAACGCAGATGTCCTAAATTCTGCTGTTTGCAAGCAATGAACTTGCTTTGCTTCCAGTCCTGTGCAATTCTTGGTTTCTCTTACTCCTGCAAAACTCAGGGGTCCTTGTGTCTTCACCATCCTTTTTCTCTTTTGCTTCATTTTGGTCTCAGAGACTTCTGCTCTGATGGTTCACTTAAAACAGGCATTCTGCTGGGGTGGACTGATTGGCTTCCTTGATCCCCATCTGTTCATTACTTGACAATTATTTAACAGCAGCACTTAGCTTGTGAGTCTGTCGTATTTCCTTATCCGCCAGCTAAACCAACATGCAGATGTGTGCCCGAGTTCAGGTTCGTTCAGTTTTCGATGTTCAGCTCTTTAGTCTCAGCTTTAGAGATTAAGATTTTCCCTACATAGTCCATCTTGTCTCAACCACTATCAGAGAAGCCTATGTAGGGGTGAGTGCTGCCATATATCCCGTGTAAGGAGCTGAAGGAAATGTATTTCAGGTGGCTTTGCTTTTTGTCCTGTACCATGTGCATCCAACGTGAAATAATGATGTGTATCTCCTGCAGTTGGATTCCTTTTTTTCTCTCCCTTGGCCCACAAATCCAGACTTTTATGTTTTTCTTCCCCAAATCTTTTCAACTTCTGAATGTTTTTCATCTCCCGCATCATCATTTCTTCCTGTCGCTTTCTCAGCTCCTGGCAGCTGCTTCGCCCTTGCCTCTTCTCTTCTCCTTTCACTGTCCCTCTGCTTCTCTCCTTGCAGTCCCACACCTACGTGAACACGGCCAATGGTGATCAGGAGCCGAGGGGCCGACACTGTATGCACTCCTTGCCTGAAGCCCACCCTCCTTTCCCTCATAGGAACCGCAGCTGCTCCCTCGAAGACCGCAACCCCCAGGTCTTTCTGCAGCCGGGGGAGGTGAAATTCGTGTTGGGCCCCACGCCCAACTACAGGCGCATCTCTCGGCACCCCCAGGAGTGCAGGACCCACTTCTGCGCCCCCAACAACAACAACGAGTGCGAGGGTGAGTGCCCCTCGCCCCAGTGCGTCTACGAAAACGTCAACGGCTTGCTGCCCCCCGGCACCTCGTCCCTCTGCCGAGCTGGGCGCTCGAAAGTCCCCTGGGAGGACGCGGGCTCAGCCGGCTGCTCCCAGCGCAGAGCAGCCTTGCTGCACTATGAGAACTTGCCCTCGCTGCCTCCGGTGTGGGAGTGCCAACCGCTCCGGCGGGGCGAGGAGGACTCTGGGGACGTGCTGACGCCTTCCCCCAACGGCTACCCCGAGGCTGGCGAAGAGGATCCCCTGCAGAACTACATGAACTCGGAGAGCACCGCGCTGCACGGGGGCAGCAGCCTGCGACGCGGCAGCTTCTTGCCCAAACCCCGTCGGGGCTGCGTGCCCAACGTCTTCAGCTTCGATTTTCCCCGGCCCCGGCTGGAGCAGCCGCGGCAGCTCAACTACATCCAGGTGGAGCTGGAGGCTGAGCCTCGAAAAGGGCACGCGAAGCCCCCGGCCCCCTGTGCTGCACCTCCTGGTGCCCACGAAGCCCGCCGGACGGACTCCTACGCCATCATTGACCTCAAAAAGACAGCAGCCATGTCCAATTTGCAAAGGGCCCTGCCGAGGGATGACGGGACTTCACGGAAAACTCGACATAACAGCACTGACCTGCCTCTGTGAGGGGTGCCGAGTGCGAGCACTGTGTTGTGGCTTTGGTACCTGCCCTTCAGTGTGACTTCCATTCGCCATCGCCCTCCGCTTCCCTGTTACCCCATTTCCTGGTGTCATGGGATGGGTCCTACAGCTGATGTTAAGGCTTGTCTGTCCGTCCGTCTTCCCCTCTCCCTCTGTCCCGCGTAGTTTGTTTTATAAAGCCTTACAGGATATCGGAAGCCGCTGTTTGGAGGTGAACAGAGGGGCAGAAGGTGGCAGCAGGAGCGGTGGCGCTGTGCGGGCACCACCTCGGACAGGGCTAACTCTGATTTCCCGGCAGCTCCGTGGGCAGTGCAGGCAGCCTGGCTGCAGAGCCGGGGCACGGTGGAGAGGTGGTTCCAAAAGAGAGGTGCTGGGGGAGCTCCACAGCAAATCAAGCCCATCTCCCGTGGATTTCACACCTTGCAGCTCCAGGGACAGCGAGCTCTGCGGTCAGGCCACTCCAGAGTCAGTCTTGCCTTGTGCTTTCCGTGGTCCCTGACACTACGGGAGCTCATGCTGCAGTCTTTCCCCCCTCAGCTTGCGCATTTCTCCCTCTGCACTGTTTCCTTGAAGCTCGCAGAAGCTTCTCATCCTTCTGGCCCTTTCCCAGATTTGATTTAAATTGGGCGACTCTAGAAATTAGTAGAGGAGGAGACACAGCCATGGACACAGACACTGTGATCACACAAACCTCGTTTCCTGAAGACACCCTGCTTAAAAAGAGGAGGGGAAGACTGCAAGGATGAGAGATTGTAGGTTTGCGATAGAAGCCTTCAACTGTACCGTACACTGTTTTGATTTTTAAGGGTTCTTTTTGGTGGCTGTTCAGCACTGCTGTTGACTTGCTGATTAATTTATTCGTTTATTTATTTATTTATTAGATGCTCTTTTGCATCCTAGTGTTAAATTGCCAAAACCGGTGCCAATATGAATTGTACTTGCTCACATGCTCTGCCTGGGGTCTCCGATGAGAGCTGGTGGCTTTGCTGAGCTGTGGCCGGGGAAAAGAGCAAATGGGAATCGATTTTTTTTTTGTATTATTATTATTTTATTTTTTTAACTGGGATTCACTGCCGCAGGGGGGGGGGGAGCAAAGTGGTGGGGGAGACGTGGGAGCGCAAGCAGAGCTGCAAGGCAGCCGAGCTTGGAGTTGTATCAAAGAAGTTTCCAACACCCACGTGCCTGGCTGGGCCCATGAGAAATATTTGATGTGTTTCGAGCGAGCGTGCCGTGCGTTTCCTACGACTGCAGCCTTGGGAAGGGCTAAGTTTCAGCTCTCGGGTAAACTTGTGGCCTTTGACGTTGGATTTTTCTGTTGACACTGGGGCTGAGTTTAAGCTGAGCTGTCAGGCCTCCACGTGAGGTCCCGTGTAGGGTCTGTGCCCCTTTCTGGGTGGGGACGTGCCACCGCCCCTCTGCGTGGTGACCTGCTGCAGCTCAGTCCCTCCCCGGGTCCCTCTTTGCCATTGCGAGCCGCTCCTGCCAGACAGAAGCGCTCAGGGTCGCTTTGGAGTCCCACGTTTCTGCTCTCCGTGTTCATCTTCCTCCCTGGGATGCGAGCTGAGGGATGGAGTGATCTCGGAGCTGTCCCCATACCAGCAGAAACGTTGCCGAGCTTTGCTCCTTGTTCCTAAAGCTTTCTGATTTCAAGTCGGAGAGCCTCTGGTGTGAAAGGGGACAGAACCTGGTCATCCAGCCGTAACCTGCTTCCGAGGGTCACAGGATTTCCATATTTCTGAAGCTCAGCCTGGCTTTCATGCTGTGATGTCCTGCTGAAACGGGACCCTTTTGGGAACTCGGGTACGTGCCGTGCAGCTCAGAAAGGCATCGAAGTCCGGGTAATGTTGTGCCTGTGTCTGCACAGAACGGATTCCTTGACTTGTTTATTGCACTAGAAATTCAAAGTGAATTAGATTCAGTGATTTTTCCTTTTTTCCTTTTTTTGGGGAAGTTCTCGTGCTTGTCGTCTGCTCTTTTCTCCACCCCAACCGACCCTTGAGTGATTTATAACTGAAAGGAATCCCAAGTCATATATTTTTATATGTATGCCAAATGACTTTATTTGAAAAGAAAAGGACAAGTAATGCATTGCCCTAAACCTATCAAACTTTCATTTAAGGAAGTGAGAGAAGGAATGGTTTAATTCTATGTATTAAAAAAAAATTAACTGCATTAAGCCTTAACCAAGCTACTTAAATATTTCTAATTATTTTTCTAATTTCTAAAAGAGAAGTGTCTAATCTGTAAGTGTCGCCCCCAGGACAGCTCCAGCAGCTCTGACCCTGCAGCGCAGTGCTCTGGGAGCCTCCGCATGAACCTGCCTTCACAGCGTCACTGCCCGGCTGGGAAATGCAAAATACTCCCCAATTTCCCCCAGAAAGGTTAAAAAGGATGGAGTGTTTTACGTTTACGTGGAGCGCAATGGCAGGGCCAGGTCTGCAGGCTGGGTGTGTGCTGTCGGGTGAGGGCTCGCATGTTGCTCAGCCTTGGGGCACCTTGCTGGTGGCACCTGGTGGTCCCCGTGGCCAAGGTGGCCCCCAGCCCAGCTGCGTGTCCCCAAGGGATGGGACGTGCCTGGAGGTGTCGGGACGAGCACGACTGCATTGCTGGGGGCTCCTCGCTGTGGTCCCCTGAAGGGCTGGGCTCCCTTTTACGTGTCTCGGCTTTGGATTTAGGAAAGCTGGCCTTGATGATTGGATTGCTGCCGTTCACGTCCTCCTGATGAACCGTGCTGTCTGGCTTGTGCCTCCTGCCCTCCTCCAGCGATCCCAAAGCTCCCCTACCTCACGAGGACATCAGAAGCAGCGAGGAGAGCCCTGGGCAGCAGCTGGGTGCGTGCACAGCACCCACGTTACCGCCAGTCCCCGCCAGCATCCCGCATCCCCTTTACAGCTGCACCTATTTGAACGAGGAAGGGAAAAAAGACCTGTGTTTTCTCATCTTTAAGGAAGAACTGATGTAGGCTGCTTCCAGTGAATCGTAATCCGGTGGGCACCTCGCTTCTCCGTCCTCTGCTTCACGCTGCGGCATTGCCACCTCCCTGGAAAGCCTCGGGGATGAAAAGCTGCTCAGAGCCCGTTGTTCGCAGCGGGTTTGTTTCACGTTTAAGCAACTCAGTAGGCACTACTTCATGTGGGCAACCAGGAAACCAGTCGACTTTTTTTTTTATGGCTTTCAGGGTGTGCATCAGGTTCGTGTGCAAGTGATTTTTCTCATTTTTCTTTGCTTTTGTGGAAAACCTCACCAGAGCAACGTCAGCGTTAAGTGACCTGGATGCTTTCATAACTTCTTACGCCTCAATTTTGCAGGTGGTGTGAAGGTGCAGGAACAGACCGGAGTTGTTTGAACACCGAGGCAGTAGTTGTTGGGGCACAGGGAGCAGAGATGTCACGATTTTGGGTTTCTCCCTGGTATTTCCACCGGTGTGGGGCTCTCCAGTGTCGCAGCTTCCTCTAGTGGTCAGACTTGAAACGGTTGCAGGAGGAAAAATGAGTGTGAGGTTGGAAGGCTGGGGCGTTTGAGTTGGTGTTTTTTCATTCCTTCAGCTCTCTGATTTGGGTGTTGGGCAGTAAGGATCCCTGCTGAGAACCCTTTGGAGTCCTTCCTTCTTACAGTTTTCTTTTGGTTGAAAATTCTGAAATGTGCTGTATCTTTCTGGCGCTTTGCAAGGATGGACCTTGCGGGTTTTGCTTTGAGCCTTGCGTGCGAGTTTGCTGGACTTTCCCAAGGAGTGCGTAGACACGTGCGTGCTCACTTGGATGGGAAACAATCCAGGGATTACCGACAACTCCTCCTGTCCCGTCAGCCATGGTGCATCCCCCGCAGCGAAGATGGTCTCTGGAGCAGAACTCCTCACCCTTTGTGGCTGCATCCACAAATCTGGTTTTGAGGTCACGGGATCCATCCAGTGCTCTGTGCCTCCAGCTGATGCTGCTCAGTTGACTGAAAGGAAAGGAACGAGTGAGTGTATGTCTGAAGCCTTCTCCAGCATCGGTCCCTGAAGCTGAACGAAGCCCTGAGATTAATTCCCAGCTTCGTTCTGCAGGTGGATCCCTCGCCTGGTGCCCCTTGTGTCCAGCTGTTCTGTCTGTGGATGGGAACCTGGAAAAAGGAGCGGTGTGCAGGCAGCTCTTGGGTTTGTTGAGACTTTCTTTGGATCCTAAGAGGAGGTTTAGGCAGCGAAACGAAGTTGGCCAGGGTAATGGTGATGACCTGACAGCTTGAACCTGGCTGCTGGATCCTGGGCTTTGCTGCTCAGCGGCTTTGTGTGGCTCCTGCTGGAGGCTGCAGTGCTGCTTCGCTGTCCTCTGCTTGTAGGATCGAGGTTCAGGGAATGGCTGGGGCAGCAGCTGTCTGCTCTGCAGCGAGAATTTGACTGTCGTAACCTTTTTAAGTGGTTCTTGTTTGAGTTCTGAGTTAATCAACCAGTTTCTCCCCTGATATTTCTTCCCCAGTGACTGCATAAAGAGATCTTTTACCCTTCCGTTTCCCAGGAACCTGCTGGGAGGTGTAGAGCTTCCCATGGCTCCCAGTCATTGTTTATTCTGGGAGGGTTTTTCATTTTGTTTTCTAATTTTAACTTGTTTTATGTGCCTGCTTTTCCCGCTAGGGAAGGAGGTTTGATTATTTGTGAGCTGTATTTGCCTTACAGGGAGGGGGTGGCAAAGGAAAGGCTGGCTTGCGAGGGTTAAGGGATCAATGTTTCTGCAGATTTTGATTGTCTCAGTACTAAGTGTCACTTTTCTTACCTAAGCCATGCTGTCCTCCGGGACAAAACCCAAACCCAGCTTCAGCTCCTGCTGTCTTTATTTCCAGCGAGCGATTACCGACCAAATACCTCCGATCCCCAGGACCCTGTCTCGCACCAGCAGGGCTCCCACCTCGGGTTCTGCTCCACGTCTCCTTTCCCCGTGCCTCAGTTTCACCGTGGCAAACCGGGGAAGGTGGCAGCGACCTCCTTGGTGTGCTGATGCCTGCGAGATCCGAGAGAGAGCGCTGCGGCAGGGCTTGGTACTACGTCTGTATGTTCTCTTAGCCATTTTCTCCCCAGATCATTTCTCTGTCCCTCCACGTTAACGCTGCTCAGCCCTCGTGGGTCGTATTTTGACTGTGAAGTATCATTAACGAACGATTGTTAATGAACACATTGCCTCATCGTGGTCCAAATTCAGCTTCCAGGGGGCTGCAGCCAGTCTTTCTGGGAAGTTTCTCTTTCCCCCAAACGTGGCTCCTGGTGAAACGCTGTGCACAGGTAGCAGAACAGGTTCAGATTCCTGTTACCAAACAGGACCAAAGGTTGAATACATTAGGGGAAATCCCAAGAGCTTTGAAGTTGCCAATTACAAGCCGGGATGTAGAAAAAGTTAATTCTTAAGAAGGGGCCTGATTTGTTTTTCTTCCCTAAGTGAATGTGATTTTCAAGTTGACAGTCCCAGATGCATCCGTGTTACCTTGAGCTCTTCTCCCACGTGGTTCTCCGTGTTGTTCCTTGTACTGCTGTCTTTGATACTGAACATTTCCGATGCGGCAGAAAAACGAAGGTGCTTCGGGGCTCTGGCCACCGGGGATTGGGTTGATCTTGCCGGAGGGGTTGATCCTGCTGTGTAATTGCTTCTTCAGGTTATTCCTACGGATATCCATTCGGTCCCTCTTTATATTTCATCCAGGTGTAACCGTAAAGGCGAAGAACAGTAGCAGTGCTATGTGACCCGAGGAGTGCTCATGTCTTACCTTAACGTGCACTACGAATGTATACAGAATAAACGGAGTATGATGATTATCCGCTGGTCGTGTCCTTTTTATTTAACATGGAATGTCTGGAGGGGGGGGGTGGGATGGATGAAGTCAACCTTCTCCTGCCCGTGGCCTCTCCAAAGCCACCTCGTGTCCTGCAATTTGCCCTTTTCACCCTGGCCCCCGTGGGCCCGCAGCAGGTCTGGCTGTGGCATGTTTGACGTCTTCAGGACCAGTTGTCCTGGCGCAGCTCAATGCGGACTTCTTGCAGCGTTTGCTTTCCAGGTCTCCTTCCCCTGACGGAACAGTCCATGCACCTCCATCTGCGTCCTTACCTGGAGCAGGGGCTGCGCTCCTTGCCTGGCCAGGCTCCCAGTGCGAGGCACATCGAAACGGGCTCGAGCTCAGTGGTGATGAAACCTCAGCGCTGCTTTTACCTTAAGCATCTCTTCTGCTTTCTCCCAAGTTTTTTTTGTCTCTGAACACCTCACCAGCTGCGAAGCAGAGCAGAGGAGGCTGAAACTCTGCATAACCTGTGTGTAACCTGTTACACGCCACCAGAACCAGCCATCAGAATCGCACCGTGCTCCTTCCCCTTTCTTTCAAAACAAAAAAGCAATCCCCCCCCGCCCCAAACACTACATATTATGAACTCTAATTTTAAAAGGCTGTGAGTTTTCCATCCAAATTCTGCTTTTTGAGCCTTCAGGGCGCTCGTTTTTGAGTTTTGCAGATAAACATAGATGTTAGAATTGTTTTTTTTTTTTTTAAAGCAAAGCAGAACCTTTATTTTGGGAGCTTGATCCTTGAGAAAAAAGGAACAAAGCGGCTATTTTGAACTAAAAGCGGCTATATTGAACTTGATCACGGTTCTAAGAGGGAAATTACCCACCTCTGAGCGATTCCTGTGGATGGTAACCCACCTCCAGCCAACTTTTTTAGTAAAACACATTTTTTTATAGGTGATAATAAATGATGCATCTCCCATCATGACCAGGCACAGCCAGGTGCCTTGTCCCTGCTCTTGTGGACTCCAAAGGTGAGACACAGGTTAAATAAAAAAGCAACGAGCTCCGTGTGGAAGGTTTGGTCACCTCACGTCCTGGTCAATCGTGTCCTTTTTGTCCCCCTTTTGTTTTGGCCAGGGGGTGAACAGCTGCTGCTGCTTGTGCCAGTCCTCGGTGATAAGGTAACGTTTGAGTTAAAAGATATTTTGTCCTTCTGATAAGAAGCCAGGACACAAAATATTTGGCACGTGTTGTGTTCCTCAACTGAGCTGCTGAGGAGGAGAGGGCTGATGGTGCAGACAGCTCCCCGCGGCCCTATTCCTTCTCCCATTGTCCCAGCACCTCTCCTGCCCCAGGGAGGGGTAAAAGTGCATCCCAGGGTGGAACAGCTCCTTCCTGCTGTTGGTGGTCAAAAATGTCCTCTTGGACAGCTTGAAGAAACTAGAAAGGAAGCAATTCAGCGTGGCTTTTAGTAACAGAAAAAAAAAAAAACTAGAGAAAAATGCAACTTACTTGGAAAATAAAATGAGAAACCTGTGCAAAAACAGAGACCTTTCCACCTCTGCTGGCTGGTGACCATGGGGATCCCTCTGTGGGATAACTTCATAACTTCACGTTTGTTTGAGCAGGGGAGCTTGGCGCAGAAATGTTTAGCTGAGGCTCTGAAACTACCGAGTCTTCCACAGAATCTCTTTTTAGGGCACAGCCGTCACCGCCAGTTCATCGTGGACCAGGCTTCCAGCGAGACAAGCATCAGGAGGAAAGCATGAAGGTGCCTTGGACTTTGACGTGCTGAAGGTGGGATCCGCGCTCGCTGGAGTCCTGCCCTGAAAACGCCCTGGGTATCTACCAGGGGTAGTGTGAGGTTTGGAGGGGTGGGATTTGGGGACTGGTGCGATCGAGGTGCTTCAGCTCATACTGAACAAGATGTGGCTTCGCTCTGCGTGGCTGTGCTGGTCTCCCCTGGGCACGGTGCCTTTCCGTGGGTTCTGCCACCACTTGGTGCAGGGTGGGTTTGCCTGTTTGTCCAAATTACAGCGAAGGAGAGTGAGTTGTGGGGTAACATGCACAGCTTAATCCCTTGGTGCATGGAAGTCCCTCCTGAAAGCTCTTCCCCAGCAGGAGCCCAGTTACGAACCACTAATAGGGCCGTCTGTGTCTTCCTAAGCGAGCAATCCTTCGCGCACGGAGTCTCCTCTGCAAGCCCGTGGGTTTCTCTCGTCCAGGGTCATTCTGGGACCTTCCAAAGTGCTAGAGGTAAGAGCTGGAACGGAAACAGGAGATAACACAACTGCTGATAACCCATGTTAGTCTTTCCATCCTATTCCTGGAAACCCTTTTTCATTTCTCTTTCAAGGAAGTCTTTGATAGCCCTATCGGATCCAGAAGGAGTTGGGTAGCAGCGAACTTGACTCTTGTAGGTATGGATTATTCCCAAGAAGTCGTTCTTATCAGCTTTTTTTGGCCGTTGTTTTTCAAAAAGTGGCTTGTACGTACAATGGCATTAGCCACTGGTGTTTGACTTTAGAGTTTGCAAGATATTCCTTAGCGTTGTGGGAAAGTCTCATGCAAATATTATGGGTGCGCCGATAAACCTCAGGCATGCGTGGATGCTGATACAGGGAGATAGCGAGCATTTGGGGTATATAAGGGTGTGCTGTGGGGCTTTGAAGGTCTCCTCGGAACCTGCCAGCAAGAGAAGATCACCATGAAGTGGCTGCTCCTTGCTCTGGTGTGCCTGCACCTCTCTGAGGGGCTGCTGAGGTGAGCGTGGAGGAACCTCGGTCGTGGTTCTGTCGTTTCCAGCACGGTGGCAAGTCAGAAAGGGTGAAGTGTGAAATGTGTTGGGGGTCTCAGGTTTTATCTGGGGGCAGTGCTTAGTATTGCTGAGTACTCTTTAGACAATGGTCATATTGGGTTGGCTTTCACATTAAAAAAAAATAATAATAAATTGTATTTCACGGTGCAGCTCGCTGTATCCCAAGGAGGTCATGGCCAAGGCAGGCCTGACGTCAAACTCATTTTTCATTAGTTGAAGGGATCAGGATCCGAAGCCCAGGACTCTTCCTGTGGCCAGGACTGGGTCACCTCCCTCCAGGGATGTGCTGATCGGAGCAAACCTGCCTGCGGGAGAGGAATCAGCCAGGGGAGGAAGGCAGAAAAGATGGAGCGAGGAATAAAATTGCAGGAGCTGGAGAGGTGAAGGCTTGCTTCACACCACACTGACCTGATGATTTTGCTTGTTGCATGCAGGATTCCTCTGAAGAAAGGCAAGTCCATACGGGAAGCCATGAAGGAGAAGGGCGTGCTCCACGAGTACCTGGAGAAGCACCGCTACCACGACCCTGCCTACAAGTTCTTCAGCAGCTTCTCCAGCATCTATGAGCCCCTGTCCAACAGCATGGATGTGAGTATCCATTCGTTTAAACGAAGGGAGAGGAGAGATGGGAGGACCGAAATGAGAAAAGAGGGGGAAGTTTGGGAAGTTCCCCGTAGGACCTTGAACCCCCGCGTTTATTTCGGCAGCTGTTCTCGTGGCAGCGTAGGAAAAGAGGAAACGTTTACGTTAGTGCGGATGGAGCTGTTCAGCTGTGTATTTTCTGTTTTGGCAACACACCAAAAGCAGCTCGTGGGGCACTGAGGGAAGGCTCCGTGCGCCCTGAGCAGCTCACAAACACAGCTGCTGCCGCCACGTCTGTGCCACCGCGGCGCCCACCGGGAGCTGTGCTTGGTGGGAGAGCCCAAGCAAAGAGCGATGCTGTGCTCCAGGCTAAATGTGTGCAGCTGTTTTAAACCCCCTTGCTGGGAGCAAGGCGGTGTAAATGATCAAGGGAGCAGAGCACTGACTCTGGCAGACCCTCCAGCCCTGTGAAGTGATGCTGGAAACCCCCAGTCCCGTAATGCAAGCGCACCTCGTGGTGCTGTTTGTTGGCTGGGGATGGGATGGAAAGAGCGTCCCCTTTCCTCCAGATGTCCTACTATGGGGAGATCAGCATTGGGACCCCCCCGCAGAACTTCCTGGTGCTCTTCGACACCGGCTCCTCCAACCTCTGGGTGCCCTCCACACTGTGCCAGAGCCAGGCCTGCAGTGAGTAGCTCATGGACAAGGGGTGGGGGGCAAAAAAAAGGCTGAGGGTGGGCGATCCCTTTGGATCCTAGACTTTGAAGGTCCTGGTCAAGTAGAGGGATGCTTCTTTCGGCCACTATTGTATTTAGGGCTTGCCTTACTGCTTGTTTTATCAAAAGCAGCCCCTGGCTGGAACTGCCACCCTTCTGCTTTGCTCTTCCAATCCAGCCAACCACAACCTGTTCAACCCCAACCAGTCCTCCACATTTTCAACCCAGGACGAGTACTTCTCCCTGCAGTACGGAACAGGCAGCCTCACCGGCATCTTTGGCTACGACACGGTCACAGTGAGTGGCACCGCGGCGGGGGGAGCGAGGGGCACCCCGGTTCCCTGTGTGCCCTTGAAATGAGTGTGTGCACCTGGAGAAAAAGCAGGATGATTGCTTCTGGGGTTTTCCCTCGGGAGCAAAAAGGGGGAAATCTATGGCTTGGCTCTAACAATCTCTTATTGTGCATAAGACATCATATTTGCACTGGTTTTGGCTCGCTGCCCCGCTGCGTAGCCCAACGTCCTGCTGCCTCCTGGGGTCCCGCTGCCCTGGGCTGTGCTCTCAGGTGAGCTCTGCCCCTTTTCTCTCCATCCCTAGATCCAAGGCCTCTCCATCACCAACCAGGAGTTCGGCCTGAGTGAGACCGAGCCTGGCACCAACTTTTTGTACTCCCCGTTCGATGGCATCCTGGGGCTGGCCTTCCCTTCCCTTTCTGCCGGCGGTGCCACCACGGTGATGCAGGGCATGCTGCAGCAAAACCTGCTGGATTCCCCCGTCTTCAGCTTCTACCTGAGCGGGTAAGGATGCGCCCATTCCCTTTTTTCCTTCCACCTTGTGCTGCCTTTGTGCTCTCCAGGGATATTCCCCTTTTTTTTGTTGCAAACCTCGTGAAACCTTCAGGAGGGCCTGGCAATTTGTGCTTCGTTCCTGCCCTCCTCCCTGTTCAACCTTTTCCCCTCCCTGTTCCACTTGCTGGCACGCACCACGCGAGCAGCAGGCTGCTGTCAGCGGCCGCCGATGGCTGCAAATACCCGAGTGTGTCCCTGAGCCTTCCTCCTGCAGGCAGGAGGGCAGCCAAGGCGGAGAGCTCATCTTCGGAGGCGTCGACCCCAACCTGTACACGGGGCAGATCACCTGGACCCCCGTCACCCAGACCAGCTACTGGCAGATCGGGATCGAAGAGTAAGATGCTGCTTTCTCCAGCTTCCTCTAGCTTGTCTTAGATCTACGGCCACAAGGGGAACCTTTCTGTCATCTCTGGTGGCTTCAAACATTTCAGATCTTAGGCATTTTGGGGCTCTGGGGTCTAATCTTCACTCTGCTTATGTATAACCAGAGAAAAACAGCCTTCAAAGGTGCAGCTTTAGGAGGTAGAATTCAATCATTTCTCATGCTCCTGTCCTGCGTTCATCCTGCAGCAGATCGAGGCACGTTTCACGAACAGCTTGTCTTCTCCTTCTGCAGCTTCTCCATCGGTGGGCAGAGCAGCGGCTGGTGTAGCCAGGGCTGCCAGGGAATCGTCGACACGGGGACCTCCCTCCTCACCGTCCCCACTCAAGTCTTCACCCAGCTGATGCAGTACATCGGAGCTCAGGCTGACGGCAACGGCCAGGTGAGACCAGGCTGGGCAAAAGGAGGACTAGATAAGGGGGATGCATCTGTCACAAGCAGGCAGTTGGGTTGGAGGGACATTGGAAATCCAGCTTTATCTCTAACCTCTGCAGAGGAAATGATGGATCTGATAAAATTTGCCTTCCTGGGTTCGGGGGTGGCAGCTCGTGCTGGGAGCCTGTCACCCATGTCCCAGCAGGCGCTGAGCTGTCTGCACGGAGCCCCCCAGCTACAAACCAGCCGTGGCTTTCTCTCTCCCTAGTACGTGGTGAGCTGCAGCAACATCGGGAGCATGCCCACCCTCACCTTTGTCATCAACGGCACCAGCCTCCCCCTGCCTCCCTCTGCCTACATGCTCCAGGTACAGCGTCTCGCCGCCCAACGGGGTCCGAGCCCCACGGGATGAGGCCCAGCGGGTGGCTGGAGGGGGGCACGGTGGTCACAGCCCTGCTGCGAGACCCCCATCAGTGGGGGGAGCTTGGAGCTGTGAAGTCGGAGCTTTCCAACACGGATCTTTCCTCCCACCAGAGCAACAGCGGCTACTGCACCGTCGGGATCGAATCCACCTACCTGCCCTCCCAGAACGGGCAGCCGCTCTGGATCCTCGGCGACGTCTTCCTGAGGTCCTACTACTCCATCTACGACATGGGCAACAACCAAGTGGGCTTCGCCACCGCTGCGTGAGCAGCCCCGGGTCCCGCGCTGACCCTGTCGCTGCTCGCCCTTGCCCCACGTCCCAGCTCCTTGCACCTCCGCGTGCTGGAGCACCCCCTTCCCTGCAAAGCCCCCTTCACTTACCATCTCTGTTAGAAGTGACTTTCTTTCCAAATTGCACTACAAAGAAATAAAAGTCCGTGAAAATACGATAAAACGTGCACTTTTTTTTTTCTTTTTTTTTTTCATAATGTGTATTTTCCTTTTTTTTTTTTTTGGTACAAACACGCCTAAGAATATTCTCATACTCAATGAGAGGAGATGAAAAAAGGGGTCACAGCCAACTTTGCTGCAGGCAGACCGTTCAGAGCAGCTGCAAACTCCTCGTTAAACCAAGCACAAGGGTGTTATTTAGCTAAAAGAATCTTAGAAATTGGCCAAGTGTCAGGCAAACAAACATCTCAGGCTTGAAACACTTGACGATTAGCTTCTCCCCTCTCCTCTCCCTTTAGGTCCGATGCCCCTGCCCTCTCCAGCTGTGCCTCTCCCAGCCGAAACCTGCAGGCTGGGGAGGATGGGGTTGGCCCAGATTTCTGCTCCCCGATGTTTGTGGTTATTAAGTTTGATGTGCTCCCATTTTCTGGGGCAAACAGCAGCATCTTGTGGCTGGGGCAGAGGCCTGGGAGCTGGGGTGGCAAATTGCCCCGGAGCTGGGATCGGCCACCTCTCTGCGTTTCTGCCAGAGCCTGGAGCAGACCAGGAAATTCGGGGTGGTTGCCGTGTTTTTGGAAAGGTCTCTGCTCATGGGGAAGGCTGGACCCGACTTTAGAGCTATTTCCAATCTGGTGCAAGGCTTTGAGAGCTTTTGGGAGGTGGTGGGTGGGGGATTGGACTAGATGATCTTTCGAGGTCCCTTCCAATCCCTGACATTCTGTGATTTTGTGGTAGCTGCTTCTTCGGGGGCTGGTGGTCTGTTGGTGGAAGGGGATTTGCTGGCTCGTGTTGAAGATGTCTGTGCCCTCAGGGTGGCCAGGATGTCTGATGATGGCTCCTCTCCTTTGTTGTTCTTGCCCCATCGTGCCGGTGAGGCCGTGGGGTTCTGCTGTCTGCTCTGCAAGGAAGGTTCCTGGGGCTGGCTCGTGGCTGAGCTGGGACGTTGTACCAACATTTTTGGAAAGGAAACCAAAAGGGAGGAGATGGACGTGGTCACATCCTGGTGCGAGGAGATGCCCCGTGCCCAGCAATGCAGGTGAGCGCTGCCCTGTGCAAGGACACACGGCCACCAATGTCAGAAACTGCAACCCCATAATTTGCCTGAACCCCTCAGCAAACAAACCCCATCTAACATTTTTGGGGTCAAAAAGTGCCAAAAGTAGAATGTTTGTGAGTGCTGTAGAGGGCACCTTATTCCTTTGTCTGTTGGCAAGCCCGAGTCCCCGTGGGGACCTGCAGATAACACTCGGTATATTGACGTTTTGATAACCGATCTTTGCTTTCAGCCAGAATTTGCCTTTTATCCAATCTTAATAAGTTGATCTTTCTATCAATCCTGCTAGCAAACAAGATAATTGCTTTACTACAGTCTCAACATCCAGCAAAGGACACGCGCTTCCCGGTTCTCCCGGGGGAGTAAAATATGTGCACAGCGCCGACACGGGATGAGCGATAACGGAGAGCAGCGAAGAGTCGGGCTGCTCGGCGTGGGGTCCCAGGGGGGCACGGGGGGTGTGTGGGGATCACCTCCGGGCTGGGTTTGTCTTGGCCGGGCCCTGCTGCGGCTCCTGGAGGTGTCCTGGTGCTGCGGGCGAGCCTGCAGGATGGCACAGGGACAGGGCACGACGTTTATTTTTGTTTCCAGCTGCAATCTGCTCAACACAAACTGGTTTTTAGCACGGGGAGATGCTGGATGCCACGGAGAGCGGTTACGTAGCCGTGGGATCCCCTGGCTGGTTATCCCCCAGTGATTGCTAACAGGGTAAACATCGTGCTCAGCAGCTGCTTGCACGCTTCTGGGCAGAGTCACAAAAGCCCGGAGAGTTCAGCTGCCCCCGTGGGCTCAGCGGGGACCGGCTGCCCTGGGGTGACATCCCGGTGTCAGCCGGTCACGTACCGCCACTTGTGTTCCCGTAGGAAGTTCCCTAAGCGGGCTCTGTACAAAACTTCTCGGTTTTCCAGCTGCTAGAAAATGCTTAGGTTGTAACTGAAAATGCTTTGGTCCATTTGCTGTGGTTGTTGGCCGTTTGGGAGATCTGTGTTTGTGGGTCTCTTTTTTCACAGGGAAATAAAAATATTAATAATAAAAAAAGCAAACCAGCAATTCCCTGACCTTCAGTGCCGGGGTGAGGACCCCATGTGTGAAGCTGCACCTTCATGCCCCGGAGCTCTCCCTCCACGGGGCGTTGGCTGTCCCCCAGGCGGGTAGCACAGCACCTGCTTTTTAACCCAGGATGAAGGCCCATCCATTATTCCTCATGTATATATATTTTATCCGTTGTTCCTCATATATATATATATATATATAATTTTTTAAGTGATTTTTGTCCTAACCAGTGTGAAAGCAGATGGAAACCGGCTGGACTTGGGCAGCGAAGAACTCTGAAGCTGCTGAAGGAGCGGAGAAGGACGGAGCAGGAGGCAGAGGGGTGCTGAGGCCACCTAGGAGGAGGCAGGAGAAGGAACCTCGTGGTCTCACCGAGCCCCTGGGTGGGAAGCAGAGCAGCACGGATCTGCAACCAGCTCTGGAAAAGCCTCAGCTGCAGCACCCGCACGCAGCTCCTCCACGCCAGAACCTCCTCGTGGCGGAGCTCGGTCTGCCTGGGCGGCTGAAAGGGAGGCAAAAGAGCACCCCGAGCTGTGAGCGCCTTTGTTTTGGGAAAGGTGGAGCAGGTTCGAGAGAAAACGGCTCCGGAGTGCTGACTTTTTGATAACTCCTCTCCCCGCTGCGATAAGAACTGGCCCCTTAGCCGATGGCGATGCTTTGATGTGGCCACTGAAGGCGCGAGTCGCTCTGTTCTCATCTGGGCGCCCCGCTAAGGACACAAAATTCCCCAGCTCCTCGTGGCCCCGAATACAAAGAAACCCTTCAAGCCGGGGTTACGGGTTCTGGTAATGGAAAACGGAGGTCAGCAGATAAGGGGGGGTCACTGCTTGCCGCTATAAAGCCGGGGAGCCCCGGGCGGCTCACCCAGCTGCTGCAGCCTGCGGAGGGGATCCACACCATGAAGTGGCTCGTCCTGGCCGTGCTGTGCCTCCAGCTCTCGGAGGGGCTGGTGAGGTGGGTCTGCGGGAGCGGGGAGAGCTCAGCAAGCAGAGCCCGGCTGGGTTTGTAGCCCCCGTGTGCCGTGCTCCCCGAGGATAAGGTGTTTTTGTGCGCATCTGGCCTCATGCCTCGCCGTAAGCCATCGTTCTGCACCAGCACCAGCCCAGGATGTGCCCCTGGTTAGGAGGGGACCCTGGAGAAGCACCCAGCAGCCGAGCAGAGGCCTCACGGCTCGTGGAGGGGGCACCATCTGAAAATGTCCCGTCTCCTGATGTCCTTCTTTTTATTTATTCTTTTAATTTTCCCCTCTGTGCAGGATCAAGCTGAAGAAATACAAGTCCGCACGGGAGGCGATGAGGGAGGCGGGCGTGCTGGAGGACTACCTGAAGAAAATGAAGCATGACCCAGCCAGGAAATACCACTTCAGTCGGGACTACGCCGTGTACGAGCCGATGGCTAGCCACCTGGATGTGAGTACGGGTCCCCCCTTCGCTTCCAGCTGTCAGAGCAAGCTGTCTGCCCGTGAGCCTCCAGGAGTGTGAGATTTCTTTTTCTCACCCTTTTTTTAAGCTCCTACGTTAGATTTTAGAAAAGTTTTCTCCCAGCCAAATCAGCAGCCTGAAAATCTCCACTTTTCTATCTGCAACAGAAGAAATCTTTAACGTCACTTTGTCTGGGAGCAAAAGCAGGGTGGGCGTTCAGTCTCTCCCACCCACTTTGCTTCTGTGAGAGTGAGCCTGGGTTTTCCAGCACCCCTGAAAAGTGCTGGGTCCCGACCCGGGGCTGGGAGGTGAAAGCCTGTCCTGTCTCTGTCCCTGGGGCCATGGGGACATCCTGCCTCTCGTCCGCAGTCCTCCTACTTCGGGGAGATCAGCATTGGGACCCCCCCCGCAGAACTTCCTGGTGCTCTTCGACACCGGCTCCTCCAACCTCTGGGTGCCCTCCACCCTGTGCCAGACGCCGGCTTGCAGTGAGTACCGGCAGGGGCGATGCTTGCGTTGCACAAAGCCCCCCCCGAAGCCCAGCAGCCACGCAGGAAACATCACAACGTCAGCCCCAGAATTATCCCCGGTGCCTTTCTGAGGACACAGAGCCCTTTTCCGCTAATGATGGTGTCCAAATCTCTGTGGCTGTTGCGGGTGTCCTCAGGGTGCTGAAATCACAGTGCTGGTGCTTGGCTCTCCGTGGATGGACGGAGGGGAGAGCAGAGCTGGAGGAGCTGGTGCCCGCTCTCCTGTAGTTCTCATCCACTGTCACTCGCTGGCTGCGGGGCGGCCGTGGGGATTTAAGAGCTCACACTGGGAATCTGATGGCGTTATGATCACCATGGTCGTTCCCTCGAGGGGATGCAGACAAAGCAGGGATGCAAAACTCCTGCCTTAGAAACAGCCGCAGGGCAGATCCCCAGCCCGACCTGCTCCCTCCCTGGGCGTTATCCTGCGGCACTGCCGGTGAGACCCCCCCGGTTCGATATCGGGCGATAGCGTCCCCAGGAGCTCCCTCACCTCCTCTCTCACGCAGGAAATCACGCCAAGTTCAACCCCGGCGCCTCCTCCACCTTCATCAACAACGGCCGGACCTACAGCCTGTCCTACGGCAGCGGCTCGCTGACGGTGCTGCTGGGCTACGACACGCTGCAGGTGGGCACAGCCCTGCTCCGGCTGAGTTCCCAGATGGAAAGAGCCTGGGGGGCGGCTTCGGGGCAGGTCTCGTGTCTTGTGTAGACAAGATTTGCACAGACCAGATCCTGAGATGGGTAGGACCAGCATAAAGTGGTTATTGTGCCCTTCAGTTACCCAGCTGGGGTTTTACCTTTTTAAAACCTGATTCCTAGTGGCTTTGCCAGGAGCCCACTGAAGTCTTCACCAGCTGTGAGCTTCTATTCTTTGGGTTTGCACCATCACGGCTGACCTGGCGTCCCCCCTCCCCCTCCAGATCCAGAGCATCAGGGTCAGAAACCAGGAGTTCGGGCTGAGCAAGAACGAGCCCTCCCAGCCCTTCTACTATGCCCAGTTCGATGGGATCCTGGGCATGGCTTACCCCTCGCTGGCCATGGGAGGGACGCCCACCGCGCTGCAGGGCATGCTGCAGCAGAACCAGCTCACCCGGCCCATCTTCAGCTTCTACTTCTCCCGGTAAAACCCGCCTGCACGTCCCACGTGTGTGTGTGTGTCCCTCTGATTGTCCCCGTGCTGCTTCCTCGTCAATTTATCCCTCGCTGATCCGTGCGCTTCGTGGCTCGCTCTCTGCCGCTCTAACCCCGTTGTTTTCGCAGCCACCCCACCTACAACTACGGGGGGGAGCTCATCCTCGGAGGAGTGGACAGGAGGCTGTTCACCGGGGAGATCGCGTGGGCGCCGGTGACCCAGGAGCTGTACTGGCAGGTGGCGATTAATGAGTGAGTTGCGTTCGTCCCCGACGGGCATCACCCACTTGGGAAACCCAGCCTCGAGCCAAGGGCTGAGCTCTGCATCTCGGAGGCTCCCAGGCTTTCAGACCCAGCCGAGACAGGTTGTGTTGCCAGTGGGTGCTTAAAGCGACATCTTTCCCCATTTTCTCTCCCCAGGTTTGCCATCGGACAGTTGGCCACGGGCTGGTGCAGCCAGGGCTGCCAGGCCATCGTGGACACGGGGACGTTCCTGCTCACGGTGCCCCAGCAGTACGTGAACAGCTTCCTGCAGGCCGTGGGCGCCCAGGAGACCAGCTACGGCGTAAGTGCAGGGCCTGCTTCGGATGTGAGCACGGAGCAGGGGGGCTTGCGAGTGAGCCAGAAACCCTGGGTTTGAACAGATCCTGCAAAAACCCTGCGGTGTCTGCAGAGCACGGCGCTGCGCAGCGCGGGCCACCTCTTGTGGGTGGTGCTGCTCCAGCCCTAAGCTCCTCATCACCCTAAGCAAGCTCCCCATCACCCCGAGCTCCCCGTCACCCTAAGCAAGCTCCCGATCATCCCAAGCTCCCCGTCACCCTCAGCTCCCCGTCACCCTCTCTCCCCAGTACGCCGTTGACTGCAGCCAGATCCAGAACTTGCCCACCATCACCTTCGTCATCAACGGCACGCCGTTCCCGCTGTACCCCTCAGCCTACGTCCTCAACGTACGTATCACCCAGCAGCCTCACCCTGCTGGGTCCCGAAGGGAAAGGACCTGGGGGTGGGTTTTTTTCTGGGGGGACAGTGATGCTCTCCCTCCCTGTACGAGCAGATCCCACCCCGCTGCAGGGTGCTGGTGCTTTCCGAGGCCCTGACTCCCCGTTTTTCCCCCTTGCAGAGCAATGGTTACTGCACCGTTGGGATCGAGGCCACCTACCTGCCCTCCCAGAACGGGCAGCCGCTCTGGATTTTGGGTGACGTTTTCCTCAAGGAGTATTACACCGTCTTCGACATGGCGAACAACCGCGTCGGCTTCGCCCCGTCGGCATAGAGGAGGGGGGCAGTGAAATGCAGCGAGCCTTGCTGGAGTGCTGTGGGGTCCCTACGGGCCTTTTTGAGCCCTTTCGTGCCCTCTGTCTCCCCAAGGCTTCTGTGTGAGATCGTTCTCCGTGTCCCGTTGCCAATAAAACCACAGCACCTGCAAGTGCCTCTGCGCTGCGTTTGCTGAGCGAGGGCTGGGCGCCAGCTGAGGGCTCGCGTGTCTCCGACAGCAAGCAAAGCACCGTGACATGCTTCTGGGCAGCTTTCTGCAAAGTCAGCACGGGGAAAGCAGCAGGAGAGCTGCCCCTGTTCAAATCCAGTGCTTACAGCGCGCTGTCTGCCCCCAGCAGCTGGTGGGGCAGTCTCAGCCTTTATCCGCAGGTAATTACTGAGCCCGTGCTTGGAGGCAGTGCTGCTGAGCTCCTGGGTGCAAAGGTGCCCAGCCCCTCCATGAGGTTTTGCAGCTCCGCTGGGGGGTCTTAAGCACAGAAGGTGTTGGCGTAAAACAGCAAACACAGCCCCAGGGAGAGGGTTCCCTGAGGAGTTCCCCCAAAGGCAGCTCTGCTTGGTACCGGTGCAGCTCTGCGTGCAGGTGAGCAGCTGGGGACCAAAGAGCCGAGCCCCAGCAGCGGGGCCGGGTGCTCCCCACCTCCGTCCCTCTTGCTCTGGGCATCAGGAAACCTCCCCAGGGACGTGTGTGGGGAGCGAGCAACCTGCAGTGCTTCTGGATAGGGCTTAGAAAAGACCCGTGGTGAGGTCAGAGTGGGATACGAGCCCAGCTGAGGTTAGCCATGCTGTCCAACTGACCCTAAATCCCATTTGATCAGGTAAGGCAATAGCCAGAGCATGGGGAGGCGCAGGCTGGGGCAGGAGGGAGCCGTTCCTGGCACCTGGGAGCGGGCAGCGTCTTCTGCAGCAAGCGGAGAGCAGCAGGAGGCTCGGGTAACACCGCTTTCCTGGGATCCTGACTTGTTTCTTAGAAGCTCTTTATCACCGGGGCTCGTTATCAGATATATTAATAGCTCTGTCATCTCAGCAGAGAAAGGACACAAACTCCTCCGTGCTTTGTGTCAAAATATTGACACAGGCTGAGCGCAGCGATATGGAGATTAGACGGGAGCAGATCGCAGGGAAGGGCATTTCTGCGCCGCGCAGCAAAGCGTGGAGGTCTCGGGGAGCCACAGCTGCTCCGGCAGCACAGCCCTGCCTGGCTCGTCCCTAAAAAAAAGGGAAAAAAATCTGCACCACTGCCCGTGCAGATGAGGCTGCCGGGCTGATGGGGACATGGGGATAGTCATCGTGGGGACCCGTTGTCCCTAAATCACCCGAGCATCCTTGGGGTAACGGCTAACGAGCTGCCGTGAATCCAAGTGCCTTTGGTCTTTTGGAGCTGGTTGAGTGGTTGCATCTGGGTGGGTAAAATGCCTCCCAGGGCTGCTGTATGGAGCAATTTCTAGCCCCCCTTTTGGTTTCCTTGGGGGACATTAGCAGGGCTATAGGGCACCGAGAGGCAGAAGGGAAGAAAGGACAAATGCCAGGGAAGCGAGATGGTTTGGGGCCACATGCTGCTGCCCAGGAGGCTCAGAATGGTGCTGGAAACCCACCCCTACTGCTTGGTGCCAGCTGTTGGATGTAAAACGTGCCGTGGGCTTGCACAGAAGAAATCCTGCAGGCTGCGGCCCTACTTCACTAAATTTTGGCTGTGTGGAGAGGTTGAAGGAAGGTCACCAGTGTCGGGAATTTCCATGTGATACGAAGGCACACATTGCCTTTGTTTCTTGGAAAGACTGAGCTAGTGGAAAGAGAAAATACCTTAGCCTCTGGAAAACAACAAAATCGTGGTTCTTATCAGATGTCCTATATTTGATTTCGGTACCAAACTGGCCGGCCTGGTAGCACCCAGGCGCCCGAGTAAGGTGGTAAACCGTGGAGAGAAGTGTGTGGGAAGAGCTGGCACCGGGTGGGCGCAGCGGGGACGTGGTGGAGCCGCCGTCACCGCAGCCATGGGGAGGCTGCTGCTGGCCCTGCTCTGCCTGCAGCCGGTGGAGGAGAAGGTGAGGAGAGTCCCCGATGTCTTGCTGCCCCATGCCCTGCAGGGTCCCCCCGAGGAAGGGCGGATCTGTGCGGGAGGCGATGGGAGCGAGCGGGGTGCCGGAGGGGGTCCCGGAGCACCTCCAAGCGGAGCTGGGCAGGAAATACCAGCTCCGCAGTGCCGTGGCTGACGAACTACCTGGATGTAAGTGTGAAAGCTTCCTTCCTTCCTTCCTTCCCCCAGCTCCGGCGTTTTGGGACTGCTGCCTGCTCCGTGCTCTGGCAGCCTGGTGGCTCTGCTCCCGTCCCCACTGTGCGGGCTTGTTGCTGGGTGATGTTGGAAAACGAGGGCAGGAAGCAAGCGTGTCCCTACCCTGCCCTGATTTCCCTTGGACGAAGCTGAGTGTGATGGTTATAGGGCAGATCTGAGTGCCGTGGGCTCGGGGTACGGCTCCTGGCCTTGCCGCTGATTTTTTTAAGAGCTGTCAGCAAGGCCTTGCTGTGCTGTAGCTGCCCTGGGTGCTGCGTGCAAGGGCTGGGGGGGAACTGCCTGCGTATGTTTGCCAAGAAATTAGGGATTAAAGAGTATCGTGGAAAGGTGCTGGGAACAAAGGAACGTGTCTGCTCTCCAGGCTGGTTTTGTTCTCCAGCTGTGGGCCTGAAGGATGGGCGATGAGAGGCTGCGACGTGTCCCCACCACCCTTCGTGCCTCCAGGTCGCTGCTAATTATGTCTGCAACAAGCCTTGGGTGCAGGTGTAGGGAGCTGCAGGACCCTCGTGCAAGGAGCTGCAGGATTCAGGGCAAGGAGCTGCACGGCCTTGGTGCAAGGAGCTGCAGGACCCTGGTGCAAGGAGTTGCACAACCCTGGTGCAAGGAGCTGCAGGACCCTGGTGCAAGGAGTTGCACAACCTCTGTGCAAGGAGCTGCAGGACCCTGGTGCAGGGAGTTGCACAACCCTGGTGCAAGGAGCTGCACAGTCCTCGTGCAAGGAAACGCACAACCCTGGTGCAGGGAGCTGCACGGTCCTGGTATGAGGAGCTGCACGACCCCTGGGCAAGGAGCTGCATGACCCTGGTGCAAGGAAATGCACAACCCTGCTGCGAGGAGCTGCATAATCCCTGTGCAAGGAGCTGCACGACCCTGATGCAAGGGGCCGCGTGAGCCCTGTGCAAGGGGCTACATGATTCAGTGCAAGGACTTGCACGACCCCGGTGCAAGGAGCCGCACAGCTCCGGCGCAGGGCTCAGCCTGAGCCCGGCCCGGCCCGGCCCTGCCTCCCCCTTCAGCCCACACCCGGGATCAACCGGCCCGAGGCGGGGGCCGGGACTACAACTCCCGGCAGGCGCGGGCAGCCCTGCCCCGGGCGGACTACAGCTCCCGGCGTGCCGAGCCGGGCCGGGCCGGGCCGAGCCGTGCCGGGCAGGCAGTGCTGCCCTCCCTCGGTGCGGGAGCAGCGGGACCGAGCCGGGCCGGGCCGGGCCAGGCCGAGCCGAGCCGGGCCGAGCCGGGTGAGTGCCTTGGGGGGGTCGGGGAGGGCTCCTTCCTTACCCCGAGCTCGCAACCGCGTTGTTTTTTTTTTTTAATATATTGTTTATTTTTTCCCCTCTTATTTTCTTTATTTTTGTGTTGTTGGCAGTGTGTTTTTTTTTTTTAGCTTATTTTTTCCGTTTTCCCCCTGCTTTCTTCCTCCTTTCGTTCACCCCCCACCCCCCCAGCCGAAAGGTGTGGGGGCACCCGAGCACCCCCCCCCCCCACCCATTAGGGTCGCTTTCTGGGGGCTTAGGGGGTGCCCCCCCCATGCACACACACAGGGAAACTGAGGCACGGATGCTCAGCCCCCGGTGCCCCCCCCCCCCCCCCC
>CM021722.1:3152070-3195134 GCA_011074415.1 Stictonetta naevosa | reverse complement strand
AGACACACCTTGAACCTTACTGCCT
Organism: Stictonetta naevosa; assembly: GCA_011074415.1. Taxonomy (NCBI): domain Eukaryota; kingdom Metazoa; phylum Chordata; class Aves; order Anseriformes; family Anatidae; genus Stictonetta; species Stictonetta naevosa. The sequence continues at coordinate 3,195,109 of CM021722.1, read as the reverse complement.
GAAACGGAGCCGTGTCGCCACTGCCCGGTTATGGTGCGCGTCGGTCCAAGAGGAAAGGGACCAGGGCCGGCCACTTTGCCGGGGTCAGCTCAGCACATCCGCGTCCCCGCATCATCCCCCGGGGAGCCCCGGTGGCCACGGGCTCCGATGCTGACCCGTGGTGGCCGAGTCCTGACACCTTCCCCGTTTGCTTTGGAGATTTGGAGGCTGAAGCGGGGCCAAGGCGGCGGCGCTGCAACGCGCAGGGGTGACGTGATGATCGCTTCGCCAGGGCGCAGGCAGGAAACAACGTGCTCGTCTTCCCCCCAGCCCTGGCGCTGCTGCGTCCAGAAGGAGCCCGGTGGGTGCCGGTGACTCGCCGCGGTTGGGTTTTGGCACAGCCGGGGGGGGTTTGCGCCCCCGCCAGCCGGGGCTGCAGGCCGTGGGATGCAGGAGGCTGAGCCCCGGGCTCCAGCAGCCGTCGGGGAAGCGGAGCAAACTCTGGTTCTGCTCCTTCCCCTCCAGTGAGACCCGAGGGAGGCAGAGGCGGTGAGAAATCGCGAAGAAAAACTCGAAGGATGGGCACGGGGCTGCCCCCGGTGCCTGCACCGCCGCTTCTGGAGGGGCCAAGCCGCTTTGCCACCCCCTTCCACCTGCCTCGGTGCTGGGCAGGCAGCGGAGCAGAGCTGTAAATATTAAATGGCAAAAAAGCGAGAAAGAAAGGGGGGAAAAACAAAACAAAAAAAACCAACACAACCAAGCCACACGGTTTCCCCGTGGGTGGAAGAAGAGAGCGCGCGAGGGCCGAGCCCCGAGAGAGGCCTCGCTCCTGGAGAGAGGCAGCGAGGTGGCCCGGGGGGGCGACGGTGGTCCCGGGGGGCCGGGTCCTGGGGACCCCACTTGGTGCCCGAGGACGGTGGGACACGGGCAGGGCGCTGGGGAACGGGGGATGCGCTGGCCCTGGAGGCCTTTTGGGAAGGTGGGCGTTAGAGGGTGGGGGCTGAGCTCGTCCCGCCCGCCCAGGGCTCTGCTGGATGGGGTGGTTTGGGTCTGGTCCCTTCGGGTGCTGGGATGGAGGAGCCCGGAGGCTGCTCGCGAGGCTGGAGGCTCCCCACAGAGCTTAAATGCTCTCCTTTACTTAAACCGGTGCGACTTTCTCACCGGCTAAACCTGAAACGCCCAAGCAACATCTTTCCCTGCCGGGTAACTCGCTTTGTTTGTTTGTTTGTTTGTTTGTTTCCCTCGCCGTACGTGCGTGCAATTAATGGCAGCGATTTAATTCTCGTATAAACAGCTGGGAAGCTGAAGGCGGTGCCGTCGGTAAGGAGCCCTTTGCCGTCCCGTGCCTGCTTCCCCACCGCTCGGGCTGTAAATTCTCCTTTCAGCGCGTGGCCCAACCTCGAGCACGGTTTGTGCAGCTGCTGCCCTGGCGCCCAGGTGCCAAAATCCGCAGGGATGTGCGGGCACCCGGCCTGGGACCCGTGGCTGCCCGGTGGGGCGAGCCCACCTGCGGCGCTGGGAGCCCGCACGGAGCTGGGGGGGGGGGTCCCTGGTGCGGGGTCCGTGCTGTCAACGATGTCCCCCCCCCCCCCCCCAGCCGGCAGCGTGTGCTCGGGGACAAGATCATCTGGAGGAATCGCGTGGGGTTGGGAGGTTTTAGGAGGAAGGGACGGGGGCGAGGAGGCTGCTGGGGACCTTTTGCAGCTCTGGGGGGGGGTCCGGCCGGGCTGGTTGGGCAGAGCGGGGGCCGCGTTTCCTGGCTGGCTGGAGGGTCGGGTCGGGTGCCAGCGGGCTCGTCGCTGCCAGCAGCTCCCGCCTTATCTGCGGCAGGGTGGGTGCCTATCGCAGCCCCAGCACCGCGCCAGCTCCTCCGGGGCCGGCTCTGCTTCCATGTCCCGGGGCTGGGGGGCTTGGTGCCCTTCGCGCCCCTCTCCAGGCGAAGCCCTCATCCGGATAAATCCCAGCCCGCTCGGGCAAAACCTCTCGGCTCCGGCGTGGTCAAACCAGCGTAACGCGTGGCACGGGACCCGAGCGAGCCGCGAAAACACCCCCGGCCTCGTGCACCCCGCGGGGCGGGGGCCGGCTTTGCACCGGGGGCTCCCGGCGTCCGCCTTTGACCTTGGCGAGCTGAGCGGAGAGGAGAAACGTCCCCGCCGCGGGTAAGGTGCCGCCGCCGGCCGCTCCCCGGGGCTGGTGGCGGGGAGAGCCCGAGGGCCGCCGGGGAGGACATGTCACCGGCTGTCCCCGAGTTGTTTATGAGCGGGGCCGGGGAACAGCTGCAGCTCCTGGGGCCGGGGCGGCCGCGGGGCCGGGGCGGGCGGCCGCGGTACGGTTACATGAAATCCACCTTGCGAGCAGGCGGGCCGAGGCGTATTTATAAATATTACCTCCTTGCAGCAGCACGGCACGGGGGGGAGGACGGCCGGGGGCGGCGCTGGCAGCACCCACGGCTCAGGTCGCAGGTGGCTGCTGTCACCCTGCGCCTTCTGCGGCGCCCGGAGAGGGGCTGGGGGTTTGGTTTGGTTGGGTGTCCCCGCATAGGGACCCCCCCGGCAGGGTTTTGGGGAGCACCGTGGTGTGCTGCGCCCCCCCCCTGCTTGCACCCCGAGCTGGGGGAACGCGGAGAGAGGCGTACTGCCATTTTTCCTCATTGCTTATTTATGCATTTTTAAAGAAAAATAACATAACAACCAGCACCCAAGTGGTGCGGGGTGACCCCGGGGGGGGTTTCCCCTCCTGCTCCCATCTCTCTCCCTTCTCGGGGGGGGGGGGGGGGGGAGCAGGGTGGCGAGGCCGTGTGTCCTTCCCCGTCGGCACGGCCGGGGCCTCCCCAAGGTCACTGCGCTCTCCTGCTCCCCGCTGCACGGCCGCCACGGTCCGGGCCCGATTAATCACCCAGCCCGGGGTGGTGCCGGGCCGACACGGCCCTTCCCGGCCCCTGCGCGGCCGTTGGCTCGTCCTCGCCCCAGGCACGTCCTTCTGCCTGTTAACACTTTTATTTTTAATTGCCTGCCTCTCCGGGAGGGGAGGGCGGCAACTTGTCGGCTCTGGCTGTTTGTGCTCGCGGCGGTCGGTCCGACAGTGATGTTTCAATCGGGGGCCCCTGCGCAGTGCCGGCTGCTTTCCTGCTGCAGGAAAGGATTTGGCTCCGTTTCGGGGCCTCTGCGGGGGCAGGATCTGGCCCTACAACGGCGAGGTCCACTTGCTGTGCCCACCAGGGTGGCACCGTGGCCGTTCCTGTGCCACAGCGGGCGTTTTGGGGTGAAGGAGCGGGGCTTTGTGTTATTGACCCCATAAAGGTGGCCACATGCAAGTGGGAACCTGGCTCCCGGGGATGTCCTTGGTGCCTCCAGAACCAGGGGCTCACCCCGGTTATTGTGCTCCAGGGGTGACGCCGTGACAAGGGACACTCAGGGTGGCTCTCGGTGACCGTACACCGATGCTTTTTGGGTCCTGAGACCTCCCCATGGGGGTCCTGGTTCTCCCGGGGTCCTGCTGCCATCCGCAGCTCGCCGCCCGCACCGAGCGTTAATGTTTTCACTGTGCTAAATGTCTGGGCCGCTTCCAAGAGCAGCATTTAACGCATGGCAGGGAAAACATTTGGCCTTTGACCCGAGCGCCTGTTAACAACGCCGCGGTCCACGTTTCTCAAATGCCGGGGCTAAAAACAGGCCCGGTGACTCAGGCGCTCGCTGGCGCTGTCAACTGACTCCTGCTGGGATTTGCCAAGTTCCCCCCCCTCCGCCTTCTCCTTCTCCCTTTCTGGGCTGCGTGCTGGTGGCGCAGGGAAGGTGCCTCGGGCTGGGATGGCCCCGTCCGTCTCCGAGGGCGCTGCTGCTCTCCGGGCTGCCCCCAGTTCCCACCTCCCCGTCCTCATCCTCGAGCAGAGCGAGCTGGATGCGACCGCGGGAGCCTCTGGTCCAGCCCCAAGCGGAGCCGTTGGATCGGGATGCTCAGGGCTGGGCCTGGTTTGACCCTTGGGTGTCTCCAAGGATGGAGAGTGTCCTGCTGCCGGGGTTTGGCCACCCTTGTGGGGCGGAATTCCTTCCTCCCACCCTGGGTCCGATCCTGCCCCGCTGCCCCGTGTGCCAAAAAGGAGCTGTGTACCGCAGCAGCGCGCTCCTCCTCCGCGTGCCGATGAGGATGAAGGACCCCGTCCTTCCTCCTGCTGGGTGCCAGCGACACCCGAGCCCTGACACCGCGGGGACGCTGGCACGGCGCAAATCCCCCCCTGCCAAGTCGGGACGAGGGGAGGCTGCGGGGCCGGTCCCAGCTGCGTGGCACCAGCCGGGTGCCAGCCCGCGTCGCTGGCAGGGCGGCACGGTGGTGGCACGGCAGCGGTTCACCCGCCTGGCCTGGGGGGGGGCTTCCCTGGGGGCTCACCTATGGGGCGAGCATCGTCCGACGGGGATGGTGCAGGAGGTGACGATGGGGACGCAGCTGCCCTCGTGGTGGGACCCCAGCCCTGCAGGTGTCCCCGGCGCAGGCGCAAAATGGAGATGGTGCGAGGAGGCTCTGCACAAGGAGGGTGTGTGCGGGGTCCCCGGCACCGTGCCAGCCCCGTAGGACATCACACTGGCGTCCTTGTTGTCCCCAGACTTGATGCCACCATCCTGGTGGTGGCCAGCGCTGGCATCCCCATCCCTAGCAGCGGGCACTGCTGGGGGTGCCGGAGGGACCCCCGTGAGCTGCGCCCCTCGTCCCACGCGGGGCCGGATCCATCTGGGTGACGCTGGCACCTCTCCGGGCACACCGAGGGAGCGGGATCCCATCCCTTGGAGGGACAAGGAGCAGCACCTGCCCCTCTTTCGGTACTCTCAGGACGGGATGTCACCGCCGGCAGCTCTGCGGCCGCTCTGCCCTTTCCCGGTGGCCCCGAGGGGCAGCGATGGGGCAGACCCGGCCGGGGCTCTGGCACCCCGGAGAGCCCGGCGCCGGGTGGCGGTGGCCGCGGCTATTTTTGTCCCGCTCTTTCCCCGGCCCCGCTGCTGCCTCCCGTGCTGCAGCGAGACGAGCGAGCAGGTTGGGAGGCTTTTTTGCAACTTCCTCCGCCCGCGCCCGCTGCGGCTGCTGCTGCGTTAAAAGCAGGGCCCTAAAAATGAGGAAACGCGGGGCCGGCGCAGGAGCCGGGCAGGGCGGCGAGGAGCGCGGAGGAGCTGCGAGGGGCCAGCCCCGGCGGCCGGAGACCCCCCCTCATCCCCTGCCACCCCCTGCCCAGGTAACGCGTGTCCCCCTTCCTGCCTGTCCGCGGGTGGCTTTGCAGGGGGACACCCCGTGGGGTGGCTTTTGGGGTGCCTGGACGATGGCAGGGACAGCCGGGCGCCTTTGTTGCCTCTTGGCACCCAGAGCCAGGGTTAAACGAAGTCGCGGGGTGGGAGCAGGAGGCGCTGGGTGCCCTCGGAGTAAATCTCAGCGCGGGCTGAGCATCGCCACCGCCGCGTGTCCTGGCTGAGCCGGGGGCTGCCCTGTACCCAGGGGGCTGCTGCGTCCCCAAAACGGCCGCGGGTGCTTCGCCGGGGCCGGGCTGGGGTTGCGCGGGGGTGTCCTCACTTGCTGCCCCCGTGTCCCCCCCCCACTCCCTGCCTTTGAAAAACAAGAACCAGGAAGGAAGGCTCGGCGGGCGCTCGCTGCTCGCACCAAGAAGCGGAGCTATTTTCACTTCTTTCTTCCCCGTTTCCTTTTCTCAGCCCTCGTGCTTGTCAATGAAGCAGCGCAGGACCGGGGGGGGCAGCACGGTCATCCACCCCCCTCCCCGGCTCCCCGGGGCTCAAGCTGCCGATTGATTTTTCCATTCACAACGCCCACGAGCGGCTGGCACACGCGCGTGCGGGGGGCGGCCGCGGAGCTTCCCGGTGTGCCGGCGATGGGGTGGGGGTCTCGGCTCCATCCCTCGGGCAATGCCACGAAGACCTGGGGCAGTGCCCCCCCCCCCGCCCCCCCAGCCTCCTCCCAGCCTTCTGCCCTGGCGGAGGTGGTGCACGGAGGCGGTGCACCCGCTGGGTGCCCCTTTCTGGGAGGGAAACGCGATCCTGCTGGGGCTGTGTCCAGGGACTGGCTCCGGGCAGGTTTTATTTTTAACCCCAGCTTCTGAGGGTTTTTGCCTTCCAGCCGCATCCGGGCTCGGAGGTGCGCTTGGGGACGAGGCGATGGGGGGCCGCGCGGGGACGGGGACAGCAGGGTGGCACCGGGAGCGGGGTGCCCTTGGCTGCTGCCCCCGCTGCGTGAGCAGCTCTGGGGACGCGTCTGTCCCTTTGTGGGGCCGCTGGCCTCGTGGGGACAGAGGGTGGCGCGACCAGGAGGGACGCTGTCCTGAGAGCCAACCATCTCCGCTCCCACCAGGAGCTTTTCTCCCTAAAAGCTGCTCGGATTTTAGGGTGTGATGCTGCAGTGACGCGGGGATTTGCTTTCCGCCCCCCCTTCCCTCCGAGGACCCAGGGGCAGGTCTGCGGCGTTCCCAGCACTCGCAGCACCGGGGGTTTCCTTCTGGAAATCCGTGCCGTGCTCCGTGCACCTCGCGGGGCAGCTTGGGCTCCCCGGGGCTCTTTTCCCGTTTCCCTCCTGCCTTCTCACCCTGGGGCTCGTTTCCCCTCCGTCCCCTTCCCGTCGCCCCCCACCGCCCCACTCCATCCCCGGCTCCGCTCGGTGACCGCTGGGGACATCGCCCCGAGCAGGTGCCCTGGCAGCACCCGCGGGGTAACCCAATGCCCGAGCACACCCTGGGCTCCGTGCCGCTGGGGCTGGGCACCCTCTCAGAGCCAGACGAGCCGGTGCCACGCATGGTTCAGGGGGGAGACGGGACAGATCCTGACCCCCCCCCCCCACCAGGGTCCCCTCCAGGCGAGGACCGGGTCCGGGCGAGCTGCTGGATGTGCGTTGTCCTGGATGCAAACACCTTTCTCCTTCCCAGGAATAACAGGAACCCTAAACGTGGTCCTGTCCGCTCGAGAGACGCAGGATGTGTCCCCTGGGGGGGCGTGGGACGTGTCCCCTGGGGTGGGTGCCTGGACGAGCGCTCCCCCGGCGCTGCCGCCCCGCTCCCCGGCCCTCTCCCTCCTGGTGGGGCTGAGTCAGAGCGAAAGCAGAAGCTGCTGGGCACTCCGGGGGGGCGCAGCCGAGCAGAACCAAGCGGGTTATTTTAAACTTGACCCAATTTCCCCCTCTGCTTATCGCTCGCTCGAGGCCGGGCCCTGCTCTGACCACCCTTCCCCATCTCGCCCTCGGCGGCGCCCCTTCTCTGTGGCTTCGAGCAGGGGTTTCCCTGGGGGGGTGGGGTGGGAAAAGCAGCGTTTTCTGCTTCCCCCCGCCCCCATTTCCTATACGGGGGCTGAGGGGGGGTCCTGCAGCCAGGAGGGTTTGGGGAGGCCGGGGATGACGGCTGCTGTGCCGTGGGTGGCTGCGCTTCGGCACGCTTCCCGTGACACCCTCCCGCCCCGTGCCCTTTCTGAAAAGTGTCCCTGGGAGCCCCAAACCGCCCCCCCAGCTCTGCAGCTCCATCCTCGCCCTCCAAACCAGGTTTCCGCAGGGCTGGAGGTGCCGGCCCCTTGTGTTTCACCTTCCCCCTGCTCCCCTCCGTGTCCTCACCCCGCGCCCACGCAGCCCCCGCCGGATGGTTTGTGGGGCCTGGAGCTGCTGGCTTGGAACCAGGGCGGGCGATCCCACAGGGCCCCGCGCACGGCTTGAAATCCCTTCCTGCCGTCCCCGTGTGCTGGAAGCATCCCAGGAAACACCACTTTCGGGGGCCGGATGCTTTTCCCCCTCCGTGCCCCGGCTGTGCCTCGCCGTGCCCGCTCTGTCCCACCGCACCGGGAGGGCTCATCGCATGTCCCGGCTGCTCCTGGAGGCTTTTCCTCTCACCTTGCACTCCGTATTTGGGGTTATTATCCCCCCCCCGTATGTATAAGCTGTGATTTACCCCCCTCCAGCCTTGTTTTATTCCTTGCAGGAATAAAATTCCTGGCATCGCCAGGTCTCACCAGCCCTTACAACTCAGCTTTTGCTCATGTCCAGCATCCCCCTGTGCCCCCTCCAAGGCCGTTGGTGCCGGCATCTTAACGAAGCTCTGCTCACTAACTATCCCAGGCCCCCTTCCTCCCTGCCCCCTTCAGATGGGCCACCACGTCTCATTAATTACCCTCCCCTTGCTGTTCAGTAGCTGGCTCTTGATCCATGTAATTGTGTTTCGGTCCACGCTGGCTTGATTTAATTTCCCCCTTAGGACACCGCGTGGCACCGTGTGTCGGGCGCCTCGCTGAACCCCCGGCGTGCTGCATCCACCGTGGCCCCTTTGTGTGCGATTACACATTGTGTTGAAACAGCAAAGCCCTCCAGTTTGGTCTGGTTGTGCTGCTGCCTCACGTGCCCCAGGGCTGCCCTACAAGAGGGGACGGGGACTTGGCAGAGCCCTGGTCCTGCGTCCCCATCCCGTCCCCATCCCAGCCCCGTGCGGCAAAACATCTCCGCGGCTCCCAGCGGAGCTTCGTACCCCGGGCAGGGCAGCTCACGCAGCCGTCCCCTGGCCCCGTGGCTTGTCCCCTTGTCCCAGCAGCCTCCCCAGCCCTCCTCGGGCCGCCGTCCCCTTTTGTACGGAGGAACAAGGGTAGCTCTGTGTGCTGCGGGGCTGCGCACGCCTCTCCCCGCCGCCGCGCTCGCGTGCCGGCCCGGCACAAAGCCGCGTTGTTCGCCCGTGCCGCGGTGGAGGTTTGGTCGCAGCCCGCCTGCGGCGCCTGGCACGGGGCTGCCTTTTCTTCCCGGCCTTCCCGTGCCTTCTCTTTCTCTTTTGGGCTTCTTTGGCTTTTTGCTCTTGCTTTGCGTCCCTATTTTCAGGGCTTGGTGGCTCCGGAGCAAGCTCCGGCGGGACGTGAGGCTGCGCTTGCTGGGGTCCCAGCCGTGCCCCTCGCCATCCCCATCTCCCCCGGGGTATCCACCGAGTCCCGCCGTGCCCCGTCCCCTCCTCCCCTCGTCCCCAGGGCCAGCGGTGCCATCACAGGGAGCTGCGGGCAGACCCGTCCGTCTGTCTGTCATTAGGGCGGCTGTCCTTTCTTGCTCATCCGCGTTGGGGCAGAGCCCGGCTGCCCCGGCGCGATGCTCGATGCGCGGCTCAGTGATGGCAGCACCCAAATTTGAGCCCAAATTTGAGCCAAGGCTTTGCGGCACGGTTGTCTCCTCGACGTAGATGAAGTCAGGTGCAGGATCAGCCCCGCGCCTCAGCAGGACGTCCCCTCCCCGTGCCTCAGTTTCAAAGCAGGCTGTTATTCCTGACGTCTTTCTCCTCTTAGGGTCACCTCCGTGCCTGGTGGGCGCCCGTGGCCCCCCACCCCCCCGCTGCACCATGGCGTCCCGCATCGGCCTGCGGATGGAGCTGATGAAGCAGCAGGCGCAGCAGGAGGCCGAGAGGGAGCGCATGCAGCAGCAGATGATGATGAACTACATGCAGCAGCAGCGGATGCCGGTGGCCTCCAGCCCGGCCATCAACACCCCCGTCCACTACCAGTCCCCACCGCCCGTGCCCGGAGAGGTCCTCAAGGTACGGTGCCGGGAACGGGGCTGGCGGATAAAATCTGGGGGGGCCCCTCGGCGGCGCGGGGGCCCTGACGGGTTATTTCCACGCAGGTGCAGTCCTACCTGGAGAACCCCACCACCTACCACCTGCAGAAGTCGCGGGACAAGAAGGTGCAGGCGTACCTCTCCGAGACCTACGGGAACAAGTTCGCCGCCCACGTCAGCCCCGCCAGCCACTCGCCAAAGCCACCTCCGGCCGCGTCCCCCGGCGTGCGGCCCGGCCACGTCCTGTCCTCCTCGGCGGGCAACAGCGCGCCCAACAGCCCCATGGCCATGCTCAACATCGGCTCCAACCCCGAGAGGGAGGTGAGGAGGGGGCCGCCGGGCTGCTGGGGGGGGCACGGGGACCCTCGGCAGGGCCTGGAAAGGGGAAGTGACACCGCACCGTACGCCTTTCCCTTGCAGTTCGATGAGGTCATCGATGACATCATGCGCCTGGATGATGTTTTGGGCTACATGAACCCCGAAGTCCACATGCCCAACACGGTGAGTCTCGACCATGGGCAGCGAGAGGGAGGGGGGCTGGGGGGGCTGCTGTGGTCTGGGTGGCACGGGGGTGACCCGTCCCTGTGCCACGGCCCTGCGGCAGTGCTGGCGCTCCTGCGTGGCCCCGTACCGGTGGGAAATCAGGCGTTACGGTGTGTGCACGAACCAGGCCGGCTTCCCTCTGCTTTGCTCTCCCGTGTGGCCCCAGGAGCCATCGTGCCACCTTGACAGGGGGCACAACACCGGGCAGAGCTGGCTCGGACCCGAGGAGGGGCCGGGGACCAGCAGGGGGGGCCTGGCCAACCTGGGGCTGGGGAAGGGAGGCAGCGAAATGGCCCTTCTGCAACTGCAAAAGCCAGTTCTTCAGCTTCTTGTCCTCTTTAATGACAGTCCGGAGCCCTTATAAAATGCTTGAGTGACGGGAGAGGGGCACTGGAGGGATGGAGCCACAGCACGGGGGGACACTGGTGCCAGGAGAGGCTCCCCCCGCCAGCAGCTCGCCCGGCGCAGGTCGGGTCTGTAGGGTGGCTTGAGCCTTGCAGTGGGATTCATCCTGCTGGGCCCTCCTCGGATGTGATTCACCTGCCCTATTTTAGATGCTGGCCGTGGGAGGGGATCAGCTGCGCCCTTTGAAGTCCTGTTTTCTTGGCGACTCTGATTATAGCTATTTTAAGGGCCCGGGAAGACAATTATACCTGCCCAGTCTGCGCGCTCGCGTCCCAGAGGCCAAGGAGCTGGGCTTAAACCCCGATCCCGCCGCCGAGCCTCTCTCCCGGCCCCGGATGGAGCTAACCCGCCTGTCCCTTTGCTTTCCAGCTGCCGATGTCCAGCAGTCACATGAATGTGTACAGCGGGGACCCCCAGGTGACCGCCTCGCTCGTCGGCGTCACCAGCAGCTCCTGCCCCGCCGACCTCACCCAGAAGAGAGAGTTGACAGGTACGTCCCCAGCCCCGGGTACGTCCCCAGCCCCGGGTACGTCCCCAGCCCCGGGTACATCCCCAGCCCCAGACACGTCCCCATGGCTGGAGCCCGTGGTGACAGCGAGGACCGGGGCTGGCCGGGGTTCCCCTGTCCCCACGGGTGGCAAGGATGTCTCTGGGGGATGCTGACGGGGTGAGACGCAGCCTCATCCTCTCCGGGTGATGCTGTGGGTCTCCGTTGCAGATGCCGAGAGCCGAGCCCTGGCAAAGGAGCGCCAGAAGAAGGACAATCACAACCTGAGTGAGTTGGGTGCTGGCTTCCTGGGGGTGGCACGGCGTTCCCTCTCCGACCCCGGCACCCTCCGTCCTCCTTCCCCCTCTCTCTGAGCTGGGTCCCCTTCCCCTCCCATCTCACCCTAAGGGGAACACCCCCATGGCCAGCTCTTTCCCAGCTCTGCGAAACGCCCGTGGTGCCGAAAACACCCGGTTGTTGTTCCCATTAGCACCGGGGGAAGGTCACAGCTGCGGGGGCGATGGATGGGAGCAGGAGCAGGGCTGGGAGCCAGACCAGGACCAGAGCTCGCTGCTAAGCCCCGGGGATCTCAGTGCCAATGGACAGGAGGAGCTCTGCCTCCTATTTAAGCTCCCAGCTTTCCTTACAGCCTGCTGGTTTTTCACCCTGAGCTCCCCGACTCCAAAGGGTCCCACAGGGGCACGACGACGTCCCCCATCCCCGCGAGCTGGGGCAGCGGCGCGCTGCTGCTCCCCCCTCTTCCTCACCGCTCCCTTCTCTTCTCGCCCTGCAGTTGAGAGGCGGCGAAGGTTCAACATCAACGACCGCATCAAGGAGCTGGGGATGCTGATCCCCAAGGCCAACGACCTGTACGTATCCCCGGCGGCTCTCGTGGGCTTGCTCCGCGCCCCCTGTGGCAGGGGATCCTTGCAGAGGGGCGTTTTGGGGGAGCGGGTGCAGGCAGCAATCCTTTGTTTTTTTTTTTTTTTTTTTTTTTTCCGTCCTGCACCGCAGGGATGTGCGCTGGAACAAAGGGACGATCCTGAAGGCTTCCGTGGACTACATCAAGAGGATGCAGAAAGACCTGCAGAGGTCGCGGGACCTGGAGAACCACTCCCGGCGGCTGGAGATGACGAACAAGCAGCTGCTGCTCCGCATCCAGGTGCGTTTCCCCGGCCTCTGCCCTGCTCTGCTCTGCTCCAGCTGCCGGCACACCTCACTCCTGCCCCACCAGCGGGGCCGGGCAGCGGCTCCCTCCCTCTTTTAGGGCTGCCAACTCACCGGGAACACCGGGGGCTGGGGCCACCGCAGCGAGCGATGCCAAGCTCTGCATGGGTCACTGCTCCCGTCCTTCCCCACGAGCTTCCCGGTCCCTCGGTCCCCTTGTCCCTGCCATTTCTGTGCCTCCCTTCTTCATTTCTGCCTCTGTGCGCCCTGTCCCCGTGTCCCCATGTCCCCACTGAGCCTCCCCGCGCTCTCTCGGCAGGAGCTGGAGATGCAGGCGCGCGTCCACGGGCTGCCCACCTCCTCGCCCTCGGGTGTCAACGTGGCCGAGCTGGCCCAGCAGGTGGTGAAGCAAGAAGCCGGCGGGGACGAGGGGACGCTGGAGCCGCTGCTTCCCCCCCAGGACCCCGAATCGCAGCCGACGCTGCCTCCGCCGCCGCAGTCTCCCTACCACCAGCTGGACTTTACCCACAGCCTGAGCTTCGACGACGGCTCCCGGGGTTTCCCGGATAGCCTGGAGCCCGGCCACGGCGCTTCCTTCCCTTCGCTCTCCAAGAAGGAGCTGGACTTGATGCTGATGCAGGACACCATGCTGCCCCTGGCCTCCGACCCCTTGTTCTCGGCCATGTCCCCGGAGGCCTCCAAGGCCAGCAGCCGCCGCAGCAGCTTCAGCATGGAGGACGCGGACATGCTGTGACGAGGAGCTGCGCCCGCGCTGGGGGCGAGGACTGGGCCTTCGAGTTTGGTTGCTGAAGTCACGGCGCGCTCTTCCTCCCCTCCCCGGAGGAGGAGCCCGGCCCGCCGAGCACCTGAATCTACGTAGGAGTACATTTTCTCTATGCAACGGGGGGAGGGAGGGGCTCGCTTCAAGGCTCGCCGGGTACCGCCACGTCTTTTGCAAGCTTTTTATTTTATTTTTATTTTTTTGCCCGGAGCTGGAGCCGACCTTCTTGGCTTGCCATGGCATTGGCCTGACTGCAGCTTTCCCAGCCCTCGGCTGCTTTCGCCTTCCAGAAAAACCCTCCCGGACCGCGCTCCTTCCCCAGGGCTTGGAGCGGAGCGAGGCGCCTCCAAGTCCCCGGAGGGAGAGGATGCTCAGAGCTTTTTGCCTTGCTACCCCCTCGCCCCCTCCCAGATCCGATGGCCCCACGGATGCCATCGGTGGCTGCATCCACCTCCCCGCGGGGGCTTCTCCTTCCCTGCGGGTGCCGGGGAGGCAGGAGCGGTGCTGCCCGGCCCCGCAGCACCGACCTCCTCCTCTAGGTAGTGGGGAGAGCAAATTAATTCATGGGTCACGGGAGGGGTCCTGTGAGTTTTGTTGCTTCGGTGTCCCGGGGCTCGTTTGGGCGTACAGCTCCGCCACAGCTCGTGCAAACCCTTGGGGGGGGTCCGGCAGCGCCCCAAACCCCGTTGTCACCTGGGCACCGGTGACATCCACCCCGCGGAGGTGCCCCTGCCCCGAAAGGCCACACCGCGGCTCCAACGCTGACGTTCTGCCCTGCGTCCGGGCACGGCGGCTGTGGCTGGGGATGGTTTGTGGCGATTCCCCACGGGGCTCCTTGCTCTTCCCCCCATCGCCAGCTCGCTCCCCAGCCACAACAGCTCGCCCACGGGGCCGTAGGGCCTCGGTCGTCAGCGCCGCTGGTGTCTGGGACGGAGCCGGGGAGAGGAGGGGGAACTGCTCAAAGCGAAAATGCTGCACTGACTTGGGGGCGCGGGGGGAGGCTGGAGAGAGGAGACCCCTTTGTAAAACCCCATTAGAGCACGGCGTTAGCCCCCCGGGCTGCGGGAGGCTGGATGATGGAGACCGTGGGTGCACGGCCAGGAGCTTGTATGGGGACGAGGGTCACGTTGTGCACCGAGGACGGGGAATGTCGTGGCTGGCGGGGTCAGGACACGATGGGAAAGCGTGATTGGGAAGGAGCAACGAGGTGGGATCACGAGGTGGCACGTGGGATGGCCCCAGCGCCCCCCGGAGAAGCTCCCATCGGATGTGGAGGGTGCAGGGAAGTGCGGGGACGAGAGGAGGGAAGGGGCAGAGAGGTGGTGGCGGTGCCTGGCAGGGGCAGGCGAGCAGAGGGGGCGGCTGGGTGGGGTGCACGCCGGCGGGTTTGGGGCCGTTTCACCCCAAAGTCTTCACAGGAGGCCTTGGCGTCCTTCGTGCGCTGCCGTTAGTGCCTGTAAAGAGAATAATCCCGGCGGGCGCTGCCCCCGCGCTGCGCCACCACGAGCCGTGGGGGATTTACCGTGGCCATAAAACGGTTACACCAGGCCCTCGTGCTGCTATATGGCACGCCGGGGGCTGGCTGGGGCCCCCACCGGTGGTCGTCCGCTGCTCAGCGCCGTACGGGGCCTTTCCCCCCCCCCCCCCCAGGCCGTGAGTTAGCAGTTGTGGTTTGTTGTTATTTTTTTTTTATTTTTTGGTTTTGTTTTTTTTTTTTTTTTTTTTTTTTTAATGCACTGTGCTCTGATTAAAAAATTTTACTACTGTTTTATAAATAAATGTATAAAAGAATGAACTGGAATGGAAGAAGAATCATTAAAATATATTTATTTACAACACGCGGAGCATCGCAGCGTGGCCTTGTTTCTTCTCTACCCAGAGGAGGGAGGCGCGGGGCACCCAGAGCCGTGTTCCCCCCGTGGTGCTGGGGCAGCACCCCCATTTCGCCCAGGGCTGAGCTTGGGGGCTGCCGTTTTGGTGCTTTTTTATTTATTTTTCTCAGAAATCCCAGGTTGGTTGGAAGGGGGAGCGCTGGTGCTGCTCCGATTCGCCCCCCCCCCCCGGGGGTGGTTTGGGGTTTTCAGGGGGATGCCGCAGCTCCGGTGGTGCTGACCCAGCTGCTGATTGCTTAATGGGAACCAGGCCCCCTAATTAACAAATAGCCGCGAGGCCCCAGGGAAGCAGGGCTGGGAGGAATCGACTCCCTGGAGCTGAGCAGCTTCGTGGTGGCCCTGCCTGACCCTTGTGGGGTCGTCCCAGGAGCTCAGGTGGGTCTCCTGTTTTTGGGGTCACCCCTGAAGCAGGGCTGGGGCTGCTCTGCCCCCCTGCTCGGCTCCACCTGGGGTGCTGCGATGTCCCTGGGGTGCTGGGACGTCCCTGTGCGGGGTGCCCGGACCCCCAGCTCGCGGGGCACGGTGGTCCCACTGCCTCCGCGCCGTGCCCCTGCAGCCCTGGGGGAGCCGGGCAGCCGCACGCCCTGCAATTAGCATCCGGCTGGTTAATTAAACCCCGGGAGAAGGAGGTGTGCACGCTGTGCCAGGGACCTGGTGGTCCCCGAGAGCTGGTGGGCTGGGCAGGGGGCTGAGCCCCCGCCTGGCGAAGCTCAGCCCACCCCGCACTGATCCCATCGAGGTCCCTGCTGCCCCTTGGCCACGGCGTTAAACACACGCAGAGGGGAAAAAAAAATAAAAAAAAATAATTAAAAAAATTATAAAAAAAAAAAAAAAAAAACAGGATTCGGCCTTAAAATAGACTTCCCAGGGTGGAAAATCACAGGCACTAATCGCGGAAACTTTATTAAAAGCAAAAGGGGAGAAAAGAGAGAGAGAGGAGGCTTGGGGGGAGAGAGGGAGTAAGTGGTTTCAGCCACTCGAAGAAAAAAAAAAACCTGATTTGATTTATCTGGGGAGTGTGAACACTAAATAGAGAACAACGCCTGAAGTGTGAATTATTTCCTATATTAACACAGAGAAAAACTGATAGCCTTTTCATGTCAAGAGAATAGCGCGGAGGGGAGGGGGGGGGCTGACATTGTTCAATCTCTGGGTTTGCTCACTCTTTATCAGGCTGAGATCAAAATTTATTCCCAGGATGAGGCCTGCGGCCCGGCTGAGGCCCTAGAGATTTTTAAGGGCCTAATTAAGAAAACAGGATGAAAATGGCGAAATAAGAGGGCAATTTACTTCTTGCAGAATAGGGAGATCAAATCAACTTATGAGCAATTAATGTGCACAAGGAGAGAATAAAGGGATGCCGGGATATGGTAGAGGGCCTCATTTTAATGACATGCTCTGGTGTTGGCATAGAGGATTACTCTGAAGGTCAGATGTAGATTGAAACGACCTTGCAGATTCTTAACCCTCCTTCCAATTAACAGAACCAACTCAGAAATGCAAAAGACCCTGGCTTGGAGCACTGTCATCCCTTTATGTTCAGAAGGGAGGAGGGGAAAAAAAAAAATTATAAAGGAGAGAGAGGACGAAAGGGGGTTTCCTTCGCCTCGACAACAGCTGCTGGAGACGGGGCTCGGGCGGGCGGGAGGGAGAGAAGGGCTCTTAATTACAGCGTGCGAGCCACCCGCAGAAAAAAACGGTGTCAGGGCTGCGATGTAAAAGGGAGGGATGCGAGGGGATGGGATGGAGCCGGCCGGGCTGCGGCGCCTGTGATGAGCTGCGGCCGGGCTCTGCGCATGGGCTGGGTGGGACGGACGGATGGATGGACGGATGGACGGATGGATGGACGGACGGATGGACGGATGGCCAGATGGACGGATGGATGGATGGATGGACAGACGGATGGACGGACAGACGGACAGAGCAGTGGGGTTGGGCTGCAGGGTTTCTGCTGCTCCCGGTGCTGCCCATTTGGGTTGTAGCCGAAGCTGTCTCAGCACCCGTTGGATGTCCTTGAGCCCCGCAGTGCTCGCTCTCGGTGGTACCGTGGGCTTTGCGCTCTTTGGGACTGTTTTCCATCACCCCTTGCAATATTCTGGGGTGTTTTTGGGGGGTAGGAGGGAGGGCAAATAGCCCCAGCAGTGCTGGAAGTTGCTGTGCCCCCCTTGTGCTTTCCATGGGCATCTCCTGGGTCCTTTGGGGACAGCCGCGGCTCTCAGCGTGGGGCTCACCCCCAGGTTACCCTAAAAAGAGAAGAGAGGTGATCCCTCATCCCCAACTGGCCCCGGGCAGGTTCAGGAGCATCCGAGCGCACCCATGGGGGCTCGCAGGGCTGGGGGACGGGGGCTGTGTTTGGGGGGATGTGGTGCTGGTGGCTGGGCAGGAGCAGGAAGGCTGCACAGGGCCTGAGCAGCCACAAGAGAGAGCCAGACTGTTGCTGGAGAGCCCCGGCTCCCTGCCGAGCCCGGCTCTGCCTCCAGGTTTGGCCGGGGAGGGAGCCCAAAAAGCATCCCTGGCTCCCCGGGCTGGGGATGCGCCTGGAGCTGGGCAGGGGCGGCAGCACGTCCCCAGCTCTCTGTCCCCATGAGGAATCCACCCAGCACTGTGTCCTCTCCTCTTCTCTCTGGGATGCTCTGTGGCTGCAGAGGGACAGGGCAGGACCAGGCACAGCTGGTGAGCCGTGGTCCTGGCCCAGGACGTGCCACCCCTGCTGCCACCAGCGCCCTGTGCCAAGGCCTCCCTGCAGGTCCCCCAGTGCTGCCAACGAACTCACCCAGTTTTTAAAGTCCCTTGAAGCTGCAAATGTGACTTTCTGAGAGCCTAAAACCCTTTGCCTCTGGGCTGAGCCACAAAATAAGCTGCAGCAGCTCTGTGGGCAGCCAGGTCAGGATGAAACCCACTGCGAGGCTGAGCTGTGGGCACCGAGCCCCACGGGAGGACGCGGCCGTGTCCTCCCTGCGCTGCTCCGTGTGCAGGGTGCTGGGGCTTGGCTCTGCTGGGCTTTGGCCAAGCTGGGTTTGTCTGAGAGCAAGGTTCCTCGTCCAGAGCCCTGTGACTTCCCCAGCACCACCCTTCACGTGCAGCTGGCCAGGCGTGCGTCCAGGTCCCCTCGCCAGTGGTGCTGGGAGGTTCCCAAGTCCCAAGGAATTTTCCTAAAAATGTTTGCTTGGGGGGGGGGGGGGGGGGGGGGAACTTTAATAAAACAGAAGGTTGGCTTGCTCCTGGCCCCAGCCCCGAGCAGGGCAGCCCTTCCCCAGGATGGAAGCAGAAGAGCAGCGAGGAGCCTGCGATGTGAGCTGGGGGAGGTTTGGGGGCTTTCCCCGCTCCACCCCAAATCTCAGCCTCTATGGGATGGGTGTGGGGCTCGGCAACAAGCCTGCCAGCCCCGCAGTCTGGAAGCCATCCCCTGTCTCGCTGCTGGGCTGGTGCTGATTTTTCCTTCCCCCCCCCCCCCCCCCCCCAAAAACCTCCATTTCCTTTCTGGCTCTCGCCGAGCTCCCCCCGTGCTCCGAGCTCCTCGGGCTGCTCCTGCGCCTCCGTCCCCACCTGGAGCCCGAGCCCCGAGCTGGTGACGTGCTTCGGCCGGGGGTGGTTGTGGCAACGGTTGGGATGAGCTCAGAAGGAAGGGCTGGCTTTTTTTAGGTGGGGGAATGGGCAGCTTGGCTTCAAGAACCCCGCGCAGCTCTTTGCAGGCAAATCTTTGCGTGCAATAAGGAGCTGGGATGTCCGTCCAGGAACCGCATCCAAGGGGAGGGGGCGAGGTTGGTCCCTGGCTCTGAAAGGTTACCCTGGATGCGTTTGGCCTGTTGTTTTTCCGCCAGCAGCTTTTTAGAGCTGTGGGGAGCCCTTGCAGAGGGTTGGATCGCTGCTGGGATGCCTGGTGCCTCGGCGGGAGCAGCTCTGTGCCGTAAGCCCAGGGGCAGGAGAACCTGGGCAGAAGGACAGGGGCTGGCTGGGTGGAGCAGTGCAGGGAAAAAAAGCCTTGGGAAGAGGTAAATGAGCTGCTGGAGACAGAATGCAACTTGTGGGGAAGGACACGGTGTGTCCGTGCCTCAGTTTTCCTGCAGCCTGGATGACAATGCAGAGGCTGACACTGGGGCGATGCCACGGCACTCGCTGCGGTGCAGGAGGCAGCTCGTGTTGGTTTGGGGTGCAAATCCTCCGGGCTTGAGCCCTGCAGAGCAAAAACCCAAGCCCCTGGTGATGTACAGCCCCATATGCCACATTTAGGTGAGATGAAGTGGGCTCCCCCTCCCTGCCGAGGGGCAGAGCAGCAGGAATTTGCCCCCCTGGGTCTCCGCCGGAGCCAAATGGCCCCGCTCCAGAGGCAGAGTTGGCCGGGGATCCCCGGAGGGCTCGGGAGCAGCAGCCCAGCTGGATTTTCCATGCCTGACGCTGAATTTACAGCGTTGGATGCTGGAGACATTGCGGGCTGGCTTGTGGCTTGAGTGCAGTGTCCCTGAGATGGTGGCAGAGCCCGGTCCCTGCACCCAGAGCTTGGCAGAGCGCACCCCCGAAATGGAGAAGGTGGGAAAGGGGCAGCGGCTGCAGGAGGGGTGGTTCGAGGCATGGAGGTGTCGGGATCCAAGGGGCTGGGACCAGCAGCACCCCGTTTGTCCCAGTGTTTAGAAACCCCCTTGGAAACCCAGTCCCCTTGTGCAATTCGTGCAACTCCAACCCCCCCGAAGTGACCACCACGGGCACACGGGGTGCCCCTCTTCCAACAAACCCAACCCCAAAGCCTTTTGCAGCCTGCTTTTTCCCAAGGATGCTCCGTTTAGGATTCCCCTGGATCCTGCCCTCGGATTCCTGGGCTTTGGACTGCGGGGACCTTGGAAATTAGGAATTCCTCGTCCCGAGCCCCTTTGGGGTCCTGCTTTGGGTTCGTGCACCTCTCAGGCCGCTGCGGAGTTCTGCCTCTTCCCCCGTGCTCTGAGCTGGTTTAATCAGCTCACAGTTTTCATTTCGTGCCTTTCTCTCTCTCCTTTTTTTGAGGGGGCAGTGAAATTTATACAATATTTAAGCAGCATAGTAGAGTCCTGGAAGATATTATTAATGTAAAAGGGACAGGCTGGAAATGCACTTGAACCTGGTTACAATTAGAGGGTGATTTTTCTAAAGGTCAATGAATTCAGATAATATCCACAGGGGGGAAAAGAAATTTAATACCTTTTTAGTGAATTAATTAATTATAATATTATATCGGCTTGGGGTTCTTTTCCAGAGTGATTAAGGGAACGATCTGTCTTCGGAGAGGCTGGGGGAAGTCAGCGAGCGAACCAAAGACTGACAGAGGGGAAGGGAGAGGGGGAGAGCCGGGGAGAGTTTAATGGGAGAATAATGGAGCCTTTTCTTCCCTTTCAAAACTTACTGTATTTCCAGCCCACATGATCCCTGCCTGCTGGGTCCAGACCCTTTCCTTGCAGTCTCTCCGAAGGCCGTCGGAGGGATAATTTTGTAGTTTTATCTTTCCAGAGCGGGTTTGGATGCTCCAGCTGCAGTAAATCTCCGAAGACGTACGTGGCACATGGGCAGATGGACCCACGGTGGCACCCCTGTCACTTGTGCCACCACCTCCGTGCCCCTCAAAGGGGGGTCTCGGTGGGTCCGTGATGGGGACACGAGGTCCCCCGGAGCCCCCCAGAGCTGTGGCTGCAGTGTGGAGCTCCCGGCAGGGCTGGTTTATCTGCAGCCTGAGCTGAGGCTGGAATTTACACTCAGCTAATCCAGCCAGCCCCAGAAATTAATTACAGCCTTGTACATTAAAAATTAACATAACCTTTCTGGATATATGTTCTTAGAGCACAGGAGCGGGCCAGAGTCCCTCAGCCGCCTGTAATTGGAGCTGCTTTCCTTTTCAGTCTTTTTTCGCCCCCTGTTTTTTAAAGCCGTGGACATTTCGAGTCATTAATCACGGAGCCTGGTGGCTGGTAAAGTTTAAGAGGTTTGTAATTGCGTTGTGTCCTGGCTGAGGGAAGGGGCGGGAGGGAAGAGGCGCGTGCCTGCCCTTGGAGGGGCATCCCTGGGCACGTGTTGGTGCCAAAATCCCGGCAGGGTTTTGGAGATACCCCCAGGAAATGGGCTGGAAGTGATGCTATTGCAGAACTGCTCGGCCATCCCCCGCGTCCTCTGCTGATACGATTCCACCAGGAAGGGGAAAGAAAGACAAAACTAACTTGGGAGGCTCTAACGGGTTTCTGTGCCGTGGTCTGCAGGTATCCAGCCCCAGCAGATGCAGGTTGGGGTACGAGTGAAGCTGGGGGGTGATGGGCTCGGGGGCTGAGCCCCGGCACAGGCTGAGCACCGGCAGGATGCGCCCCCATCGCTCCTCTCGCAGCTCTGTAGATGTGCGATGGTGCGTGGCGTGGTGGCAGCAGGGTTGTTTTAAGGCGGTTTGTACCTATCTTTAGTGTGCTTCCAAGCACGGCGTGTGATAAGGGCTAGCAGGGCATCCCCGCAGGGGATTTGCTCTCACGCAGCGGTAACGCGTGCCTGTGCTTCTGCCCGTCCTGTGCGCGGGGCTCTGCTTTCCTCCCCACCTCCCTTGACCAACATCCTCCTTACCGGGTGAGACCTCCCAGCAAAACCCAAACCCAAGCATCATTCAGCCCTCAGTCAGTTCCATTCCCTCCAAAGGGGCAAGGTACCTACCAAACCCGTGGGCATGTTTTTCTCTTCTTTTCCTCCCTCCTTCCCCATCTCCTTTCCTTAACCCCCCCTCACCCTCTCCCAAACCATCCCTTTCCCTTCCTCCCCCCCCCCCCCCCCCCACCTCCCTCAGCCAGCCCGCCACTGCCGGGAGAGCCGGCTCGCTCCCATTGTGCTATCTTTGGGTCCTAAATTAAAATTTATGACATCTTGAAATGAGCAGTGAGGGTAATTTTGCTTCTGAGCGAAGATGCTAATGAGTCCCCTTAATGGCGTGAATAAGGAGTTGACGGGTCGTGTGTCACTTTGCGCAGCCCGTGCTGGTGGTGTAATGGCCGCAGTAAGTGTCTGTAATTATACCCTGTCTCGCTGTATTTTGGCAGCCGTTGTGGGAGAGCAGGCGGCTCGGCGGTGTGCGAGGCTGGGGGCAGGGAGAAGGGAAAAATCCCAGCCCCTCCTGTGCTTCCCGGGCTCGTCCCCTGCCTGGGGGCTTTGATGGGCCCAGCTCTGCTCTGCTCCTGTCCTGCGTCGTCTTCTCCCCTGTGAAACAAGGTCACGATCCCCCGGGTCCCCGTCCTCATCTCCGGGGCTGCGGCGAGGTGCTGGGATGGTGACAACCTGTTGGACCCGAGCGTGGGACGGCCCCGCTCAGAGCCATGGGGTGACCAGGGTCTGTCCTCGCCAACCCCAAAATGCAGGGTCTGGCTCTGCCCAGGGCATGCCCTCCGCTGAGACCCCCGGGTGCTCAGTGCCGGTGCTGCCCTGGTCTTTGCTTCCTGGCTGAGGTCTGATTTCATCCCTGGGGTTACTCGGGGTGATTAGCCTGACCTGGCCTTAATCCCCCGAGCACATTTGGTTTTTCCATGTGCTGCTGAAAGCCTCCCATGGAGACACAATTCTTGTAGGGACAATAAATTGGCTCCTGTTGCTCTGTGGGGTATAAAACCCCCCGTGTTCCCCTGGGCAGAAGCAGAGCGAGGAAGGGCTCCATTTCCTAGGGATGCTTCGTGCCTCCAGCCCTGGTCCGGCCTGGTCCCATGGGCTGGCACAGATGCTGCTTCTGTACCTCTCTCTCAAAACTCCTTGAGAACACAAAACCTTCCAGTCCATAGCCCAAATTATCATTTCATGGCGATATCCGTTTGGGAAGGGGTTGGATGGCAGCTGGTGGGGCCGTTGGGTGTGCTGCTCCCGTGGGTTGGGCTCTTTGGGACTGGCTAGCGCCTGCTGCAACACCGTGCTCCACAACCAAGCCAAGCATTGCCCGGCACATCAAATCAATGGGCAGGACCCCAAACGCAAAGCAGTCGGCTTCCTGAGCCAGCCAGGCTTTAAGTTGCTGGCTGCACAGCTGGAAATATTGGCACCGGGGAAGTGCGTGCCTTTGGAGGAGTTTGGGAGCCCCGTGGGGTGGGCGTGCACGCTAGGGAGGGGGACTTGCATGGGGGAAAGTGCCCCCAGCAAGGAGGGCAAGGTTTTGCTGGCCCAGAGGAGAACAGGATGGGGAGCAGCTCACGGGAGGCCAGCTGCCAGGTTCGGGAGCTGTTTCCCCTCCCAGCTGCCGCGCTGACACGTCGGAGCTTGCGCACCACAAGTGCGCCTTTGAAACGGGGCGAGCTGAGAAATCGCGAGCAGCTGGCTCTGTTCCCCGCGTTTCTGGGCTCGTGAGCCTTCGAGCTGCTTGCACGGGGATGATTTACAAGCTGCAGACTTTCCCTGGTTTGTTTCTCTAGGTGGGTTTTTGTTTGTGTGCCTCCTGGAGCCCCGGGAGCCCTGGACATATTTCTTCCTCTCCTCCCCCTGCCTCATCCCACACCTCCCCTGGCGTGAGGAATCCTGGGGTGATCCCCGTGCTCGGATGGGGGCACCGAGGGCACAAGATGGGACACCTCCCTGGAGAGGGCATGGCTGCTGCTGCTCTGGGTGGTGGGGATGGGAATTATTCACCCGCACCGTTTCCCCATCCCTCCTTCACGTCTCTGTTCTGCTCTGCCATCACCAGGCACCTCCTTTGGCTCCCCAGGGCTTTTGGGGACCCCTCACTGTCCAGGACTTTTGGGGACCCTTTGCTGTCCCCTCCTTGTGGTGGGGGGGAGGGGGGGTTGGAGCTCAGAGAAGTGACCAAAGCTGCCCCGAGGTGTCCCATGGGGACACGCAGGGTGCCCTAGGGGAGGAGCACAGGTCTGCCAGGCTGGAAGGACGTGGGTTCAGCCCCGGCACCGATGCGGCCATAAGCAAATCACTGCCGTCTTCAGGCATAAGAGGGATGGTTATGAGAATTAAAGCACTTGAGAAAACAAAATACTGCAGCTGCGGGGGCTGCGTGCTTGCTTTAATGGAGCTGGGAGCTCCTGGGAGGCGAGGAGCCTGCGCGGGGGTGTCCCCAGCTGCTGGTAATGCCCAAAGCCAGGAGGGCAGCGGGGGCCCTTCGCCACGCGGCCACGGCGAGGGGGCTTCGGCACCCCCCGGGGGAAGCCGAGCTCTGCCACGTCACCGCCTGCAGCATCCAGAAACGTGCCTGGTCCGGGGCTCCGAGCGGCGGTGGATTAAAGGACGATATCAATAAACCCCGGCGAGCTGTTAGCGGGCTCCGACGAGGGCTGGCAAGCTGGCTGCTTCCCCGCGCCGGGGCGAGATCATGACCATTGAAATATTGAAGTACTTGCATATAAACTGCGCTTTCAAGTATTTTTGACAAGGGTACTAATTAAATCTTAATTGACACTGCACTAATTAGCTTCTTAATTACATGGAACCACATAATTAGCAGCACACTCTGTGCTAATTGTTAATTAGGAAAACCAGGCTTCCCCCTATGCCCCCCCCCCCCCAGTCCCCCCCCCCCGGTTGTCGCTTTTAAATAAAGAGCCTCTGGTGGGAGGAGGAGGAAGGGGGGAGGCTGCACCCCCAGCACCCGGGGACGGGGACGGGGACGGGGACTGGAATGGGGACTGGGACGTGTGGCTCCAGGTGGAGCTTGGGCAGGGGACGGGGCCGTGCCCAGCCAGGGGGGAGAGGTGCTGTGGGCACTGAGTGCTCGTTAGGGGTTGTTAATGATCAGGTTCAGGTGATGTGGCATGGCCGCACTGGGGACGGCCCCAGGAGGTGCTGTGCAAGCCGCGTTCCTGCACCTTGCTCCTGGCAGCGCAGCATGCACATCCTCCCCAAAGAGGCAACTTTTCCCTTTTGGCAAGTCCGTCCGCTTGCTCCCTTTACCCCCTTTGGTTTTCCTCCTTTTCCTTCCTTGCTCCACCTCCCCCTGCCAGGCGGCCGTGGTTGGTCGCCTGTTATCGCAGGGGCAGCAACGCTTTGCCTCAAGCAGACCTTTCTCAACCCCAATTCCCCCTGAGCTCAGCTCGCCCGCTTGCTTTGGGAATGCCTCAAGCAGCACGTTTACCTGCTGCGCGCTCACGGCCGCTGCGGTGGCTTTGCTCCCCAGGAGGATTTTCATTTTTCGGCTGCTCTGTGCCCCTCTGGCGTGCAGGGTCAGGGCTTGTGTGCGCTTTAGGGCCAGGCTGGTGTGGGGCTGTGCCAGGCCGGGCACCGCGTTTAAGCTCCCTGCTTGGTTTGGGAGAGGAACTGCTCTGGATCTGGTTGTGCCGCTGCCACGCGGGGCGATGCTCTGCAAAGCTTTGCTGCTCCAGAGCCTGCTGCACCTCGCCGTGCTCATGCACCAGTCCAGCTGCTCCCCAAAACCCTTTGGCCACCCGGGGATGGCAGCCACGGGGTGATGCCCTGTTCCCCAATTTGCCATGCCCCGAATCTGCTGCCTTTGACTCATCTCTCTGCCCTAAAACTGCACCACCAGCAGCCTCAGCCACCAGCACCCATCCTTGTGGCCGGAGCAAAGCCCAAACCCCCCAGGCTGCAGTCTTGCAGATCTCTCCCTCTCTCTCCTTTAATTATTATTTTTTTTAATTATTATTTTTTTAATGGTGCGGTTTTCCATGAATTTTTAAAGCAGCTTAACACCTGCCGTGGAGTTCGTCTTTCACAAGAGCCCAGAGGAGCGCGGTGCAGCTGGGAGGGCGCAGCCCCCTGTTTATGGGGAGAGAGGCGGAGGGGAAAGGAAAATATCTGTATTTTCACCAGGGAAAAAGAGGAGGAAAAGGGGAAAAAAAATGAAGAGGTGAGAAAATTGCTCACATTTGACAAATCTTTCTAATTAGGGGCCAATTATGTCCTCAGATTCCTAATTGGGATTCCGGCAGGTTTTCAGGCTTGTAGGGTAATTACAGGCTCGTAATTCTATTAAGATGGAAATTTGGGAGAAATACCTTATCATAACATTTAGATTTTGCCATCTGTGTTGACGGGCGGGAAGGGGGGTGCTTGCACTCCGCGTTTGGGAGCCCGATCCTCCGCTGCTGCCTGCCAGCGCTGCCGGGGGCTGAGCCTGGCTCTGGGGGACAAAACCAAGCGGGGCAGAGGGGGCTCAGCATCGCCTCGGTGCCTTGGGGGCTTGCTGGGGTCTGCAGGGTGCTGGGAGCGTGGATTTAAGTGCAGATCCCCGGGGTTGTGCTGCGACGGATGGGCTGAATGCGCTGAGACCCACCCCGTCCCATCCATCGCCACCACCCTCGTCTCTGAGCATCGCCTGGGTGTTTCTAAACAGAAATAACCACGGCGATCCCCCTGCCTCCTTCCCGATCTGGAGAAGAAAAGGGATCGGTTATTCTCCAGACAGCCCCACTGCTCACTTGGGTGGTGGGACGTCAGCTTGTAACCCATCCCCGGGGCTGGGCTGGTGCCTTGTGGAGCATCACAGACTTGGGGGCTGGCAGCCAAAGCCAGGAAGGAGGGAGAAAACAAAACCTGGTTGGATGGAGAGGGCTGTACCCGAATACTTAGTTTAACCCCAGCTGAAGTGTTCTGTGCTGGTTATGCTGGCTATCAAAGAAGCAGCCCCTTCCCCTTTCAAAGCAGGAAGAAAAATGCTTTATTTAAAATAAAAAATAATGACCACTGGCCTATTTTCTTTCAACAACTGCAATATTTCCCTTTTTTCCCTGCTATATTATTTGCAGGAGCTGTGTAACCTGGCTCAGGCTCACCAAGGGTTAGGGTTGCTGTGACAGCACCCTATCTCCGCGGGGAATCTGGGGGCCGGGGGTCCGGGTGCTGGGTGCTGCCGCTGGGTCTGAGCAAGGTGCCAGGGACTGATGCCCATGGCACGGACAAGTGCCTGGAGCCCCCGGGGACCCCGTGTACAGCCCCAGATATTCCAGAAAACCAAATTTCTCAGTGGGAAATTCCCTCCTCTCTCCCAGAGCGGTGGCTGGGCTGCCGCTGAAGCTGCATCTTCTGGCTGGTGCTGTTGCAAACCGGGGGGTCTCCTGCTCTGCAGGGGGAGATGCCGAAGGTGGGAGCTTCGGCGTGGAAGCCGGAGCCTTTTGCTCCATCAGCAGGAGCAGCAGCCCCCGGGAGGACAAAGGCCTGCGTTGTTTCCTGCCCCGATTCGGAGAGGTGCCACCCTCGCCGCGCGTGCCGTGGAGCCATGCCCGGGTGGGTGATGGGGACATGGGGCAGGGGTAAAATATTTCACCCAGCTGCTGGGACACCTCTGCCACCCCTCCTGCTGCAACATCGGGGACGTTCGGTGCCAGCCGGGCTGCCAGGTCCCCACGAGGGCACAGCTGCAGTTTGGGGCTCCCTGCGTCGCGGAGCTGCTATTTCTTTCCTCTTGGCTCGTGAAGCCAGCTGTGGGTAATTATTTTAATCTGTGTTACTGGGCGGGAATGCAGCTTCTTCTGGATTTATACTAACGCTGAAAAAAAAAAAAAAAAGAAAAAGAGAAAGAAGAGAAGAGAAGAAAACCCTCCTCTCCGTAAGAGTCTTGCTTGCTTTGATCTTTTGTCTAAGGCCTCTTATCGGGACGAGAGTAGGTTTACATGCTGGAAGATAGGGGAATAATACTCAGCAGAGATAAGCTGCAGCCCTGGCTCGCCTTTGTGTGGCAAATTTGATAGTACTGGGAAAATGTTTACTGGAAGATTCTGGGAGAGAATTAGTCCCCAGCGCAGCTGAGAGAAATAATTGCTTTGCATTGTAATTAAGGGGTTTGGGCTCTGCCCCCTGGCCCAGGGCGTTTCTTTGCAGGGAACCCCTTGGCATTCCTGGTGCAACCCATGGTGTGGTGACGGACGTGTCAGGGTGCCAACATCACTGTGGGGACACAGCCAAAAATCCTACAGAATGGCTCGAGGGAGCTGCAACCCCTCAGGGCATCGCTGGTGCTCAGCGGGACCGTCTGCGGCTCTGCTCCATGGGCATGGGGAGATGGAAGCACTGGGTTATTCTGGTAAGGATGAATGGGAAAAGGGAAATATTGGCATCTAGATACGATCCCCGTTTTTTTTTTTAGCATTGCCACCAGCTCCAGGGTTGCAGCAGGAGCCGTGTGTCAGAGCAGGGCTTGGGGTTTCCCTTCGGCCGCATCCAGCCCCGCTGGAGCATCCCCAGCAGCTGCCGAGCAGCCGCAGCAAAATCCAGAGATGAGGGAGGAGGAAGGAAAATCCTGCTGAATTTCTGCTGTCCTCTCTGAAGTGTTTCCCAACTCTTGCAGGTGCCACGAGGAGTTTCCAGCCGGCTCCATCAGCATCTCCAAGCACCGCCTGGCGAGGACATCGTCCCCCCAGGGGCTCAAGGGGATGCCCAGGGGTCACTGAGGAATGGTCCCCCCCGCCCGCCACCACGTAATCGGTTCCCTATTAATCTGGCATTTTATTATTATTATTATTGTTATTATTATTAAACATCTCTCTTCTCCCAAATCATCTCATAGCAGTGGTGAGGTCCCTGGTAATAGCTCCATAAATTTCAGCCATAAAAAGTAATGGAGGGAGACAAATGAGATAATTAGGAATAAATCTTGGCGAGGTCTCTATTCATCAACATCCCCCAGAACCGGCCAATATTCCAAATCATTAGCAAAGCCCGTAATTAACAAAGAGCCAAGGCTTCCAACGTTAATAAAGCTCTCTCAACTCTATATTATCAGGTAGCGGCTGACGAATCAGCCCAGTTAATATTATGGCCTTTGTTAAGGATCTTCTTTCATCTCCCTCTCTCTTTTTTATTTTTTTTAAGCTAAAAACTCTGTGTCTTTTATTATTATTATTATTCTGCTAAATTTTAATTAGATTTCGCATGTGCATCTGTAGAGGGCAAGCGAGGGGACAAAAGGACAGGGTTTTTTGTTTTCTATTTGGGGATAGTAGCAAAAGAACTTGATAGATTATTTTTTCCCCCCATCTTACTACCTCTATCCATTGCTCTGCACCCCCACTCTTCTGCAGGGAGGAATCCCCGTGGATGGTGCCAAGTGACAGCCAACTTTTTTCTTTAAAGCTGCCACCAGATGCCCAGAAACCCCCGAACCATCTCCAGGTGGGATAGCTGCAGAGCAGCAACAGCATGAGGACAAGTCCCTCTTTAACCCCCCTCTTTAAAAATGCTGGTGGGTTTATGCCCCATCAGCGTTTTTGTTTTATTAACCAGAGCGCTGCTGTGCTTATGCAAATAGGAACAGGAGAAGGGAGAGGTGTGGGGAGGGCGGGTGGCTTCGTGCTTCAGGCTTGCACGAGGAAGCACAGCAGCACAGGAGATGCTGACCAGGGCTGGCAGCTCCCCCCGTCCTCCAGCCTTCACCCTCGAGCTCATCCAGCTCACTGGCACCTTTTAAGGGCTGGTGAACCCTGAGGTTGCCACTGGGAAAAGTGAGAGATGTTCTTGGGGAAGGGGCTTTGATGCTCCTGCAACGCTGCTGTCTGCACAGGGCAGCTACATTTGTCCGTTTCACTTGGTTTGGTGGGATCACGCAGAGGCAGCTGCCTCGTGCTGTCTGAAAGCCACGGAGGGAAAGGAAGTGAGAAAACCCAGCACATATCCCAGCAAAACTCTTCATGGGACAAAAGTCAAAACTCCCCAGATCTGGAAAAAGCAGCAGCAAGGACGTGAGCCAGCCCCCGTGGTACAGGGTACCCCAGGCAGAGGAGCAAAAGCTCTGAAGCATTACATCCTCTGAGAGCATTTCTTACCTCCCTGCAACGGGTTTTATTAAGTGAGAATTTATCAGGTTTTTTTTGTACTTTGTGCAACGATATTGTGAAAGGGCATTTCATTGTTTCTGCCATGTGCCATTTTTATGGCACCGTATTGAGCCATCGTCAATAGCAGCCTCTATTGAACATGAAATAGTCGGGACAATAAAAAACCTTTATTGAAAATAATTCCATGTAAGCATAAGACCAAGGGGACACAAACCACAGCCTGGAGCAGAGCAAGCCTTACAGGACGTTACCGTGTTATGTACCCCCAGCAACCCCCAAACAGAGCAGCTCAAAGGGACCAAGGGGCGCCCAGCAGGGATGGGCCCGGCCCCCACCACACTCAGCTTTGTGCCCAGCGAGTCCTTGCTGAGGCCACAGCAACCTCTGGAGCAAGTCAGCCCCTATTAGAGCAGTTGTGTTAAGCATGAGGGGTGTTCATGTCCTCCCTGTAAGGAAGGGGTATCGATACTTGTCCCAGGAGGGTGGGTTCGGAGGTGCTTACGGGCAGCACAGAGGAGCATTGACCCAAAAATGGACCCTGGGGGTCCGAGCCAGGATGTGCCCTGCCAGGCAGCCTGGGCTGCTGCACGGCTGCTCGAAACCGTAAGGAGGAAAATAATCAAAGGGCTATTTATGTGCCGTGGCCACAACAGCTTCCCCTTTACAGCCAGGAAATACTGCCTGGGATGTAAATGTTCACCTCCCTTATTTGCTTCCTTTCTCCCATGGGCGAGTGTTTGCTCTCAATTAGGAGGCTGTAGGAGAGCCAAAGGCTGCTCTGGCAGACGGGCTGCAGGACTGGGGCACGGAGAGGGGCTTAGGAGAGGGTTTTCCTCCTGGCACAGCCCGGGGTCATCACTGCACAGCCAGGAGCAGGGCAGCAGCAGAGGGGGTGCACCGGGCTAGGTGCTCTGCAGGGCCTGGATGCCAGCACTGATGTTTGCAATTTAAAGAGGCTGGGTGGGAAGGCGAGAAGGGTTTTCATTCCTCCTTGGTACCTGAGCAATGTGAAATGAGCTAGCTCTGCTGTCTACCATTCGGAGCTGTGCCCACAAAGCCAGCCTTGCTCTGGGCCCCAGTACAGGGGGATAACGGTGGCTGAAGCATGCACAGAGCTGCTCTCTGCAGGCTTGGAAAGCACCATGTAAGTAAGAAAAAAAAATCCCAAACCTCTGAAACAGCCCCAGCTATGGGCAGCAGTGGCTGTGTAGTTGCTGCAAAGGTGCTCAATCCTTCAGTATGAGACACAGGGATGGAGGATGCAGAGCTGGGGGCTGTGGGCACCTGGTGTAGTCCTTCACATCAGCCAGGTGAGTGGAGCCCCAAATCTCTACTGCTTTGGAAAAAACCCTGGGATCAAGCTAGCTTGGCAAAACAGCCCACAAAGCAGGCCCATAACAGGCGCTCAAGGATCCCCAGGATCCTCTAGAGGCTGAAGCTTTCCAGGAGAACAGAGCCGAGGGGCACCAGAGGAACCTGCCTGTGACCCCAGCCACCCTCCTCTGCTTTACAGGGGGAAGGGGAGCACGTGCTTACCTTGGCTGCTCACTGCAGTCTGCCCCCCGATCCCAGCAAGGAGAGCCTTACCTTGCCGAGACCCTTTTATACCCCAGCCCCTGGGCAGGTGGTTCCCCATCACCGCTGGGATTCGCTGCTGGGAGATTTCTTCTGCCACCTCCATCACCGTGCTAAGGCCCTGCACCTGGCTGGTCCCCGGCCCCGGGGCTAAGCGAGACCCCTGAGAGCCAAGCAGCCCAGAAGCCCCCTGTTTGTGGGGCTGAGCGCAGGCCAGACCAGAGCCAACCAGCCCTTCAACTGCCAATGCAGCCTCCAACATCTCTTTTAATGTCTCTTACAAGGATTTTTCGCCCCCCCTCCCCAGGGGAATTGTCTTTTGGGCTAGAGGCTGCTTCGGATCAAATGCTGTCAAGTCTTTGCTGACCTGATGGATGGCACCAAGGGGTGCAGAGGCCGAGCAATAGAAACGGGACGCTCGTGCCCTGATGTCCCACGAGAGGAACCGACCAGAGGCCGGGCAACTGGGCCCAGCGCGAGCGTGGCGGGGAGGCTGGGAGCGGAGGCCAGCCCTTCACTAGAGGGCAGCAACATGCCAATAAAACCAGCTCCGAATCCGTGCGACTGGGGATTAAGCAGGTGGGAGCGCCCAAGGAACTTCACACCTTGGTCAGCCTGGCATCGAAAGGCTCGAGTGGAAGAGGCCAGGTCTGGGCTGCCCGAAAAGCCCGGCTGTGATCGTGGCCGAGCCCGCGCTGGGCGCGAGGGGCTGAGCCCCGGAGCAACGTGTCCGGTTGCTCACGACATCTGGAAACCATCTCGGAGCAGCCGATGTGCCGCGAGGGGCGAGCGGTGCGATGCTCGTGCGGCCGGCGGAGGCTGAGCACGAATGAAAGGCAGCGCGGCGATAGTCGGGGTGGGATTTATTGCAAAGAAAAAAAAAAAAAAGGCGGTTCGGAGGCGTGAAGTTACTCGGGTAGTCACCAGCACAGGCTGCTCACCCAGCAGCGTGTGCGTGTTAAAAAGAGTTCCCTTCGTGCTGCCAGAGTCTTGAGTAAAATAAGCACCAGCGAGATGCTTTTCTGCCCTTTGCAGTGGCACGAGGCGCACAGCCTCAAGCAGCAGCCAGACACCCGGTGATGCTGAGCATGCAGGCACACTGAAACTCAGCTCCTTAAATACAACATCTTTTGTGGCCCGTACTTGGGAACAGGCATAGGCAATAACGAGGTTGGGAATCAACAGGGCTTGGGTGGAAATGGAGCTTGGAGCCACCAGCCCCATCTCCCTCCGGCATCCAACAGTGCTGGCAAATAATTAACACCAAACGGCAGCGCAGGGGGTGGCTCCCGGATTGCTGAGGGGCTGCTGAGCCCTGGTAATTGCAAACGAGAGGGCAAAAGGGGATGTCTGCAGCATGGGGAGGGGAAAGCAAACAAGGCTGGGGCATCCCAGTGCTCGGGAAAGCCACCCAGAGCCAGATGAAATCCAGAGCCTGCTGCTGGGACAAAGCCCTCTAACAGCAAGATAAGGCGGATAACGGCACCGGGGAGGGCGCGTAAAAATGTGCACGAGCAGATGGATGCATAAAAATATGTCTCTGTGTATATATGTGTGTGTTTGGCTATATATATGTGCGTGCGTCTATATATATGCAGAAAGGGATATATATATATATAAATATGTGTCTGTATGTGTATACACACACCCCTGCCAGACTCGCTGGCATCTAGCAGGGTCTGTTTCATGCACACACACAAATGGATGGAGGAGGCGGGGGGGCTCGGATCACCCCCACCACATCTGTGCACGCAGGGAAGGCGGTGGGTGTGAGCGGGAG
The DNA here is from genome assembly GCA_011074415.1 of Stictonetta naevosa. Taxonomy (NCBI): domain Eukaryota; kingdom Metazoa; phylum Chordata; class Aves; order Anseriformes; family Anatidae; genus Stictonetta; species Stictonetta naevosa. The sequence goes on along the minus strand of CM021722.1, from coordinate 3,162,258 downwards.
CCCACACGAGGCCGAGCACGTAAAGAGGAGTGAATTTAATGCGTGGGAGGCAACCGGCTGCTCGCTCTGTCACGCACGTGTGCGCAGCGTGTGCCAACTTTCCCTGCTTTGGGAGGGACGAGCGCTTCGGTCTCAAAGAAAAAAAGAAAAAAAGAAAGAAAGAAAGAAAAAAAAACGGTGCCGCTTTTTTCACTCTATAACTCACCGCGGCCGTTCGGCGCGTTTCGGTGTGGGGTTAAAGGTAGGGCTGAATTTTCCTCCCCAGATATTCCCGTTAATGGCTTTCAAATGTTGGCATCCCCGGCGGGTGCCTGCGCATGTGTGTGTGTGTGTTGGCTGCCGGCGCTGTCTCCCGGCACGGCGAGCTCCCCAGCTCCCAGATATTTCAGCTAACTCCATCTCCTCTCCGGTTTCAGCTGCGTTTTTAAAGAAAACAACTCCCACCGACTGCAGCAGGAAATCACTATTTGGGTTTATGAGGCACCTCTTCCTGACGGGCTGCGCGGAGACGGCTCTGCTGGCTCTGCGACTTCGGTCCCCGGCCCGGCAGCGTCGCACGCGGACCCTCGGCATCGGAGAGGGGCAGGGAGACACGGGAAAGCCACGCGTGCGAGAGCTGCAGCTTCTGCCAGCAGGAAAGAAGGAGATGCTTGAGCTGATCGGGCTTGTGTTGGCTCCTCAGATGAAATAGGGAGAGGGGAGGCAAAGGGGTGTTTTTGGTGCACCGAGCTGTGCCCATCGAGGCACTGGAGGTGTGAGAAACATTAGTCAAACGAAAATAAACTCACTCTGAATTTTTTTGGCCACGTTTCCCCTGCTCTGCACTTACAGAGGACCCAAGATGTGGCTCTTAGGGACCTAGGGGATGCAATCAGCCCGGGCAAGGACGTGTAGCAGCGGTGCTGCTGGGGCAGGATCCGGCCATCCCATGGCTGGTCCCTGGGTGTATGTGCCCACGGGCACATGTATGTGTGTATAACCCCTGGGGACCTTGGTCCAGCTGTGCTGCACACCCTGCCTTCATCCCATGTTGTGTCCCTGGGGTCTTGGTCTATTCTTTGGGGGGGACAAAGCCCTGCCCCGCCCTCCCTGCTGGGTGTCTGGCGGCGTGCGAGGGGCTCGCGGGGCTGCTCGGCTCCGCTCCGCTCCTCCGCAGGCACCCAGCAGAGGGTTAACGCAACCCCTCCTGCATTTTCCTTCTCCAACTTGGTAGCAAGGCAGAACGTGGAGATATATGGTCTCCGCTTGGGTCCCGGCCCCCGAGGCTGGCTGGAGGAGGCAGTGCTTGCAGGCAGCTTGCTCTTTGGCAGCGAAACCCGCCGGTGGTGGCCAATTCTGCACCGCTGCAGATATCGCCGAGCTCAGACGGCTTCTGCACCCCCCTTCTCCAGGGAAAAGAGACGTTTCTGTGTAATCCCTGCTGGAGACAGCAACATGGGGCCATCCCCCCCGGCTCCCAAAACCTGCTGCTGCATGGAGCAAAGGGGATGGGTGCCAGGCTGGCACCCCAGGAACCGGCACCGAGTGTCCCCCCGGCACGGGTACGTGCACAGCACCAGGACACAGAGCAGTGATGGTGAACACGGGCTCCTGGGGGGGGGTTCGCTGCCCCAAAAAACCCTTTCCATCACCTTGCACGCGTGCAGGATGGCAGTGGTTAGCTGTTGTTGAAGGTCCCGGGATTTTTCCTCCGTCGGATGCTCCTGGCAGGTTTGGGATCAAAGGCGAAAGCAGCGCCAAGCAGATCCCGTGGGATGCCAGGGATCTCAGAGAGCGGGGAAAAAGTGATGCTGTCAGGCCTGCAGCCTCAAGCTGCTTTTTGGGGAAGGGTGAAAGCGAGGAGAGGAGCTGGTGGACCTGCAAAGCTAATTCCTTCCAGCTGTTGTCAGTCTGGCAGGCTCTCAAAGGAAGTTTAATAGACTGCAGTCGGCTCCCCTTGGCCCGTCCCCCCATCGCCGCGCTGCGAAGGCAGCCCAGCAGAACCGGGGATTACACGAGCTGCCGCGTCTTCCAGAGCCCTAGTTCTAGTTTTTTTTGTTGTTTTTTTTTTTTCTTTTGGCTCTGGCAGGGTTTTCGTGTGTGTGTGTGCACACGTGCGATGCCGTCCTCTCGCTTCCAGCCAAACCTGCCCCCGTGGTTGCGGTGTGTTAGATGGGGCAGGGACTGCACGGGGCCAGGATGGGGAGCATGGAGCAGGAGTGGGAGCAGGAGTGGGAGCAGGAGTGGGAGCAGGAGTGGGAGCAGGATCAGGAGCGGGAGCAGGGATGGGACCGGTGGTGAGGAGGAAGGAGGAGACGGCTCCGTGGGCCTCCTTGCTGGAGCGCGCCCCAGTCCGCCGTGTGAACAGGGAGGAAACAGGATGAAGAAAGTATTTGGAGTGGAAAAATAAAAACCCTCTCACTTGCTTTATTGATTGTGATTGTAGACAGAAATAGCCCGGGCTGCTGAAAGCAATCACCACCGAAGGAGCAGAGGCGCATCCACACCGCCCGTACCCCCAAGCATCCCCCTGCTGCCTGCAGCGATGGGGCAGGAGGGGCTCGGCCGTATCCTGATGGGTGCTGCGTCCCTACACACCGTGCTGCCCGCTGGCAATGCTCGATGATAAACTTCCATTATTAATACGTTCAATGTCCCAGCCATAATAAATTGCCCGCAGAGATAGAGGCAAGTGAAAGCCCTGAAGGCAGCGAGTGTTGTAGCTCTCCCTGCCCCGGGTGAGGTCTCTGGGGAGACGCTTTGGGTTATCAGCAGAGGGATCAGGGAGCAGGGGGGCAGGGGGCTACCCCAGTGGCACAGCCCCATGTGGGATGAACAGCATGCCCACCACATAGTCCCCATCCTGGGCAGACAGACCCACGTCACTTTGGGAAGCAGTCACCGAGCTTTCACCGAGCGATGCCATTGCAGACACTCAATAATTTAATGAATTTTAGCCCGCTTCATTGAATTCCTTCGGTGAGGACCCCAGCCGGGCTGGGGGGAGCACGCAGATGAGCCCGGGCACCCAGCACAGCCCAGCCTGCAGGGCCAGCACCTGCTTGGGCACGGCGTGACGGTGCCCAGCTCCCAGCGGCTTGCAAGGGAAGCATGAAAACCAAGTGCCAGCAGGAGAGTAATTAGTTAAAAACTGAGCACATCTGCTGTTAATTAATTCTCAGGCAGGAGGGTTAACCCCTGCCTTCCCCGGTGCTTTGCAAGGTGCACAGCCAGCAGCAGCTTGCATCCAGAGGAAGGCTTGCACTTTGCTTTCCGAGCCCTTGCCAGGCGCTCGGGCAGCTCAGCTCCGTCATTGCCACATCCCAGCGCCCCCGAGCCAATTTTCAGGAGCAGCTGGGGTATGAGCGGAGCAGCCAGCGCTGCCCAGGGTAGCACATGTTTTTTTCCAAACCCAGGCTTGGAAAAAAAGAGTTTTAAAAAAAAAATCTGGCCGTGCCCCTGCCAGTGCCCAATAAAGCCAGCCAAGGAGGTCGGCCCCCTGGGGGCAGAGCATCACTTGGCAGGGCTGAGCTGCGCTTTTGGGTAGCCCCGCGGCGGCACCGGGTGCTGTTTTATTGGCATTTTTTTTTTGGACGCAGCCCTCACTGAAGTACATTTGTAGGCGTGAATATCACATACACTCAGCAGCACGTCGTGCTCCGCGCAGAGCCCGGCGCTGCTCCCCCCTCCAGCGGGTGAGGACCTGGTCATTGGGGCAGCGTGGAATTGCTCCCAGTTCAAAAGGGCTTTTGGAACTGGGGAAACTGGGTGTGCATGGGGTGCGTGCCATCCTCCCCACAGGGAGGGGAGGATCTGGGACACAAACGTGCGCGGCACCACCAGCTGCGGGGGGCCCTCCCGCACCGGGGAATCTGTTCCCCATTAAGCGGCTCCGGCAGCAGCGCTCGTTACCGCGGCTGGTGGGGAGAGCGGCCCTGCCAGCTCCAGCCTCCCTAATTAGCACCACGAGTGAGGCCAGGCTGGGGAAGGCCGGCGCCTCCGTCCCTCCTTGCCAAGGATGCAAACAGCTTGGAGCCGAGCTGCAGCCAGAGCCTGTGGCAAAGCTCCCACCGGCTCCGCGATGGGGCCCTGCTCCTGTCTGTGTCCTGGGGCAGCGAAGTGCAGCCCCCCCCAGTTCTTCGTCCTGGGGCTCAGCTGAATTTTGGGAAGGGTTCGAGGATTGATTTGCCACCCTGAGTCCTCGCCCCCATGCGTGGGGTGGAGGAAGGCTGCTCGCACCATCCTCTTCCCCTCCGTGCACTTGCCCTGCGCTGGGCTCCGGCCGCCTTGTGCTCACCACTAAAAATAGGTTTCATGGCTGAGCCGCAGCCCTGGAGGGCAGGCAGCCCAGATCCCAAACCAGCCTGTGTCACTGTGACCAACTGACCCATTTGGCCTCGGCTTTTAAGCATTTTTTCCCTCCTTGCTCAACTGCAAGCCCAGCCAGCAGCCTCGCTGGGGCAGACCCCGAGGGGCTGCAAGACTCCGGGGGGGGGTCAAGGTCTCTTACTGCCATGGCACGGCACAGCATGGCATGGCACGGCATGGCAAGGCATGTCATGGCACAGAATGGTATGGCATGGCACGGCATGGCACAGCACGTCATGGCACAGAATGGTATGGCACGGCACGGCATGGCAAGGCACGGCATGGCACAGAATGGTATGGCACGGCACGACATGGCACAGCACGGCAAGGCACATCATGGCACAGAATGGTATGGCACGGCACGGCACGGCACGGCATAGCATGGCACGCTCCATGGTCCCTAGGCAGGGCTGGGAGGAGGCTGGTGACACAAAGGCACCCGGGCCACCGAATTCGGCTGGCTGCCATCTCCCGCAGCACCCCCCAAACCCCGGGCACTCTGCGCCCTCCCAGCCCCGCAGCCGGGACTTGGCATTTTTCTTTTCTCCCATAAGGACCCCGTGCCCCTGCGGCAGAGGGGAACCAACTGCGGGAAGTGAGGGGTGAAGGGCAGAGCTCCAGGGCTATCACCGAGCCATCTCGTGTCCCCAAGGTCCGAAAAGGCTCGCAGCCCCTGCCTGAGCCCCCCTGCCCTGTGGTGGGACGAGGGGACACAGCGCAGGGATTGGGGGGCACGGTGCAGCCACGAGCTGCCATCCCCCAGGAGCGCCTTGCAGAGCACGTGATGCAGCAGCCCTCGGTCAGAAATGAAGAAAGACCTTTATTTACAGTAACAAAAGGGACAAAAAATATATATATATAATAATACCATGACACTTACTCTCCCTCCCCTTCTCCCCAGCTCTCCAAGGGGGTGTTATCCACCCTCACCCAGCCACGAGCCCTGTCCTTGGGGTGGCGGCAGCTGGGGATCATTTGGCACCAACCAACCACCGAAGGATGCTCACGGGGTCGGTGCCAGCTTGGCGCAGCTGCCCCGGCCCTGCAGGAAGGGAAGAGGCAGGGGTAAAGGCACTCAGCCACAGGGGGATCCCCGCCGTGGGCATTTTATTGCACTTGGCTGCCAATCTCAGCACCGGGGAGGTGCTGGGGGGCGGCGCTGCATCCCCGTAACACCAGTCCCGCAGCCTGGCTGAAGGTTTTGGTGTCCACGGGGTCCCCCTGGGGAGCTGCACCCAGTCTTGGAGGGTCCCAGGGGAGAGGATGGTTCCGGTGCCCCCTTGTTGCCGTGCCTGGAGCAGCTTCCTCGGGCAGCGGGGGCGCGGGATGGGAGCTCCTGCGCTCGGCTCAGGTGGCAGGGTGCTCCCGCGACCCTTGGTGCGTGGGGAAGAGGTAGAGCCCGAAGGCACTGTCCCCAGACAGGGTCTGAGCGGGCTCAGCGGCTCCAAGGACGAGGTTTGCAACGGGGGAATTGCGCTCTCCTCCCTCGCCAGGCTTTGCTCTGTCTCACGCCTGGGTTTCCCCACCGGCGGGGCTCGGGGATCTGCAGGAGGGGGAATTACGCTCCTGGTCGTCCTCCCTCCCGCTGCCTCCAGCCCTCAGGAGGAGAAGCAGAGCCCGCAGCACTCCATGCAGATCTCCAGGCAGTCGGCTGACTCGCAGCAGGCGTCGATGATGCCGCAGTCCATGTCGCAGGGCAGGTCGCAGTCCGCGCACTCGCCCGAGTTGCAGCAGCAGCAGCAGATGCAGGAGTCCTCGGAGGTGCAGGAGCCGCAGGTGGCGCAGTCCAGCACGATGTTGCAGAGGGTCAGGAACTCGCAGAAGAGGCAGGAGAGGATGCAGTGGACGCAGCAGTCTGCAGGGGAACAGGGCAAGCTGGGCTGGGGCAGCACTTGGTGAGCAGACGCTCAGCCCCCAGAGGAGGGAAATTCTCCCCTGGGAATTAAGGGGGGGGGTTGGGAAGGGGCCGGGAGCCCAGCACCGCTCCAGGGACCTGCCTCAATGCCTGGGCACTGGTTCTGCTGCCTGGAACAAGCCCGGACCCCGAAGGAGACCGATTTTGGAGGACGTGAAATGACCCGGTCGGCACCAACCCCGGGGCAGGGAGAGGTGCAGACGCAGGAGGGTCCCAGGAGGGGAGCAGGGCTCACACCCGGGGTCCCGGTGAGCTGGAAGGGTGCCACACGAGAAACCCCAAGGGTTGCGGGGCTGGAGGAGACCCTCTGGGAAGGGCCCCCTGGGGAGAGCCGGTACCTTCTTGCGCCTCGATGGGGATGTGGGACGAAGCCGACTTGGAGCTGCCCTTGCTCTTCTTGCTGCTCTGGCTGTTGATGGAGTGGTGGGACTGCAGCTTACGGTGAGGCTTCTGCGAGCTGGGCAGGGGGCGGAAGACCCCGTTCCCCGCGTCCCCGAGGGCACCGCCTGGATCCGGCCCTCGCCCGGCCCCGTTCTGCAGCAGGTGGGTGCAGGGGCCGGGGGGCTGCGGGGCTGCTCGCACCTGGGGCTGGCCTGGTGGGGAGAGCAGCGTGTTAACATCGGTCCTGCCGCCCCTGCAGCGCTGTGATGGGGGAAAAAATGTGGTCCTGGTCCCTGTCCCCTGCCAGTACATGGGAACCTGGTCCCCAGCTGGGTACGGTGTGGCCCCGTGGCAGGGACGAAGCGATTCTGGCAGGAGAGCGAGCGGTCCAAGAGGGGGGAGAGGGAAAAGGAGATGCTGGCGGGAGGGAAGGAGGGAGAATCAGAGGGAGGGAGGGATGAAAAAACAGAGCAAGAAATAAAGCCTTGGCATGTAAGACGCTGTGCAGCTGCCAAAACTCAGCAGAGGACTTGGGGAGGAGGTCCACAAGGTCCTGGCATTGCCAGTGCAGGCAGCAGGGATGGAACCACCGGGGGGTGACCGGTGGCACGGAGGGACACACTCCCCTTGTGCCAAGCAGGGAAGCTCAGGAAAGCAGAGAAGCATCAGCCCCTGCTACCACCAAAAGGAACCCAACAGCCAAGCCGCCGTCCAGCGGCACAGCCCACGTGCTGCCCGTGGCCGTCCCCAGCACGCTGCGGGCAGCCAGATAAGACGAAGTTGGAGAGCTCAGCACCACGGCCGCCTAATGAATGGGCTCCCCAGCCTCTGGCTGAACTTCCCTGCTGGAGGAGGGAACAAAGATCTGCTCTGGCTGCCTCTGCCTCCAGCCCTCGCACGCCTCGCTGCTCCTGCCTGGTGCCGTGTCCCCCCGCGGACACGCAGCCCAGGGGAGGGGGCTCGAGCGCTCGCCCCCCGGCTGAGCAGCTCCACTCGAAGGCACAAATCACCCCCTGCTCTTGCCAAACTTTGATTTTTCCTCTCCCGCGCCAGTAAACAAGGGATGATTCAGCCCAGAGGCTCGAGGGCAAAGGCACCTCTGGCTGCCGGGGAACAGTAGCTGCTTTCTGCAAACCGTGGCCATGGGGCTCCCACGGGAGGAGGGGGCACGGCCGAGCCCCCCCCGCACGCAGCCCCACCACCTCTGTCCTCACCGGCAAAAATAGACGGAGGCTTGAAAATCACAAGCGTGTGCCCCTGCCGCTTCCAAAAGGGGAGCTGGGCTCAGACCGCGGAGGGAAGTTTACCGGGAGTTTGGGTGAAAACTGCACGAAACGCGCCGGGGAGGGGGCTGAAAATAGGCAGAGCTGAGCTGGAAGATGGGGCTGAAAGCAGCAGGGGTGGGAGGAGGGGAGAAAGGGTAAACGGACCTTGTCTAAAATGGGACATTTCTCCCCAAAACCTCCTGAGGTCCCAGGTGGATCCCTTTGGTTCCCAAGGGGTGAAGGAGCACCCCCGGAGGTGCCGCCGCTCACAGGGCTGGTGGGGACGGTGGCACCTGGGGCTGGCCAGAGCCATGGGGAGGGGACAAGCACTGAGCCCAGTGCAGCCACTCACTAGCCCGCAGGTTTGCCTGCCGTTCTTTATTTTATGATATATATATGTTATTTTTTTTTTGAGAAGCAGCAGTGCTTACAGCAGCACGGAGAGCGCTGGGTTTGGCGTTCTCCATTTCGCTGCATTCCTCAGATTAAATTGTTTGTAAATCAAAATCACGCTCCGGCTCCAGCGAGCAGCAGCGAGGGCCAGCCAGCCGTCCCCCCCCCGCTCCAAGCCACGAAAAAGAGCTTCCATTCCTCGGGGGGGCCTGCAGCTCGGAAAGCTCTTCCGACATCTTCAACCTGGGGCCACCAGGAGCGATGCGTAATGCTCTGTGAGGCGGTGGCAGGGCCGGGAGGAGCAGCCCATGGGACAGATCCTGCCTGTGCTTGACCAAAACCCTCCCGTAAGGGTGAAACTTTGTGTTTCACACCATGGGGACAATCCCTGGGGGGGGGGTTGGCCCCGCATGGTCACACCACCGGCTTGGCTTGGACTCCTTGGAGGATCCCTGGGGCTTGGTGTGTGGGTGGATGACCCACAGCCACCCAGCCCTGCCAGAAGTCCTGGTCCCTTGTCACCAGCAGGGCTTGGACCACCTGGCACGGCACCGATGGGGAAATTTGCCCTCCAAAATCGATGACAGCCCCATCGATGACAGCCCCAGGACACCCATTGCACCCGAGCAGGCTGCAAAGCGAGGGCTGCCGGCGATGATGCCGGGAGCTGAACCTCCTGGGGACGAGATGGGAAGGAGGGAGGGGGGGTTCCCTGCACCCCACGCCCCCGGGTGCCTGCGCTCCTCCCGGCCCCGGGGCCCGCGGCGTGGGGAGGGGGCTGCGCGGGGCCGCGCCACGCGGGGCGCAGCGGCTGCGGCGTGACTCAGAGGTGCAGAATGTCTGTGGGCAGCCGGCCCAGCTCCCAGATGCTTGCAAGGGCTCGAGCTGGGGCTGAGGAAACGTGCGCTCGCCTCGCTCCACGTACGCCGCCGGCAGGAGCGCCCGCGCCGCGCTGTGCCATTCCCCCACCTCCTCCTGCCCGCTCGGCGAAAGTTTGTGGCCCCCTTCCCACCCTCTGCTCGCCCCACCGGGAAGCACCAAGGCGCTTTCCACCCCTTGGAAATGAACGGGGAACGGCCGCGCGCGTAAGGGGCAGCCTGGGAGCAAACTCCCAGCATCCAGGCTGGGAGCCAGGGAAGGGATGGATGGCGTGGCTGCAGGAGGGGCTGGCCCCCAGCCTCCCCCCTCGGCCAGCTTTGCTCTCCCAGCCCCATAACGGGACCCAGAGCGAGGGCCCCCAGCCCTGCTGTTAACCCAGCGCGCCCCAAACCTCCTCTCAGCCCTCATTTCTCCCCAAAACCAGGGGCTGCTGGCTGCCGCCCTCGGCTTTCCCCAGCTCCCGGTGACTCACGCTCAACCCGAGCCTTTTGCTTTGATGTGGGGAAGAACAGAGCGAGGAGGGGCCGGCTTCCCACCGCCGCTGCCCGCCTCGTTAATCAGCCCCATCGCTCATTAACCGGCCGAGCCCTGCCGGGGAGCGCCGTGGTGGAGGGAGCACTCACATGTCACAGCTTCGGGAGCGTCCGCGAGCTCGGTCCTGGCCGGCGCCGTGCCGTTCGTCAGCGCTTTGCGGGACTCGTCGTCGTCCTCTGGGCACTTCTCGTGCCTGGGGGCCGCGGGGTGGGCGGGCGGCCGGGGCTCCACCGAGGGGGCCGCTGGCGAAGGGCGCGAGGTCTCGCCCACCTCTGGAAGAGAAACGGGGTTGGAGCCGGGGTCGGTGGCATCCTCGGGGTGCCACCAGGATGCACCCCCCCCTGCCATCACGCCTGCTGCACCAGCCCATGCCAGGGGATGTGGTTTTGGGTGTAAGGCAAAGCCATCTGCCCCCTTTGCAGCCCGGAGAGCACATGGGGGGGGGGGGACGGGGACACAGGGACCACCGTGAAG
>CM021722.1:3089371-3117764 GCA_011074415.1 Stictonetta naevosa | reverse complement strand
CCATGGGATGGGGACGCAGCCATGGGATGGGGACGCAGCCATGGGATGGGGACGCAGTTACGGGATGGGGACATGGCCACAGGATGGAGACACAACCGCAGGACAGGGACACAATGCAACCTCAGATGAAGGGGCAGCCATGAGGAGAAATAAGGGGGGGACACGGGGGCAGGGAGGGGAATGCAGGCTTACAGGTTGGCTGAAAGGCTTTGGCTCTGAAGGTCTCATGTGAAGGTGAGCCATCATTGCTTGGAGGCGCTCGCTCTCCTTCGCCAGCTGAGGGAGGCAAGCAGCAGAGGGAGGCGGTTAGGTGGTGCCGGGAGGGGCCCTGGGGGTGCTCCCCCCACCTGCCCAAGCCCCCAGGCCCCGCTTTGGGCAGGCAGCATCCTCCAGTGTCCCCACTGTGAGCCACCAGAGCCCCCCCTGCCTCCTCCTGCCTGGTGCTGAGCCCCCCCCCCGAGCCCCCAGCAGGGAGCTCCTGCGCCGTGGGGGGGCTGCTGCTGCTCCAGCTCCGCGTGTGCAGCCGGATGAAAAATCTGTTGTGAAACAGAGCCACTGCAGTGCGATCCGTCAGCGCATCCCCGTCCTGTCCCTCCGTCTGTCCCTCCCTGTCCTCCCCAGGTGCTCTCTTGTCCCTTCTGTCCCTCGTGCCTGCTGGGGGAGGCAGGACAGGTGCCCCCCTCCGTTCCCTTGGGTCCCTGCAGCCTCCTGCTCAGCACCCTGTGTGCCCACCCCTCCATCCACCCGTCCACCCACCCACCCACCCATCCACCTGTCCGTCCATCTGTCCATCCATCCACCCGGACGGGTGACATCGCTTTAATTGTCCCGCCCCCCCCCCCCGCCGCCTGTTTACTCTCCCCGCAGCGCGGGGAAGGGTGAAATATTCGCCGTGGCACCAGGAGGGATTTTGAGCTCGGCGGAGCCGATGGGACCTGACACCCGCTCCCTTCCCGTCACCTCCCCTTCCCGCTGCGCCCCCTCAAACCTGCACCCCCCGTGCCCCCCACTCCCGACCAAGGCATCGCGGCCGGGCGAGGAAGGGGTTAAAGGCAGGAGCCGGAGCAGAGTTTGCTGCAAGTTTGGAGCAGCTCTGATGCCTTCGCGCTGTCGCAGTGCTCATTAGAGCTGACAGCTCGCCCCTCGTGATGCAGACGCCCTCCGCCGACACAGCGGGAGCTCCGCGCTGAAAACTTTATAATTGGTAGCTCTGGTGGCAGGTTCTCCTCTCTCTCCTCTCCGCAGCTTTCTGTGAGCCCTTCAGGTATTTTTTTTTTTTCCCTCCCCTCTTTAAGCCCCGGTAATTGCTTTCAACCTCGTGCTTCAGCGAGGGCTGGGGAAGAGGATGCGAGCGCACGGCACCGCGCAGGCGGCTCTGCAGCCCCCCTGGCAAGGGGAAGGGGGGGCTGGGGGCTTTTCTGAGTGTCCCCCCCTCAGCTTCACAGCCCATGTCGTGCCCACCCTGATGGGCACAAAGTGCTCCGAGCCCCTGGCAGCCCTCAAATTCAGGAGGAGGGGCAGCCAGGAGAGGAGTGAGAACACCTATCCATATGTGCCCCCCCTCTTTTCACGCCCCCCACACCAGCGGGGGCTTTGTGAGCCACCCCAGGCAGGGACAACGTGCAGAGCCGTGTCCAGCCCGCCCGCATCCTTCCCAGCTTTCAAGACGAAAAACCCCCGAAACCTCCGTTTCCTCCCATTCCGTCTCCTCCCATCTCTATTAAGGGAATTACGCGCGGCACTTTGGGGAGCCGGAGGTGGTGGGAAAAGCACTATTTCAAGAACCGTTTTTTCCAGAAATAGCACCCCAAAGACCACGCTCAGGCACGCTCAGCAAGTGGCCTCATTTCCAGCAGCCCCCTGGCTGGGGCAGCGAGGCAGGAACGAGGGCTGGGGGCACGGGTGCTCATCCTGCAGCGTGCACCAGCACCGCGAACGAGGAGGACGTGGCTTATAGGACTTTGGCATCTCCCTGTACCCCCAGAGGGTATTTGGGGTGCTTTGGGCTGGAGGGCTGGGTCACCCCTTTCCCCAACACCGATACAATCGTGCAGGGATGCTGGTATTGAGGGGGAGGCAGTTTGAGGGGCTCCGTGCCTTGATGCCCACCGAAACCACCACGGGACCAGCCGGGCAGTGTCACTGTTTGGGAAGGATGCTTAAAATGAGCCCCGTGACACCAAGGCTGGCTGCTTGTCCTGCTAGAGGGCCCTGACCTGGCTGCTCCCCTCCTGCAGGGAGCAGCCGAGACCCAGCACGTGGAGCTGGAGAGGAGATTGCCTTTGAACACCCGGCCCTGGAGGCTCCGGCAGCACCCACCTGGATTTCCAGCTGCTGTACCACTTGCATCTGAACTCGACACTGGGCCGTGCTCCGGTCATCGAGTGCGTGTTCTGTGTTGAGGTGTCTGGGGAGGAGAACACGGGGGTTTTACGCCTGCGTGGGCCACGAACGTGCCACCCCCCCACACCACGCTGCGGCCGCACCTGGGATCAGCCCCGACCCGCAAACCGCCCCGCAGCAACGCCCGGGGATGCCTTCCCCTTCCCCGCACACCCACCAGGTGCTGCCCGTGCTGGGGATGCCCCAAAAACTGACAAGGAGGAGGGAAACTGAGGCACGGCTGCAGCCCAGCGCGCCTCCCCCCCATCTCTTTATTTCGGGGCTGCTGCGGGCACAGCTCGCCTTCGAGAGGTTCAGAGGCCGTGCCCATGGCAGCCCCGCTGACCTAGGGCCAGCACCCGAGGTCTTTGGGAGCTTGAAACTCCTGGAGAAGCCCTGCTGCTGGCAGGAGGCAGCCAGCAGCACCCACGGGACCTGAGGAGCAGGTTTCCAGCACAAAGGCAGCATTATGGAGACCTGTTTACGCCCTCCAAGGAAAGCCCCGAAGGCAGGAGGTGACATTTCCAGGTTGCTCCTCATGCTACCACTTCAGTGCCTTATGTTTACCGTGCAGTTCGTGTTCATTAAACGCGGGGACGTTCGGTCTTTGCCACCCTTTCCTTCCCCTGGTAGCAGCCGGAGGCAGACGGGCGCCTCCTGATGCTCTCCGCTCCCAAGCAAGACCAAGACCAAGACAATTTTGCTCTCACATCCCCATAAAAAGGTGCCCGAAGAGCATCGCCCCTCGTTTCAGATGTGGAGGATGGCAGGAGGCTCAGCGGGCTGTTTGCGAGAGGCTTCCAGCCCCAACTTGCAGCAACAAGTTAGGTAACCCGGCCCAGCCGCCAAGCCCGCGGTGCTCCGCAGCGCTCCCTCCTGCCTTCCTGCACTGCAGGCCCGAGGCACGGCCGTTTGGCCAAGCCGAAAACCACCCCCAGAGCCTCGGATGTGCAGGAGCGGAGACATCTCCCATGGACATCCACAGGTCTTAATAAATCAGAGCTCCAAGGACGTGCTGTCTTCCCCCGAGCTGCTGCTCCGCCGTGCCGTGGAGGCCACCCAGCGCTGGGTCCCTTGGCTCAAGGCGAGCTCCTTGCTCGCTGTGCTGAGCCTTCGGAGCTGGAAGCTTTCTGTCTGTCCGTCCCACACCCAGACACACGCTCGCGTTCGCAGAGAGGGGGCGGAAACACCTCACGAGTGCTTCCAGGGCAGGCTGCCCGTGGGGGAGTCTGTCCTCCAGCCTCGGCGCACAAGCGCCGGGTGTTTCGGAGGGCAGGAAGCTTTGCAGGATGGGTGCAGGCACCCTCAGGCCCCCGGGGGCACGGCGGGGCCCTGCTGGCACCGCCACCCAGCCCTGGCCATCCCCTGGCGGCCCCAGCGCCGGTTTCCAAATTTCCAAACCGGAGGTTACTCATCTGCCCCGCACAAACATGTCCCGAGAGCCGCAGCGCTGCCTTATCGAGGTTCGCCCGGTGAGTCAGAGGAAGGAGCCCACATGAACCTGGCTCGTGAACTCACTGCGCAGCCACCAGGCATCGCCGAGCTGCCCCCGGCCTCCTTCACGCCTCCTTCGGCCTCCCCCTGCTGCCTTCACACCTCCTCCTCCTCCTCCTCCTCCTCTTCCTCCCCAGAGGGCTCTGCCCGGCTCCGTCCCTGGGAACGGGGAGGCTGCCGCGGTCCGAGCCGCCTCTGCCGTGCCCGAGACCCAAAAACCCCAAACGTTTTTCCCAAAAACCCCAAACGTGGCCGAGGCAGAGCCCAGGGCCTGCCCTGTGCCTCTCGCCTCGGCAGCACGCGGAGCCGACAGCGGAGAGGAGGGGGGAAAGCAGCGAGCCCGTCACTTCCTTCTGATGTCTTTGCTAAAAATCCTGGCTACAAAGAGATCTAATTGCAAATGAACTAATTAAGTAAACCTCTGACGAAGCGTGAAAACAATTTGTTTGACCCTGACGCTGGCAGAGGGCTCTTCGACAGCCGAGTTAATCAGTCAGCGGCGGGGCCCACGAGCGGTGTCAGCGGCTGCCGCGCTGCCATCTGCTTCCTCCCCTCCTCTTCCTCCCCCTGCTCTGCCCCTCAGGAGGGAGCCGCCAGCCCCCCTCGCCTCCTGCCGGGGTCTTTTTTCCTCCAGCATCGAGGCCTGGCACGTTTCCCCCTTTTTACACGGGGTTTTCTCCCTTTTGGACAGCCGGGCCTGGAGGTCCGCACCTATTTTTAGGGTCTCCCCCTGTACTGGGGTCCCTGGGGTTGGTCCCACGAGCTCGGCTGTCCCCTTCTCACCCCAAAAATCGGCAGCACTTACTTGACAAACTGTCCCAAGTCCTCACAGAGGGTTTCGCAGCCGGGCCACTTGCACTCTCCGTGGCCATAAAGCGGGTGAGAGCCGGGGGTCTCTTCGTGGGAAGAGCTGCGAAAAAAGAGGGAAGAGCCCCAAAAGAGGGAAGAGCCCCGTCAGGAGGGGAAGCCTCAGGGATTTCCACGTGTGGGGCCAGCCCTCGAGACCTTCCCCAGGCACCGTGAGGCCCTGCAGCCTCCCTGGGGATGGCTCTGGGGGGGGGGGATAAAAGCCCGAGGGGCCGCAGCTCGGCTCTACCTGTCCCTTCTCGGCGTGTGCATGGTGCTCTGCCCATTGGGCAGAGGGTGGTGGGAAATGGGAGGCGAGACCTTGGCGGCCGAAAACGAGGTAGAGTTGGAGGTGTTGGTGGTGAGGTCGAGCCCCTCTTGTTTAATGCTGTCCTCGACGGGCTGGGCGGCCGTGACCTCCTTCCAGAGCTGCTGGAGGTCCGAGGGGCACACGGCTGGGGGGGGGGAGAAAAGGAGAAAACAGGGCTGTCAGCGGCAGGGGGACAGAGGACGGCAGCACCCACGAGCTGGGCTCGCTCAGGACCCAGTACGACCCCCCCGACCCTGCCCAGGAGCCGTCACCACCCTCAAACCCCAAACTTTTGGGGTAGGGGAAGCAACAAAGCCAGCACCGCTCCTCGGCACCGCTCCCGGCCTTGCTGCGGCAGCCGCCCCTCGCCGCTTTTTGGGGGGGAAAGCTGCAGTTGTGGGGGCGTCCCCCGGTGCCCCCCCAGCCCCGTGCCTTACCTTGGGGAAGGGTCTGCAGGGGCACGGTGCCCTGGCCGGGCGGGAGGCTCACCAGCCCCTGGCGCTGCAGGTTTAACAGGTGCTGCTGCTGGAGCTGCTGCATCTGCAGGAGCTGCTGCTGGAACGCCAGCTGCTTATTCCCTAACGGCTGCTGGGAGACAAAAGGGAGGAAAAGAAAACCCCGTTAGCGCCGGCATTGCAGGGGGGGGCTGCCGGGGAGCAAGGGGCACGGCCGCACGGGCTGCCGGTGCCTGCGGTGCGCGCCGCGGCCGCGCGCCTCCATCATCCTGCCCGCACTCAGCTCGCGGCCGAGGCAGGCAGAGGCTTTGATCTATCGGAAGAGGAGGGGAAGAAAAGGAAAAAGAAAAAAAAACAAAAAAAAAAAAAAAAGGCATTGAAAAGAGAGGGAGCGAGCGGGAGCTGGGTGTTTGCTCAGCGCGCCGAGACCCGGCTCCGCTCGCGAGATGCACGGTGCCCGCACACCGGGGCTCGGCCACGGGGCATCGCCGAACGAGAGGGGGGCTCCAGCTCCCAAAATGCATCCTAACGCTACCCGGATGTACAACGCCCTTCTTCAAGCACGGAAACAATCCCTATTTACCCAAAATGATTATTACGAGCCCCTGTTTGGGGAGGGGGGGGAGCACAAAACAGGCGCCGCAGGGGAGCAGGCGCCCGGCGCTCCCAGCCCACGGGCGCCAGCCCCGCTGTCCCCACGCATGGGGGGCACGGCCCCGAGCATCCCGGGGGGGGCTCTCCCACCCGCCCGGGGGGGAGCCAGCCATGTTCTGCCCAGCATAACCGCCCCTAAACTTGTTAGGCAGGACGGGTCTCTGGGGAGGCCCCGAGAAATCCATGAGAATTAACTGAAGGGGAGAGAATTCAATTAGGGATGGGGAAAGGCAGCTGCTAATCCGAGCCGGCCACGAGAGGGGAGCTGCCCCGGGCTCGGCCGGCCTCATTAGCGGGGCAGGCGGCTCGGTAACCCCTTGAACCCCTCTGTTTGCTCAGACGTTGTTTGCAGGTTGCGAGGAGCCGGGCTGGCAGCAGCGCGCTGACCTCCCCCAGCTCCAGCCCTGCCCTGCATCTCCATGGGAGCCTTGGGGGGGGGGGGCGAGCAGGATGGGGCCCTGCTGGGAAATCGAAGCCTCCGTGCCAACGTGCTGCCCTTATCCCCATTCCCACAGCTCTCCCCAGCCAGGAGGTGTCATTTTTTCCTGCTCCTGGCTGGGTCTGAGCGCCGTGGGATTCAGGCACCGAGCCCCCTGCCCGGTGCACGGGGGTCCCGTGGCACACCCATCCTGTTCCCGCTGGGTGCAATGATCCCCAAGCACCAGGCACAGCCCCGGTCCCCGCACCCTACAGAAGCTGCTGATGCTCAGCCTTGGCTCTGAAATGGGGCAAGGACAGGCTCCAGGCACTGCCCTGCAAAACCCTTGTGGGCCGCGATGTAAGGCACGACTGCGAGCCCTCAGTGGGGCACAGAGCGTTGAAATCTGGTCTCTGAGCCTCCGAGGGATGCCCCAACCTCCGTGCCCTGCAGCCACCCCCAGGAGCCATTTCCAGGACCGGCTCCTCTCCGGTCTCCCCCCAGCCGTGCACCTCTGAAGATGGAGGCGCATAAATCCGAGCCAGTTCTGCCTGGAGAAGAGAAAACCCTACAAAAGGCTGAGCGATGAGGTGCCAGGAGGATGCCCGGAGACCGTGACCCTGCAGGGCCGCAAGTGATACGGGGAAGGAAGCGGGGCCAGGGCTGTGTGTCCCAGGACAGACACGCGTGTCCCCAGGACGGACACACACACGTGTGTCCCCAGCAAGCCCTGCCCTCGCTGCAAACCGGAGCGGGGCCGAGCTCTTCCTCCACTCACCCGGCTCTGCTACCGCCCTCCCCAGCAGCCCTGGGCAAGCCCAGGCTCCCCGAACACTGCCTCATTCACAGCACTTCCCGGCTGGAAGCAGGGGGAAATCGGGACGGATGAAGTCATTAGGGTCCCCGGGGCACGCCGCCTGCCCCCAGGGCTCCCCGGCGCGATGTCCCCGAGCTGTGGCGGCTGCTGGTGGAGCCACAGCACCCCGGGGCCGCGGGGAGACCCACGCGTGGTTCTGTGCCTTTGCACGGCTTTAATCCGCGTGTGCATCCTTCCAGCTCTGCAAGACCACGAGCACGAGGACCAGAGTGAGAATATGAGCCCGGGAGCTCAGCACGGAGCTGCAGGGCTGGGAAAATTGGGGTTCACCCACAGCAGAGTCCAGTGCTCTCCGCAGGAGCCGCTCTGCCAGTCCCCAGGGAGGATCTGTGACAAGGCAGGGGCAAAAAACATTGGGCTCAAACCCGCCGAGCACACCGGGGATGGAGGGGACCCATCCAAGGCACCCGACAGCAAGGGGTCCCCGAGGACCGCGGGTGCTGCAGCCGCATGGGGGTGCAGGAGCAGACCCTGTTCACCTGCCCTAAGCACTGCAGGGCAAACCTGGGCATCAAGGCTTGCAGTTTGACCACGAGCAAAGCCCCGAGCCCGGCTGCGCTATAACAGCTCGAGCCTGAGGGCCAAATCCTGCCCGAACAGCCACCGCCACGCACGGGAGCATCCTAGATCCCGGCTCAAAAACTGGAAAAAAAGCCAAGCAGCGAGGTCACTGGTTTGCTCTGGAGAAGGCAGAGCCTGAATTCCCCCCCAGCCTGGTCTGCCTGGTGGGTGCTGAGCCTGGCACCGCCGGCTCCTCTCCCCCCCAGCCCTCCTGGGGGGGCTCCCCCAGCAGCTGGGGGGTCAGGGCGCAGCACGGGGAGAAGCGGCGAGCTGCGGAGCTTAGCGGATAAAAACCCCAAAGCGCACAGAAAGCAGTTACCCATCCTCGTTAGGGCCTTTGGTCCCAAAGTATCCCCCCCTGATGCCAGCGACCCCCCCCCAGCGTGGGGTGGGGGCTCCGGGCCCGTTTTTTTTTTTTCCCCGCGCTCCGTTTACATTAGACGCAGCTGAGTGGGTGCAGCTACCGGGGCAAGAGGCGCCGTCACTTTGATTTATGAGCACATCAAGAGGACTTTCGGCGTGACACTGGGGACTGACAGGAGCAGTTCATTAAGCTGACGCCGAGGTCAGGCGGCAGGCAGCCCCCCGCCGCCCCCCTCCCCTGCCCCGCCGGACTCGGGGGGCGCTGCTGGAGCTGGGAGGGGTGAGGGGCAGCCCCCTGCCCTGGGAGCACGCAGGGACCCTGCGCAGCTGGCAGCAGTGGGGAGAGCTGGGTGCCTGCACCCGGTTCTGCTGGAAGCAAGCTGGGCTTGGGGAGAAAAAAGGGGAAAACGGGAGGGCAGCTGCTCGGCAGCCCTCTGCCACGAGGTGAAGGGACAGCACGGAGCCGTCCCAGCGCTGCGATGCAGCTCCTCGCCCCCCCGGTACCCGGGATGCTGCTGGTGCCGTGCCTTCACCCTTACAAAGCGATGTGATAAAAAGCTATGGGGTGGCTGGGACGTGCCACAGCTGTGCCCTGTCCCGGTGGGATGCACGGATCGGTCCCCCTGATGTCCCAGCGTGCTGCCCTGCTCGCCCCGAGCCCCCCCGGCGTGGCACAGCTCCCACCAGCCGCGCATCGAGCACCCCCTGCATCCTCCCGGCCAGGATGCTGCCGACGGGCGCTTCCCAACACGTCTCCATCCTCTGCTCTCCCGTTTTTCCTGCTCCCTTCCTTTCCCCGCAGGGGCTCCTGCCGGGGAGATCTGAGCTGCTGCTCCGCCAGAGGCTGCCACTGGCTCCCGGCGCGCGGCACAAAGCCGTGCCCACCTGCTGCTCCCCCCGCAGCGCTCCGAGCCGAGCCGCCGGCTTCCAGTCGCACTGAGGCGAGCCCTCGAAATCAGAAGAGAGAAAGCAGAGCGCGCCTGGTTTACAAACCTCGCGGCGGCCTGTAATTAAATACCGCCGTGGATTTCCATGAAGGAGCCGATGCCGGCCAAGAGCGGCTCTGCGGCGGCATCCCAGACACGCCAGCGATCCCCTGCGCCGTCGGGGGAAGCGACGGCATCGCCGCTCCCAGCAGGCGCGCGCTGCTGCCAGATGCAGCCTTTATTAATAGCAGCCGGGCGAACCCGCAAAGGGGAAGCTGACCCCGCTTTACGGGGCTCGCCGCAGCCCCCCTGGGGCAGATCCGCCTGCCCAGAGCCAGGGAGAGCCCCCTGCTTGGTGCCAGGGCTGCTTTTCGTTCGATGCTCTCCTCCTGCGAGCAGTTTGGAGCTGTCTGGAGGATGCTTTGCCTCTTTGCCCGGCTTTTTGGGGAGGAGGATGCCGTGGCAGGCACCCCGGGGACCCCTTGCTGTTTGCCCGGGGTGCGGGGAGCTGGACACGCACCCTTCAGCAGCACCCCCGGCTCCCCTTCTCTCCCCCAGCCCTCTCCGACACTTTCTCAGCAGATAAATTTCTTGCTTCCCCTGTACCGTTTCATCCAAGCACACGCTTTTCAAACCAGGAGCCCGCTCTGCGAGCCCTTTGGAGGAGCTTAATCACCTCCTAGCCAGTTGCTGCAATCTAACATCGCCCCGGCCAAGAGGGAAGTCCTTGAGGAAGCCCAGATTTATGCCTCCCCCGTTCCTGGAGCGCAAGCAGCTCCTCCAGCTCCTGGAGATGGCTCCGATAAAGCCTGACCCCGCACGCACTGCGTAAATACGGCAACAGCCCACAATGAAAGCCCGGGTCAAAGCCTATTGAAGGCTCGAGTGGGTGCCAGCAGGACCCCGAGGCGCTCGAGCTCCCCGCTCGCCCCGCGCCGATGCGTGCGCTCTGCTCTCGAGCCCTTCTGCAGCTGCCCCAACGCAAGCTGCAGCCTGAAGTCGTGCGCAGGCTTCGGCGCTTTCTTCCTCAAAACCAACTGGGATTTTTTTTTTTTTTTCTATGCGATTCGCTTAAATGAGGGAGGTTTTCCAGGAGATGAGGTTGCAACACACGGCCCCAGCAGCATCACATGCCGATGCTGAGCTAGGGACAGGGGCTGAGCAGCTCGGGTCCACGTCCCCCTGCACCGGGACACAAGGGATGGCCCCACGGTGATGCTGGAGGCACAGCACCATGCCCCATGTAACCCCCACCCCCGCAACACCAGGTGCACTGATCGGGGAGGAGAGAGGTGAAAATATCTGGGGGTTTGGGAAGGGCAAAAAAAAAGAGGTGATGTCTGACTGCTGCTGGTCAGGGCTGACCCCACAACGCCGTGCCAGCGCATCCCCAAAAGTGGGCCCAGGGGAAGAGTGCTCAGAGCGTGTTACTACGGGAAGGGACGGTAAAACCTGTTGTGGGAATGGAGTTATACAAGATCGATGCGATCCCGCTAGCACAAACGCTCCCATATCCCCAAATTCCCTCCCCAGCCAAGGGCCCAGCACGGCACAGCGCCGCCGACCGCTCGCTGCGCGCTGCTGCCAGCCCCCGCCCGAGCCTCTCCCCCCAGAAAACCTCTTTGCTGGAAACGCCGCGATTTCACACAGTGCCTTGGCTTCGTCAGAACCGCCTTTCCTGGCACGAAAAGCCTTGTTTTGGGTTCCTACCTGACCAGCCCTGCCTGCCTACCTGCCAGGGTGCTGCCGCGCTGGTTAAATCAGGACTGCGCCGCCCGACCCAAGCCGTGCCGAGAGCCCGCTCTGCCCTCACCCCACAAGGAGCATTTGGGGGGCCCCCCTGTGTCCCGGGGGGACGATACTGTGCCCCACGTCCCCTTGGACATCCCCTGCCGGCTCCCAGCTGGCTGCCAGGATCCGCACACGCCTCGTTGTTTTGCTGCTGGTCCCCCTTTTATTCGCAGCCAGATCTGATGGCAGCCGGAGGCTGGGCCCGGCACCCATCTGCGTGAGCTCACCTCTTTGGGCTGCTGCTTTCCAGCTTGCTGTTGTGTCAATAGCTGCAGGTGAAGCTGCTCCTGTTGCTTCTTGTAGTATTCCTGCAACTGGGAGGGAGAGAGGGAGGAGAGAGAAAGCGGGACGGATCAGCAGCAGGAACACCCGCTCGGCTTCCCGTGCCCGGTGCCACCCCGTGCCCGGTGTCACCCCATTCCCGGTGTCACCCCATGCCCACCAGCTCCCGGGGCTTTGCTTCAAGAAGTATGTGAGGATCTACACCACCTCCCATCAGCTCCTGGCTTCAAGTTCAGAGGAAAACACCTCTCCGAGGCCATCCCAAAACCTGGGAGCACACTCCAAGCGCTCCGGATCCCCACAGCAAGTAACAGCCCCCAGAGAGCAGCAATCCCCAACCTGCCGTGCATTTTACCCTGCCTGGTGCCACCGGTTTGGGAGCCTCCACCTTGTCCATCACCCACCGAGGAGGTCCCAAGCCCCAGCTGAAGGAAGGAACGTGCACCCCGGGGATTTTCCAGCTGCTCTGGGGGGAGGTTATCTGATGGGGCAGAGACGAGGAGGCGAGCAGCTCCTTTGCAGCAGGTTTTTTTTGGGGAGAGACGCCCCAAACACCCCATGGAAAGTGCTGCAGAACTGGGGGGGGGCTCCCGGTGGGCACTTCCCCAGCTTTGCCTGGTGCCACCCCACGAGCAGCAGCACAGATGTTGCCCCATCCCCTCTGCAGCCTCTGTGGGCACGGGGGGAACACCTTGGGGCACCCGGCCCCGGCTCGCGCAGCACGGACACCCCACGTCCTCGCAGCACCCCATCTTCCGAGCCGGGAAAACGGGACCACATCCCGCGACAAGCCCCCAGGGAGGGTCCCAGTCCCCATTACCACGGAGGATGCTCTCGCCCCGGCCCCAAAATAAACTCCTGCTGCTGGATTCGCTGCGCGCAGGAGGGGCCAGAGGCACGGGGAGGTCAGCGCAGGCGGGCGGCCCTCACCCCGCGCAGGGGCGACGGCGGAGGCTCAGGAATGCCCCTTTGGATGCCGGGAAGCCTTTATCAGCTCGGGGCTGACAGCGCTGACAGCAGCAACTTTGCTTTTTCTGTCGGCGAACAGGTTTGGAAAGGCTCGGTGTTTACCCGAAAGCCAATCAAAGCCGGGGCTCTGCAACATGGTCGAGCGAGGCTGCGGGAACATTGGGTCAGGGGTGAGAGGTGTGATGTTTGGTTTTCTGCTGGTGGAGAATGCGAGCTATTCCGGCCTGGGTTGTTTAATTTGCAGTCAAACGTGTTTCTTTATCCGGCTCCAAAGAGGCTCGGAGAAGGACCCACCCAGGGTAGTGTTTACCCTTTGTTCTTTCCCTGGGGCCAACCTTGAGTCCTTATCAGCCTGTTTGGAGTAAACAGGTACTGGAGGCAGGAGGAAGGGTGTGGAGGATGCTTGTGGGATTTCTCCTTCCCTCTCTCCCGCCAGCGGGAGGTGTTTACCCAAGCAGCCCTGCTTTGTTTCGGAGGTTGGGGTTGTTTTTTTTTTTTTTTTCCCTGGCCTCGCTTTGCTTCCCTCCTTTGACGCGGGGCGCTGGGGAACGCCATGAGAGGCAAACCCAGGTTTGGATCCTGACCCGCGGGGAGGTCTCCAGCATCCACCCCAACTCCCAGCCCCCCCCCAGGAACCCGCCAGCCCCAAACTGGCCCCTTTGTGTGCTTTGAGCTCCCGGATCACATCTGGCTGTGCACCATCAGCACGCACAGCTCCCTTCAGCCCTTGGTGCTGGACACGCTGGGGTTCCCCAGGGAAATACAGGGGGAACGCAGGAGCCCCTGGAGGAAGGGTTCCGGACCCTCTCCCTGTGCCAGCTGAGCTCCAGCACTTAAGGGGAAGAGAAAAGTTTTGGCAGGACCCGGGCGATGCCCAGCCGGGGTGGGAGCAGCGTTACCTGCTGCAGCATTATCGCCTGCTGCTGCTGCAGGAGGGCCTGGAGCTGGGGCGGGGAGAGGATCTGCTGCATCTGCTGCGGGGTGATCATCTGCGGGGACATCATGGCCACGGACACGGGGACCTGCGGAGAGGAGAGACACGTCACACCGGGCCTGGGGAGGTTGGGGTGGCATCACCCTGCCGGGCTCCCCATTCCAGCCTCAAAAGCCTTCCCCAAATGCATCCCATCCCTAAATCCTCTGCCACCTGATTGACCTGCTCTCACCACGCCTCCCCTGTCTGGGCACGCCGAGGCCACCGCAGGGGACGCGGTGAGGAGGTGGCGATGGCACGGAGATGCTTGCTTTACCGCCGCAGGAATCGGGCACCGAGAGCACCCAGCGGCACGTGGGTTCCCAACCCCAACCCCAACCCCAACCCCTTTTTCTCCTGCGAGAGCACAAAAAGTCCCCGAGAGCCGGGACCAGGCTCCGTCCCTTGGGGTCTTGGGAGGAGAAGCGCCGCGGGAAGCAGGGCAGGTCACCGCTGACCCAAATAACTTTGCAAAGCCGAGGAAGAGGTGACCGGGTTCTCCGCAGGCACATCAAAGCTTTAGCTCTGGCTGACACCAGTAACTCACCTCATTACCATGCCGAGCATACAGAGGGCTCAGAAAACCTGCCAGCCCCTGCCTTTTGGTTAGCCTAACGCGGGCGCACGCCCCCGCGACGACGCGGGGAAGGTGTCGGTGACGGATCCCAGGCCGGCCGTGAGCAGGTCCTGCCCAGGTGGGGCAACGCCGCCTTCCCCAGCGCAGCCGCACGGCCTCCCTTACACAGCCCCCGTGATCCCGGCGGCCAGAAACCAGCCCCGATCCCTTTCCCCAGCCTGTGGGTAGGGTTATGGCCCTGCTGTCAGTGCGCAATGCTTCCTGGATGCTGCTTCTTGTAGGAAGGCAGCCTGGCTCCCCCGTGCAAGCCAAGCGCAAGGCGTCTCATCCCTCCACTCGCGGATCCCAACACATCAGGCACCAGGAGACAGAAATAAAGCCACCGGCTCCAGCTCACCCAGCAAAGCCCAGAGCAGAGCCCGGGACCCTGCAGCCCCAGGGCTCCTGAGCGATGCCCAAAGCCCCCTTGCTCCTGACCTGCCTCCCCCCTGCGGCACCCCGTGGCAGGCGCCCAGCCGCGCCGCAGCGCGCTGACCTTCAAGGGAGATTGCAGCGGCTTATCTGTTTACTCAGGCATTTTGCTGGAGGGAGGCGAGCGGGCCGAGGCCCATTTGTCACCGGCGAGCCCCCCCAGCCGCCGCCGGGTCCGAGTTATTTATTAATTGCTGTCTGTTCACACCCAGGGCTGCTGCTGGGGCGCCCTCGGTGAAATCAGCCTGGGTGGCGGCGATGGGGATGCCTGCAGGCACGAAGCTCGCCGCTGCCCCAGTCCCCCTGCGGGGGGGACATTGGCCACCCTAAATCAGGCTCCCCCTTCCCCGCAGCAGCCCCTCCAGAAAAGGGACCAACCAAACTATCCCATCGCAATAATTATGAAACCAGGAGCATCCCCAGCACAGAGCTGCAAAACCCGACGGCTGCAGCAGCGCCGATGCCGGCTGGAGAAGCCCAATCCACGGCAAATCCCCATGGCAAAGCAAGCAAGGAGCTGCTGTTCGGGTGCTCCGTCTCCGTGCACAAGCGCTGAGGGTGGCCAGGTGCCGGCAGACAGCTGTGCGCAGCGCTCGGCGAACATCTGGCCAGGAGGGATGCCGGCGAGGACGGCAGCCCACGCGGCGGCACCGGCACGGCGAGCGCGCTCGAGGTCCGCGCCCGCTCGCTGGGAGCTAAGCATCCTGCTAATTTCCCTTTGCCAATTCATCAGCTGGCAACGTGCTCGGAATGAGAGCCCCTAATTAATTGCTCATCCGCATCCCCCCCCTCCCCATCCGGGCTGCCTCCCCGCCCCCCGGCGCCGCGCGGCCTCTCGTACACGTTTGCTGGCATTTTCAAATCGGAGGCATCCTAATTACCGGAGAGTTATAACACCTTCCATTTCTCGCCCAACGGACTGACACCCTGTCAAGAGCAAAGAGAATTGCCAGAGGTTTTGACAACACTAATTGCCCCTATAATCTAAAAACACAAAGGAGAGGCGATTAGTCGAGAGGGCCCCAGCTCTCGATCCGACACGAGGTTTTCACAATGTTACAAGAAAACAAAAGCGACGCTTTTTAGAGTTTGATGGCTGCTAACAAAAGCAGAATTATATTTTCATACAACCTTTGTCTGCATTAAATGGCTTTTTCTTTCCGCGCTCAGATGCGGGGCTGACACGGGGAAATGGCGGCGGCGAGGTGTGAACGGGGACGCGCGCGGGCGCCGGGAGCGGCAGCACGCGGCGGCTTCGCCGGCTCCCAGATCCCTGCTGGCCAAGGACGAATTTCCCCCTCCCCCCCGCCAACGTCCCCCTCCTCACCGAGGTTTCCAGGGAGGGCAGGAACTCGAAGCAAAACGGGAAATTCCCGCATGCAGCAAGTTTTCGCTCCTGCTGCGGCCGCTCATCCGGTTACAGCCCCAGCTGCCTCCAGCGCCTCGTGGGGACGGTGACAGCTGCTGCCGGGCACACAGACCCCGAGGAAACGGCTCCCCCCCGGCCTGGCTGAGAGCCCCCGGGGGCACCCACCGGCAGCTGACCTGCTGGAGGGAGGGGACAGCGTGTGGCAGCCCCTGGGACGCCGAGGAGAGCGGTGCCTTGGGGTGCTTGCGGGAGGCGCGCAGTGAGCACTGGTGAGCGAGCTCCGCTGCAGCAGGGGATGGGCAGCCTGGGTGTAGGAGGGTTTCGGGGTCCAACACCCCCAAAAAGGCCAAAGGGAAGGTGCTGAGGAGCACAGCACACTGTAGGGACGATGGGTGAGCATGCACCAAGCTGGCTTTTCTCCCCCCACACCCAGCAGCCAAGTCTCCTCCGCACAGCAAAGCCCGACCCTGCACGCGGGATGAGCCGCAGCACCCATCCTGCTCTTCGCAACCCCAAACCCACGCTAAGGGAACATCAGCAGCAGAATTTGGGGCTTTCCCCACTTTTGCAGCCCTCCCTTTGGGAACCGACCCCGCAGCGCCCAGCGGCGCAGCACCGGGGCTCGTCCCCGGCCGCGTCTCTCCGAGAGCGGCGCGGGCGGCGTGCGACGAGCGGGCATCTGCCAGACACGGCGCTGGAGAAGGGCTTGACTCACTCCTTGGCCTCCTGCCACCCCGCAAAACTGCTTACTAACAGCTTTGGCTGCCTCACAAAAAGCCCCGACGCTGTATCTCCGATTCGCGAACACAATCTCGAGGGGGTGATTTTCCAGGCGGTCGGGGTTGTAATCCCTCCGTGCCAGAGGACAGGGGCGGACGGCGAGGGGGCGGATAAAGCAGGCGGCGGGTGGAAAACAAGACGGGTATTAAAGGGGGAGCTCGGCGCTCGCTCTAAGCTCGGAGCAGCCCTGCCAAAGCCGGCTGCGCGAAACGGGATTTGGCCGGGCGTAAAACGCAGCGGGACTGGGGAGCGATGATTTTTATTAGTATTATTATTTTTATTTTTTTTACGGGAAGCGGATCGCAGGGAACGCGCCGTCCTCTGTACCAGGGGAACGCCGCTGCCGGCGCGGGGGATGAGGCAGAGCGAGGGATGCCGCAGACTGAAGGCTGGGCTGGGCTTGGCTGCCTGCTCGCAGCACCTCCCAATGGGGCCAGGGGAGCCCCCGGCAGCCCCAGAGTGCCAGAAACCCCTCAGCTTGCCAGAAACCCCACGGAGTGCCAAAAATCCCCCGGAGGCTCAGCCTCGAAGCATCCCTGCACCCTCCGGCACCGTCACGCCGAGCCATCGCTCCCACCAGGAGCCACCATGGCCATGGGGAAGTAGAGTCTGTGTTTCCACACCTAAAGCCCCATTTCCAAGCGTGTCCCAAGCCCTGCCACATCGCCCCTACCGACCTTTGGGGTCGTGGAGACAGAGCAAAGCTCTCGTCCCGCCGTGGCGCGGCGCACGCCAGCTCCCCGCTGCCCGCAGAGCCCAAGGCGCTGCGCATCCTTGTCTCTGATCTAATCTCGGGTTTTAACTCCCAATTAGAAACAACAGCAAACACGCTGGCGCTGTTTGTCTTTTTTTTTAAAAAAAAAAACAACAACAGACCCTTTTCAAATCCAAAACCAAGAGAAACAAGCCTGGGACGTCTGCTTGGGAGGCAGGGAGCTGGGAATGGCAGGAGGAGAGAGGGAAGGAGCCACAACCAAGAGCAGCTTCGCATCTGCTGCTTTCAGGGGCCAGGGACGAGAGCAAACCCCCGGGTGGAACCCCCAGCACCCGCTTCCCATGGGTGGAAGCAAACAACCCGCTCACTTCCAGCCCCGCTGGGGCGAGCAGGTGCTTGCACCCATCCCCTCCTGCCCTCAGCCCTCATCCTGCACCACGAGCCCCGAGGCCGAGCGAGCTCCAACCATCTGCAAGAGCTTCAGGTACCCACGGCCAGGCAGCCACCCGTGGGTGTAAGCCCAGCACCATCACCCAGGCTCTCCTGATTTACACCAGGCTGGGGAGAGAAGAATCGGACACGCAGTCCTGCGAGGGAACCCCCAGCTCCGTGCACCAGGCTGGAGTTAGAGGCTGTGGGGTTATTTTGTGCCCACCCGGGAGGTGCAATGCCCCGGGGAGGACAGGGTGCTGCGCCCTCCGGGTCAGAGCACGGCATTATGGCCTTGCCCCCGCTGTCCAGCTGCACGGGAAGAAAAGGAGGAATCAATCCCCTGCGTGCGCAACCCGACGCGCATCCTCATTAGCGCCGCGCCCCGCCGGGGAGCACTAATCGCGCATAATTGGGCTGCGAGTTGCTGGAAGTTGAAAGGAACTGGTTGGGGGATGCGGCGGCAGTGGAAGGGGGCTCCCGGGCTGGGAGAGCCGGAGTTTGGGAAGGAAAAGGGGCAGAAGTGGGGGCAAGCAGGGGACGGACCCCGGGGCCGCAAGTTCAAGTGGAAAACCCAGCGCGGCGCGAGCCGAGACGGCCGGGCTGCTGTGTTTTTTTCCTGGATGGGAACGCAGAAGGGCTGGTATTGATCTGTCTTCATTACCCATTTCACTCAAGTTTCAAATCAACAAAATACACTTTTCCGCTCCGCCGCCCTCCCCGCCACAGCAGACAAAAGAAAAGCAATTTCCCGCAGTTTGCTCCAAACTCCGCGCCCCTTCCCTCGGCACCCTTCGTCCCTTCTCCCTTTTCAGAGGCTCTGTAACCGCAGCGAGTCGCTCGCCGGTGGCTCGGAGACCCCAAATCCGTGAGCAAGGGACCCCAGAAAGACAATTTCCATGGACACCCCATGATTCAGCAGTGTCTCGAGCCAGAAAGTGGCCCAGCACCAAAACCCCACAGCATCCTCCGGGCACGTGCAGCCTCCCCGCTCCCGAGCACGCGAGGCTCATGCAGGAGGAGCACCGCGCCAACCATCCCCAGCAAAGTCCTCAGACCCGGGGCTCCGGCAGCCTCCGCCGCCAAGCCTAATGGTTTTGAAGTTGCAAGGAAACCAAATCATTTAAAAACGTTTCAGGGTGTTGGTTTTTTTCAGACACAGCTGCAGCCCCAGCGTCAGCTGCGGGACTCGGCGCACAGCTACACCTCCAGGCATCTGGGGGCAGAGAGGGTTCGTATTAAAAAAAAAAAAAAAAGAAAAAAAAGAAAAAAAAACCATAACCTAAGATCCCTATCGAGCCCAGCAGCTCCTTGTTTGTTTTTAGGAGCGTGCCGTTGCCGACTGTCATTAATATTCCTGCTGGCGTGGTGCCCCACTAACATCCCGTCCCCTCGGCACGGTGGCAGCGAGGGCACGGCGAGAGCGGGGACCCCGCAGCGCTCCTGGGGTCTGAGCGCTCGGCACGGGGCCGCTGCTGGGACGCTCCATCTGGGAGCTGGAGGGGCTGCGAAACTGCTTCACCCCCCCCGACAAAAATCCTTGGTGGTGTGGAAATCAAGCGCTTGGTCGTTTTGCAGGCTCAGCCACCGGCTCTCACCCGGTTATCGGGGATCCTGGGCGCTCTCCTCCCGAGGCTGTGCTGGGAGCCAGCCTTCCTCCTCCTCCTCCTCCTCCTCCCGGAGCGGCCGTCCTGGCCAGTCTCATCCACACCACCGCCGTCAGATAAACTTCCTTTCAAAGGAGCCTGCTTAATCCTCTATCTCCCCTCGTTCAGATCCCGCTCCAGCTGCCGGGCAGGGGGAGGAAGAGGCCGGGCGGCTGAGTTATGAGCTATTTCTGACTCACGTCTACAACTTTCACAAGTTCTTTTGCAACACAAAAGGGAGGGGGGGTGAAAGAGGGCGGCAGATCCAGTTAACTCTGGCAAAGCCGGGCCAGATGGACGGCAGGACGGGCAGGGTGGACAGACGGAGGTGGGAGAAGGGAGGCCAGGGCACTTGGAGGCGACGGGAGGCCGGCGAGGCCGCGGGCGCAGGGCGGCCGGGGAGCGGGGCGCCGGTTCCCGGAATCTGACTTCACTCTTACTGCCTTTGTCCTTCGCAGATATTTTCCATGCAGTGACTGCATTTCCTTCCTGAAAACGATGCTGGAAAAAGCCGCCTGGTTTGTGTGCCGCAGAAGCCCTGACTAATTGTTGCTGCTCGCACCCAGCTGCGGCTTTCCCTGGTGCTTCCCAACCCTGCGGGTCCCCCCCTTCGGGGCAGGCTGGGCACCCTGGGGGGGGAGCACAGGGGCTCCCCCCCCCCCGTCCCAGCGAGGACGCTGTGGCGTCCACACGGCTCCACCAGCACCTCACACGCGCCGAAATTGAGCCGTTTCGTGAATTTTGGGGGAAATTCACATTTCCCCCAAACGGAGCTTGGCAAGGCCACGCGTCTCGGCTGCCAGCCAGGAGCGCAGGGGCGTGCGGGGGCAGCCCCCAGCACCAAAAAAACCCCCACAAACCTGGTGATATGGGGGGGGAAAAGCAACCTCACGCTTGCATCCGAGATGCAATTCTGCAGCACGGGGAGAAATAAACGGGAAGCATGCCGGGGGGAGGTTTAATCCCCCGGGTTTGGGGAGGAGAGGAGCCCGGCCCCAGCCCCGCTTGCCTCCTCCCCGCTGCCTGCGCCTGGCATGGGCAGGACCTCCAGCTCTGAGAGCGCGCGTGCTAATTACTTTCCTTTGTTAATTAAGCCCACGTGGCTCTAATAAGGTAACCTGCTGTTCTCCGATAAATTTAATTAGCCTGAAGGGAGAGCCCCTCCGCACAGCTATTTAAATTGTCACTTCCCATTCGCTTGGGCTTTGCTTCTTTCTGCCTGGCCCCCTCTCCGGGTTCATACCCCTGCACTGCCCCTTTTCTCTCTGTTTTCTGCCCCATTTGGCTGCCTGAGGGACGGTCCCCCTTCCGCCAAGGGTGCAGGATGCCACCTGAGGGTGCTGTGCCCACCCAAAGCTCGGTTTTCCTGTCCGTACCCCCTCAAAACCCACCCCAGATGGGTCCTCGCCCCGTCCCATGCACGAGGACCTGCCTGGCTCCAGCCCCAAGGGACCGTCCCTTATCCTGTCCCACCCACAGCACCCACCCATGGGTCCTGGCACGAGGCCTGAGACACCCAAATTCTTGAGAACCCCTGCACCCACTACCCAAAACGCTGCCCCAAGGCAGGGTGGCACAAGGTGACACCCTCTCCTGTGGCACCCCCTGCTCTTACCCCCCAGGAGCCAGCCCTTCCCTCCATCACCCTTTCCCTGCACCATTTCCCACCACGGCAGCGCACGGTGGGGACCCACAATGGTCCCTCCAGCCCCACACCACACTGGACCCCGTGCTGAGGCCAAGGGGGCCACCAAGTGGGCCACCAAGTGTCCCCGTCCCCCAAAAACCACACAGCCTTGGTCCCCAACAGCATTTCCCTCCCGAGCTGCTCTTACGAAGGAAACCTAAAGGAAAGGGACGTGCATGCAGCCAGGGGCCGACACACACACACACAAAAAATATTAAAAAAAAACCACATTTCTGGAGGTTTACAGGGGATTTAACTCTTCGTGGGCGCGCTGCGGCCATCCCGAAGGGGGAGGTGATGCGTGCCGGTGCATGCACTGCCCGCGGCCCCTTCGCATCAGCACCAGTTTGCAGCCGAGCCCTTCCCGAAAAAGCAGGGGGAGGTCCCTGGGGCTCACCTGCACCGCCGGCTGCTTGCCCTCATTGCTGCTGGGGGAGCTCAGCCCCGTGGCCTGCTGCAGCAGGAACTGGCGTGCCACCTGGAGAGCCTGCAAAAGAGACACACTGGGGTGGGCAGGAGGAAGAGGCCCCCCCATGCCTTCGTCCCTCTTCCTCCTCCTCCCTCTGGGCATGCTCGCCCTCCAGCTCCGGGGGCAGCCGCACGGGGGTCTCCGCGGGTTTTTGTTCCTGGGGAGCGAGCGAGTGGCTGGGAAGGAGGGCAGCACCCCCGGCACGCTCTCCTGCAACACCAGTACAACCAGTACATCCCATTGCAAACCCCGCTGTGCCCCTGGGCATCGCTCGGGGCCAGCCTCAGCCCTGTTCTCGTGCCCTCCTCCGGCCACGCGCACCCTGCCCCAAGCAAAGGGCGCCCAAACTGCGCCCGGGAGAGCTGCAGGAAGGGTCCGGCTCCCTGTTGGGCTATTCCCCGGAGCCACCACCACGTTTTTTTGCTGAAGCTGGCAGCCCGCATGTCTAAAGACGGAGCGTGTGTTTAGTCACACCGCTGGTCACCTCGTAGCACCAAAAAGTCCCAGGCACCACCCAGATTCGGGTCACGGCCAGCGCAGGATTACACCCGAATTAATAACCTGTGAGCACGTCTGCATGGAGTTCACAAAGATACCAAAGGAGTTTAGCAACCGGCACAAGCGCCTGAGATAAAACCCGCTCCTTTTTATGGGTGTTTGCCTTGGGGTTATTAATTTCCTTTACACGCACTTGTTTGCAGGGATAAGGGTGTCGCGCCGCGAAGTCGCGCAACAGGCGAAAGAGGTAAAAACTCAATGAAATCGATGAAAAAAAAACACCGTCGGAAACACACGTAGGCACCAGCACTGAGCAAGCCACACACAAGGAAAATCCTTTTCCCATAAGGAAAACCCCACAAAGAGACTCGGAGGAGAGAGGAGCCAGGGCGAGCACGCGGCCCTGCACGTGGGGGCAAAAAGGGCTTCGTTGGGAAGGGGAAGCAAAGCTCCAACAAACCCAACCCCGCAGCACCCAGCTGCTCCCCGCTTCCTCGTGCGCTCCTTGTTTTGCTTCTAAAGCAACTTTTTTTGGAGGGAGCACGTTTCCGAACAACCGAGTCCTCGTGGTCCCACCTGCCCACCAGTGTTTTATTACGGCGGGGGGCGGCGCAGGGGTCAGCGCCCCCCCGCCATAAATCACCACGTGTGCCCCGAGGAAGTGCTGCTGGTTAATTCAGAGGAAGGGCCGCTGGTTAATTCGTGGTGTTTCCAGCTCTGCAGAACCAAGTCGTGCCCCGGCCGGTGGCCCCGCGCTGCCTCCACGAATCCGAATGCAAACCGGAGCGGCGCGCGCAGTGTGAACGCGCCCCAGCACACAGCCCCGCTCCGCTTCCCCGTTTATTTCCCCCTGCTCACCCCGTGCCTCCCCGACGCTACTGCTCAGCGCAGCCTCCACCAGGACCCGTTACCTGCTTTTCCACCCAAAGCTCCCCTTTAGCACGTCCCCCCGTGGCGGGGTCGCTCGGGAACAGCGCACGCGACGGATTTAGCACAAAGATGTCAGGGTTGTGCCACAACTTTTTTCTTTTGTGGATAAAAGCCCTGTGCACGCGGACAGGCGTTAGGAACGAGAAGTAAATTTTAGAACCGAGCAGAGCTTTTGGCGGCAGAGGGATCGTCTGTGGTCCAGGAATCTCAAAACCAGAAGGAGCCCTAAAGGACAGCCCTGCCGTGACGCGATGGGGGCTGCTGGATTTAAAGCAAAACAAATGAAAAAGCCATTTCCCTGCCTTGGACCTCGCTGCCGAGGCTGGGGTCCCGGCCAGCATCTCATGGAGCAGCTCCCCGAGGGCTTTGCGACCCCTAGATTTCATAGCCCCAAATTTTAATGCAACCCCTCCCAAAGTTTGCCAAGCCCCTGCGCTCCCAGCAGACGAAGCTCGGCGTGGGCACCCCGGCACCCGCACCAAAGCTCTCCCATTGCCACTTCTTCCCGAGCATCCCACGTGGGCTGCTGGGGATGCTCAGAACTTCATGACCGGTAACTCACAAACTCATCGCTTTACCCCACCGGCGAAATAAATAAAATAAAACCCCCTCAGCTCCCACGGCTGGCGGAGCCGGCACAGCCCCAGCGCAGGGCGCGCTTCTCCACAGGCACGTTATTTCCCTGTTATTAACCGTAATAGATGTGCATCGGTAATAGGAACACAAAGCCGTGTGACAGTTATGACAGCTCAAGGTCTGATATTTTAATTACTTTTTGAAATGAAAACAGTAATTCCAGCTAAAAGCCAAGGGTGGAGGAAGTCAATCTAAGGCTGCTCAGCACCCGCGCGGCTTCTCCTGGCAGGGAAGAGCTGGGCACCCACCCGGGCTTGGTGCTGGATCACCCACCGACCCCAGCCATGCACGCGCACCGGCTGCCCGAGCTCTGCGGATTCCTCCACGTGTCCGTGTGACGGAGGTTTGCAGGGATTTGCTTTCTCCGTCTGCACCACGCAAAGTTCCTCTGCAGCTTGCAAGGGCTGCGCAGAGCTGATGGAAGCGGCTTGTGCGCAACGAAGGGGTGAAGGAAGGTAAGCCTCAGGCATTGCAGCGAGCCCGGCACGCTGCTGGGGACGGGGACACCGGTGCCACCCTGTCACTGCTTTGCAAACGAGCTGCCTGCTGCTTGTCACCCAGCCAGAGAGCTTTCCTGCTTGCCCTGGAGCACACCAACACTGCTTTCCCCTGGGGAAGGGCAAGGTGGTTCTGGAGCACAGAGACATCGCCTCTGCTCGGGGACAGCCACGTGCCGAGGGCTGCCACGTCCCTGCTGGCCGTCAGGGACAGGTGCCACCATGCTAAAGGCAGCGGGATGGGGTGACGTGGTGAGGCAGGTTCCCCCAAAACCTGCGCAAAAATCAGCACAGAGGTGGAGGAAACACAGCCAAGGCCGAGCTCATCACAGCGCGCAGGCGAAGCGCAAGGCAGGGCTGCTCCCAGAATCTCTCTTTCTAAACCCAAATAATCCCTGGGAGATAAGAGGGGACAGAACCCCTCCGAGAGGCGTGTGCCAGAGGCGATGCCACCCCCGAGCCCTGTTTCTTGGGGTTTTATTATTTTTTTTTGCGCAGGCAGCAAGCAGGTGCACTGCTGCCGGGGAGCTGCGGGGCAGCCCCCAGTTTTTAGGAGGCTCCACGATCCCTGCAAACTCCACGCTGAGTTTTATTCGAGCTGGTGGCAGAAGGTGGCTCGTGCCAGCGTTGGGGAGGGGACAGGAGCCCGGCTGGCACGGGCGCCACCGAGCCCCCAGCAACCAGGGCCACAGGGGGCCCGGCCGCCCGCCCCACTCCGCATCTCAGGGGGGAATTTAATTCACTCCCCGCTGGCTCCCTCACTTTGTTGTGCTCTGAAGCACGAAATTACAAGATTTACAGGAAAAAATGACATGGCCTTACAATCGCACACAGGGGCCTCCCCGGCTGCTGCCCTTCCCTCCCTCCCCGCCGCCTGGCAGCGATCCCAAGAAAAGCCCAAATCGGGCTCGGCCGCGGGCCAAAGGATGCTGCGGACGTGGTGTGCACGGGGAGCCCCGAAAATGTCATACCAGGGGAAGATCAAAGGTAAAAGGCGCTCAGAAGCCGATAGCTGGGAAGAAATTAGGGCACCCTCGGTACCTGCAGTCATTTATCTCCCCCCCAGGGCAGGAGGAACAGCCCCAAGTGCCCCCCGGGGGGGATAAGCACGGAGGGTGTCGCCCACAATCTGTCCTCCTGGCTCAAAACACGAGAAAGCAGAGAGAAGAAAGTCTTCTCCCCTAAAAGCAGATGTGCTTTCACCTCCTGGGTCTACGAACTGGAGAAAAAAAGATTTTTCTTAAATTGTATCCTGCTGCATGGTGTTATTCAAGAGTCATTAGCACGTTACCCGTAATTAGGAACGAATGGGTTGTGTCAAATTCATCATGCTCCTGGATGGCTCCCTTTGATCAGCAAATTATCCCATAAAAAAAGTTTGTAATGTCTCAGACACTTACGTCAAGAGCTGATGCTGTTCGGCTTTGCCCTCCTCGAGAGCTGCAGGGCTTGGGGTTGAGGAAGAGGATGGTGACCCTGCCCCACGGAGGGGCACATCGCGCATCTCACACCGAGAGCCCCCTTCCTGGGGCAGGAAGGATTTGAACCTCAAATCTTGGATTTTGCTCGCTTCATTATTTTAGCTTTTTCCCTTCCTCTTTTTAAGCACGAAAAACTCCATTGCACTATTTTTGGACGAGGTTTCGCCAGCGTCTCGATACATTCTGTGCTACTGCTCTAATGAGGCAGCACTACAGCACGGGGCCCGTAATAAACCAACCTGTAGCTACCCTGGTTTCTACACAAGCATTTTTAAAGCTGACCACAAACCTGGGAAGTACCCGGACAAGCTGTCAGCATGCCAGAGGAAGCCTCCCCCAAACTCAGCGCTCCCACCTCCACCCACTTTTGGCACTGCCCCATCCACGAGCTGCTTTGCAGCTGAGCTCCCGAGCACCACGAAAGGCTAGAAGAAGCAGGGGGGGTAAATAAAACATGCCTCGGATGTGCCCACGGAGGGGATGCCCCCAGCCCCGTGGAGATGGAGGCTGCACCAGCTGGCACGGAGAGGCTGCTTTTGGCTGCCTCCCCCCCGGCAAGGATCACAGAATTTGCTTTTTCCCCCAGGGAAACAAAGTTTGGATCAGGCCCAGGTGATGGAGGAGGCATGGAGAGAAGAGTGCGGCTCACCAGCACCGGTTGGGATGCCTGAATCCCACTTCAGCCCCTGTGCTACCCCCTTGTCCTTTATCTTCCACCTTTTACTCCACGAAAGCTGCCAGCGCCGAACCTCTCCAAGGTCGTCACCGCCTGCTCCGATGGGGAAGAAGCAGGTGAAGAGCTCCCAAAGTCTAGCGAGGACGCAGACACCCCCGGGTCTAAAAGCACTGCGAGCACTCCTCAAACACCAGACAGCGCAATGGAAAGATCTCGGCCGGGGTATTTTGAACCCCCCCTTGCCCCAGCAGGTATTTCGTTTCGCAGCTTTGCCGGCGCGGGGACGCCGCAGCTGCCGGAGCCAAAAGCGCAGCCACTGCTCCCTGCCCAGCCCAGGGTGGGACCCGCCACCCGAAAATAGCGGAGGGATTTTCCACCTGGACGGGATCAAAGCTTCGCACGGGGTTTTAACCTCCAGCGAGTTAAAAACCGCCCTAAAAAATTACACCAACCCCAGGATTTTGCGAGGAAAGGGGCAGAGCATCGGCAGCGCTGTATCTTCTCTTTTCCCTCCGCTCCTTTTGGAAGATAAAAAGAGGTCGGGAAGGGATGAAAAAATTTAAAAAAAGACTTTTTACACTAACCTCATAAAAATGACATCGTCGCATTCCAGAATTAGAGCCATTAAAACAACACACACACAGATATTTTTAGCGGGATATTAACGGTAAATGATGCCATATTGAAAAGCACTTCCACCCGGCCCAGCCCCGGTCTGGCTTAACCAGAACCAAATGGCTCGAAGAGATCAGAATTAACAAAATGACACAATTCTTCACAGGGAGAGAAAAAAAAAAAGAAAGAAAGAAAGAAAGAAAGAAAGAAAGAAAGAAAAAAAAAGGCCTTTTTGCAACCAGCTCCGTGCCTCTCTCCCGGCCCCAGCTGTTCTCCCTTTCGCGGCACACACTAATACTTCTGGACTTTATTCCTCCACTCTTGACTCTTCAATCCTCCCAGGCGAGGGGTTAAACCCATTTCCACTAATGAAGAACACAAGGAACAAGCTCCCGACAATCCCACCCCTCCCTCCGCCCCACAAAAAGGCAGAAAAAAAAAAAAGGCAGCAAAAAAACCCCCAAACCAAACCCTCCTGCATTCGTACTCAGTAAAATATGAAATATGAATCGAGGAACCTAATAGAGAGATGAGTTTCACTGAAGTGCTCCAGTCTCGTTTTTATCTTAAATACCCTAATAATAGCGGATTACACAATATATTTGAGATGTGATCACATGTTTTATGGAACGGTATCTTTCCTATCGCGGCAAAGTGCCTCTCCTCCCCCCACCCACACCCCTCTCCAACTGCCGAAAAAGTCCGATTTGCTTCTTTTAAAAGCCTTATTTTTGTTTAATAACCTACCACTGATTTTACATGTGTCTGCAATAAACTGTAAATATCTATTTTTTTTTTTACTTTCTGCCTAATAAAAAAACCCCAGAACAATGCCGGAGTAGCTGGGTTTTCCAGATGGCTCCTTTTCCATAGGACTGCAAGTTGGGAAGCGCTACCGTGCAGGCCTGCACAGTCGGATTTTAGGGTGGAATTTTTTTTTTTTTAAGAAAAACAAACAAAAACCACGCAAACACACCCCAGCTCGGGGGAAACCTGAGCCAGGCACACTTTTCTCAGCACCCTGCGGCATCGCCGGGTCCCGCGCAAGGTGTCCCGAGTTTGTGTGGCCTCCCTTTTCCTTGGGGACACCGGGGAGGCTCTGAATGTCCCTCTTTAACAGCGGGGGGGGCCCAAACACACCCCCTCGGGGTGGGTCCCCAAACACCCCATGATCCCCCCTGAAACCAACCATCCTGAAGCCGGGCCTGGTCGGTCCCGTGCCCCCCGCTTCCTGCCCGGCGAGGATTAGAGGGGAGGGGGCCGGGGCCGGCCCCCACCTTACAAAACTCATTAATGCGCCCCGGCGGCGGGCGCTTTGGAGGCCGGGCGCGGGATGGCGGCTCGCTGGAGGTCTCCTGGCCGTTCCCACAGCAACGGCGGTGGGAGATGCCGGGGGGCCGGGCAGCCCTCCCATGCCCCCGGCCGACCTCTCCCCTCCGCCGGCCCCGGCACAATGCGAGCCCTGCGTCCTATTCAAGTTTTTCAGCCCGGGGCCCCCTCCATTGAAATCCAGGGATTTAACACCAACGCCGAGTCCCTCGAGGCTGGGGGGAGAGGGAAGGGGGGCGACGCGCGGCCCCTCGAGGAGCTGGGGAGTAAAAGGCGGGGGGGGGGGG
>CM021722.1:3072217-3089271 GCA_011074415.1 Stictonetta naevosa | reverse complement strand
CCCCCCCCCCCCCCCCCCCCCCCCCAGTTTGCTCTTCCACCTGCGGGGGACACGGTGGCACCCATGGGAGCCAGGTGCCTACGGACCTCGGGCAACAAAGGTCAGAGCCACTGCTCCTTGCACCAGGAGGTACAAAACCAGCCCCAAAACCCATGGGCAGAGCACGAGCCCCCCCTTGGGAACCACCACATCCGAGCAAACCCTTGAGCTTCAAGCCACCGGTGGCTCCTCGAGCTCAGGTGGGGGCACTCGGGTGGGTTTCTGCCCCTCCCAGGCCCCCAAAGCCTCGGGAGCGTTCACACAGTTAACTAAGAAAAAGCAGCACGGGGCGACTTTTCGGGAGCCGGGCCGGGGGAGATGTCAGACAGGAGCACCCAAGGGTGCAGGAGCGCCGGGGGCAAACGCTGGATGCTCCCGCGGATGGTGTAAAGCCTCCATAAAGCACCTAATTGTGCAAAACTCTCTGTACGGGGCCATTTATCCCTGACCCCAGCTGCCGCTCAGCCCCGCGCCCTGGAGCATGAAGATTGATGGTCCCCGGGACGCCCCCCCCCCGCCCCGAGGTGCTGTCATTGCGGATGTCATTTGGGTTTGGAAGTTCACCAAACCCTCTCCCTTAATAACTCCACGTGCCAGCGACTTTCCCAGGGTAATTACAGCGGGAGCCCCAAGGAAGAGACACAAAACGAAGCCCAGGCGCCGGGCAGGGCAGGATCAGGGGGCTGAGCTGGGAGAAATCCCACAAGGATTTGGGGACGCAGCACCAGGGCAGCCACGGGGACGAGCCAAAAGCACCAGCACCCCGCAGAAAACCCTTTTTTTCCTCTTTCCTACGGAGCAGGCAACTGCTTTGCCCGCGTGCCACCCGCTCACACTGCCTTGGCCATGGAGGAACAAGTGTCCCCAGTTCCTCCTGGCTCCAGCAAAGGGAAATTCGGGGCCGTCCCCCGCGCGGGGAGGGGAGCGCGGCGGCGCGTTCGGCAGGGGTGACTTGCAGAAGCATTACACGCATGATTACCCTTCAGATCAGGGGAACAGGGGCTTAACTGCGTGAGAAACGGCTGTTATTCAGGTAATGGATTTACAGCACTCACTACTAAAGTATCAGACACAGCAATTTTTTACAGCTTTCACGCTGGAATTTATGGCTCAGGGAGGCGATCTCCGTACGAGGCAGGGATCATTGCCTTATTTAGTATCCGAGGAGGAAAATTTATGTTTTCGCCCAAGTTTGTTTTGAAAGGTAACCTGCAGGCACGCACACGCAGCCCCCGTCCCCGCGGGCGCGCAGGCAGAGCACCGGGTGCCCCGGGGGACACGCACCGAGAGGGCTCCTTCGAGGTGCACACGTGTGTGTGTGCAAGGACAGAGCTCATGCACACGGCTGTCACGCGTGTTTTAGGCTGTCACACGTGTTTTAGGCCGTTGCATGCGTTTTAAACCACACATGCAAGGTTAATTCTTCATCTTAACGCACCATGAGCCCCCAAAACTGGGGGAGCGCCTCTGCTCGCCCACCTGGATGCCCGAATGCTGCTCAGATCAAAACCTGCCCTTGCTTTTACAATCAACGGGTCTTCATCTTGTCCCCAAAGCCCTCCTGCATCACACCAAGGGGGTTGGAGCGTGCCGACCCCACCAACACAGGCAGGACTTGCTCCCCTCACCCCAAAACGCAGCCACCTGCGGCAGGGATGGCCAGGGCGCCACCTCCAGCACCTGCACCCCTCAAGAAGGATGGGTGCAAAGAGACCGGGGCTGGTGCAACCAGCCCTAGGGACACAGGGAGGGTAAAAACTAGCATTGCCCCAACCCTAGATACTCAAAAAACCCTGGAATTGGTTATCTAGAGAGGTTGTGGAGGCTCCTCCTTAGAGATCTTCAAAAGCTACTTGGACGTGGTGCTGGGCACCCTGCTCGGGGTGGCCCTGGTGGCGCAGGGGGTGGACCGGGTGGACCCAGAAGTCCCTGAACCGTTCCCATGTTGTGGGACCAGCTCGTGGAGGCACCTTAACACGCCGGGGTGTCTGTCCTACCTGCTGCTGCTGGAAGTGCAGGAGCTCCACCGGGCTCATCTCTCCGTTGGCCTCCCCGCTGGCGGCTCCTTCTCTCCCCCCGCCGCCCCCGCCGCCATCGGGCTGGTTGGTGAGGCTGCTGACCCCGTTCTGGCCGGAGGGAGTGGAGCGTATCGTCTCCGAGGCGGATTCAACCATCATGACTTGCTAGCAGGACCTGAGGAGCGAGGAGGGAGAAAAGTAGAGGCTGAGGAGAGAGACCGAGCCCCTCGCCGGCACCCCCACACCTCTGCCCCCGTGCCTGTTCCGTGGTCAGGCTACACCCAGTTTTAGCTGAGGTCACTGAACTCCAAAAAAATCTAAATAAAAATAAAAAAAGGGGAAAAAAAGAAAAAAAGCTCTTGGAAAATCAAATGTAGGGTGGGTGGGTGGGTGCGGGCAGTGGTGTGAGCTGCCCCCAAGGTGCTGCCAGCACACCCTGTCTCCTGGGGAAGTGCCGCACTTTTCAGCTTTCCTCCTGCCTGACAGAAACCCTGGAAGCTGAGAATTTTTCACAGAACCACAAATTCCAAAATGCTTCACTCGGAGGCGACCGAGGTGGCAAAGTTGCAGAGTTCTGATGCGGCCAAAGACCGAGCACGTGGAGCCCGTGCTGCGTGTTTCGCCTTGAAAACCTCGACGATCTCCACCGAGCCCCCGAGGAGCATCTCAGCTCCAGCACCCAGCGCCCTCCTTCCCTGCTCCAGCCCCTGGCAGCAGCATTTGCATCTCTTGAGCTTCGTTTCCCCCAAGCACAGGCTCCTGGAAGGCACACCAGTTTTCTGCATCCAGGGCTTTTATCCCTGACCACCATCCCGTTAATCAGGGCAGAGGATCAGGGTGCTGCGCCCCACTCCAGCCGTCTCGGGGACCATCCAGGGCTCGGTTTCCCCAGCACGAGCACCCAAAGCACCGCACGGAGCTGGGGGGGTACCAGCAGGAGCAGGAGCGGCTTCAGGCCGGGGAATTTGGTGGTGCTGGCACGTCATGGCCGGCTGCACGAGCACCGGGCACTCGCCGCCGAGCGTCCCGTGGAGCCGCTTTGTAAAGGAGCGCAGCCCGGCTAGGGGAGGGACTCCCGAGGAGTTGCAGGGACTGGTTTCGGAGAGACCTCGGTTGGGTTTAATTAGCGGGTAAGTCGTTAGATGTAAAGCTCAGGGTCCCCCTGCGCAAAGTGCAGGACGCTGGGGGGGTCCCTCCTGCGAAAGCCCCACGCATCCTCGTGTCCCCCCCAGGCTCCGCGCAGGAGCAGCACGGGGACGCTGCAGGACTCAGGGATGGGATCCACCTGCAGAAGTGCCGGGTCCAGGGGGAAGGAAAAGCCTCGGGACTTGGGAACGGGGAGCACCCCCAGCCCCAGCCCGCAGAGCTGCAACCCCCCGGCTCCCAGGGGCCACATTCAGCCCTGAGCAGCTCGGAGCAGACAGGAGGCAGGGTGCTGGGTCTCTCCTTCCCTCCCGACACACGTTTTGCCCTGCGGAAGAGCAGAGGATGCAGTTTTACCCCCACTTTTCCCTCCTCTTTCCCCACATCAGAACCAAAACGGCGTCGACCACCACCGCTTGGAGCCAGCCCGCGAGTTCGAAACAGGAGAGGAATAAATAAAGCAAGAGGGACGGGGAGAAGGAACACCATTTCTCCCTTTTTTCTTCTCTTTTTTCCCCCTCTTCTTCCCCCACCCCGCCCCAAAAGACAGAAAGACAAACCGCGAACAACATAATTGCTGAAATGTGGCGTGTAATAATAGCTATTCAGAAGCTGATCATTCATATTAAACAGGGTGAAGCAAGCTTCTCATTTGCATGTTTGAGATTATATGCATTTCAAAAGTCATTTCCGCAGGGTATATGACTGACATTAATTCCCATGCGGAGCTGCTGGCTCCCTCCCGCAGCCCGCGCGCCGCAAGCACGCGCGTGTGCACGGTGCACGGGGACGCACCGGCAGCCCCGGGAGAGCTCAAGGTTAACGGGATTACGGCGTTTTAGCCGCCTTTGAAGAGCAGGGTGAAGGAAGGGATGCTCGCCTGCAGGTGCCGAGTTAGGAGCGAAAAAGCTGGAGGAGACGGAGCCCGTTTCCTCCGATTTTGCCCCAGATTCCTCCCTCCCAGCCCCACGGGGCTTTCAGCCCTGTCAGCAAAGGTCTCAGGCGCCCAGAAGGGAAGGGAGCCCTTGAAGGCAACACCTTTTGCCCTTGAAAACTGCGTTTGCTCGCTGGCCCCTAAACGCCCCGCAAGAGCTTTTAGAAAAAACAGATTCAGTTTTGTCACTTTTCTCGTTTTCCTTCAGTGAAGCCCCAGCTCCGAAGGCGCGCAGCCCCGCAGGGAAAAGCAAAGCGGCGACCGGGCCTGTCCAGCAGTCACAAGGTATCACCACGGCCAAAAAACTCAGCAGGACTCCAAAAAAAAAAAAAAAAAGGGATT
Organism: Stictonetta naevosa; assembly: GCA_011074415.1. NCBI lineage: Eukaryota > Metazoa > Chordata > Aves > Anseriformes > Anatidae > Stictonetta > Stictonetta naevosa. The sequence goes on along the minus strand of CM021722.1, from coordinate 3,084,795 downwards.
TGACTTTTATATGGAGAACAAGAATATCCAGAGTTACAACAGGAAGTATTAAAAAAGGCCAAAAAAAAAGGGGGGGGGGGAGAAGAAAAAAAGTTTTGGAAAGGATATAAACTTTCCTGGCTTCGGGGCATAAATTGAAGCCTAACTATTGGGAATTAGGAGGAAATCTCTTCCCATTGAGGAGCCGGGGGCTTGCTTCGCCTTCCCCCAGCAGGGCCAGGATGCTGCAAGCAGATGGGGCAGAGCCGGGCGAATCCCGCAGCCAGCGCCGGGCCCTTTCCAAGTCTAGTAAACTGCCTTCCCGCTCGGAAACCCTACCGGGACGCTGGTGTGTTTGGGTTCCCAGCGCTGCGAGGGAAGTCATAAAAGCAAGCAATAATAATAATAATGAAAATATTTCCATTCACATAAAACTTTTACAAAACCTTAAAGGAAAAAATATACGTATATATAGAGAGAAGCCAAGGGCTGCGGCGCTGCGGTGCCGCCGTGAATTAGGAAGGAGCAGGGGCTGGGCTCTCCGTAAGCGCTCCGGCACATGTGCGTCCCCGCGCGCGGACGGAGGTCTGTGCAGCATCACAGCGCCGGCTTTTCATCTATTTTAGTTCGCCCCAGACAGCCAATATTTTAGGGATTCTCCTTCACGCCGCCGGGATCCAGAGGGTCTAATCGGGATCAGACCTTCCCCCAGGCACGAAGGCATGGCCCCTGGCCAGACCGTCCCCGCCGGCGGATCCCACAGCCAGATAAAGTACAAAATGATGGTTTTACTTAAAAGGGGAGGGGAGGGGACCCCTCTAATGGCAATGAGCAACAGGAGCTGCGCAAATGGATCGCTAATTACCATCGCAGACTCAAAACCATTTCACTGAATGAGCACTCATCCTTTTTTTTTTTTCCCTTTTACTTAAGTGCGCACCTTTCACAGGACAAAGGAAGGGAAGCGGAATTGCAAATAAAGATTCCCCCAGCCTTTAGCAGTACCATATGGCGACGAGAGTATATTAATTATGGTCGCCTTTTAATTAACAATTGCTTAATCTGAGCAGCAACATTTCCTTGACATCCCCTGACTTGCCGCTAACCTGGAAAGCGCGCGCACCACGCCAGGTCATCAATTCAGTTTTATTGACCCCCTCCCTCCCCCCAAAACAGCCACGATACCAGGGCTTTCCAATTAACACCTCCGAACTCTCTAATTAGCACAATTAACAGCCTGATGGATGCCCACAGCTTCCCCGGGAGGGCGAGCACAGATCAGGGGTTTGCTGTCGGACGGGTGCGCATGTGGCCATCCCGTGGGTGCCTGTGTGCGCCACGACACGAAGTGTTCAGGACCCTTGGCGGACAGGGGAGGGTGAACCCGGAGGCTGGCTTGGGGCGAAGACTTGCTCTGGAGGACGTGGGAGCCATGCACGAGGCTCGCAGGTCTTTACAAGGGACGAGGCATCTGCTCCGGAGGACTTTTGGGACACCCCAACCCACCCACCGTGGTGATTCTGCTTCTCCTCCGCCCAACTCAGCGCAATGGAAGCAAACGCAAATAGCGCTGCTCAGCCCTCGGAACACGCAAACACAGGTACATCCCAGGCCGCGAGCTCCTAAGAAGCCCAAACACCTCTTTTAGCTGCCTCCCCTATTTTTATATACCCTTATTACAGCAGTCCTCGGGGGCTCCGTAACTTTGCGTCGCCCTTCGTGGGCTGTGCACGGCCGCGCTTGTGCTGCTGCCACCCCAAACCAGAGCCCGGCAGGGGCAGGGAAATGAAGGGCACAGCCCCCGATAGCTTCTAAAAGCCCAAACCGAAGCGGGGCAAGAGCAGATGTGGGCAAGGAATTATTCCCACAGGGCCGAGGGAAGTTACGGCGCGGTATTTCTGGCAGCAGCCACTCAGCAAAGCGGGGGACGCGCACGAGGACGGACGAAAGCAGGCGCCTGCCGAGCATCCGACGGAGATGAACGAGGCCTGGGCACTGCACGCATCCCCCCCATGGCTGGAGGGTCCCTGTCCCCTGCTGCTCCTTAGCCTCAGTTTCCCCCAACGCAAACCAAGGCGCACCCCAGCTGGGAACGACCGCCCGGGAGCAGCTGGAAATGGGAAAACGCTCCCCGTGCCCAGCACGGCCCCGCTGTGGGGCCGCCTTGTGCCAGCGCAGAACAAGCCGATGACACCAGACATTTGCAAGCAAACCCCAATCGCACTGCTCTGGAGGCTTTTTCCACCCCTCTCTCCACCCCCCAGCCCCAAACCCATCTCCCCCAACCCTTTTTTCCAGCTCCATCCTCGCCAGGCTGCAGAGACGAGGACGGGGGCACCCCGCAGCACCGCAGCTCGCCGCCAACCTCTCCGGCGGGCACCAGCAGCGGACGCAGCAGCACAAACCAAGCAAATCCCCCGAAGGCTGGGCAGCAGCGGGGACGGATCCAGGACTGCCACGAACCCGGACAAACCAGGACCTTTGGGAATCCCACGCCGCGGCGGGATGCTCCCCGTGCCGCTGGGAGCAGGCGCGCGCACGAGGCTGGGGCGCAAGCAGCGGATCTGCTCCGAGCCATGGGAAGTTGAGCAACTTGCCTGGCCGGATCCGGCACCGAGCGAGGCTCGGGGAAGCGGCTGGCTAATCTTTAAAGGCTTTGGCTCCACGAGGAGAAGCAGCAGCCGGGATTGCTCGGAGAATGGCTTTTTACCCTTTAATTAACACATAAACACATGGAAATGTGGAAAGGGGATTAAAATACAAGTCTAGGGGAGCTAAAATGAATCTAAAGCATTACTGTAAATTAAAAGAGATTTAAGGAACCAAGGATTGGCTAAGCCCAGGCACCACTTTAATGGGATCACACCTCTGGGCACTTTCATCTCCCACTTTCATCTTGCTCCCAGCAACTTCCCTGGGCAGGGCCAAGAGCTCTGGGCGCCGCTCCCCATCTGCAGCTCTCCCCAGGGCCACCCCGAAGCCTCCCTCACCCCAGCTGGGTTCACGAGCACCCCGGGGCCATCAGGCAGCGGCGAGCGTTTGCCGCTACTCGGAAACGGAGTGAGAACAACCCCGGAGAGGTTTGCCTCCTCCCCGGAAAGCTGGCTCGCCCAACTCACAGTGCATCTGGAAAGCTGAGCGTCACCACCAAGAAAAGTCCCTAGGAGAGCGCTGGGCATGGTGCAGCTCCTGCTCAGCTCCAAAATATCTCCTTCCGAGCAAGCTTCGCTCTCCAGACCTCGCTCCGGCAGCGTTGGGGATGCTCCAACAGCACCAAGGATGCTCCGGCAGCACCGAGGACACTCCACGAGCATCGAGGACGTCCCGGCTGCTGCAAACCCCATGGGCGATTCTCCCCGGGACCCCAGCCCGCTCCCACCTGCGGCAGCACCCAGGGTGGGCAGCGGCCCCGGCTGCTCCCCGCCGAGCTCTGGGACGGCCGAAACCCCTCTGGTGGGGCCGGGCACACGCCGGGGCCGCGGCTCCATCCTGCGCTTCCCTCCGCTGCGCTCTTGAAAAGATTAAAAAAAAAAAAAAAAAGAGAGAGAGCCCCACTCCATCTCATTAAGAAAGTAAACACAAGAGCCGTCTAAGTGTCTAATTAAGCTTCTAATTAGTCCCTGCTTGTTACTAATGCAAATTAGATTACGCCGCTTAACTACAGCATGTCCACAACACCCTTGTTAATTGCGGCCTTTTGAAATTAAATTACTCCCTAATTAGCATATCAAAGCCATTGATTCGGAGCCAGGAAAGATGAGGGCAGGAGGAAGCCGAACGCCAAGTTTTGTTAATCAGGGACGTCTAATTAAATAGTGACGTGGTGCACGGGGGCTCCGGTCTCGTGGCTCTGGAGCCGCACGCGGAGGTCCCGAGGGAGCCTGAGCGGGGCAGCACCCGGGGAGCCGCTGGCACCCACCCATGGGTGCCCACCACCTGCACCCAGCATCCCGGCGGGTCCAGCAGCCGCGTCCCTGCAGGTGGAAGCTGGCGGAGAGAGCTGGGGGCCGGAGGGATGGAGGAGCCCGAAAGCAGCAGCGCTGGGGCAGAGCACGAGCAATCGGAGAGCCCCGGGCGAGCCTGTGCCGAAATAGGGTCCGGAACGGTCCCGGGATAAAGCAGACCCCAGAAATAGCCACTTGCTTCCCTTCTGCTCACTGTAAAGGGGCTGACATCAAGGGGAACTCAAAGGAACAATGCATGGCAGGGCAGCACACAGCACCACTGCCCAGGCCCCCGCTGCGCAGAGCAGCCTCCGAAAGCCTCGGCATCCCCAGGGAGCAGAACCGGCACCGAAGCCAGGCCAGGGCTGGATGCAGGCAACGGCATCTCCCACCTGCAGGGCCCATGTCAAGGAAAAAAAAAAAACCCAAAGCCCCCCCCCCCCACTCGTGGGCAGGGGGACACGACCTCCCCAAAAGCATCCCACAAGGGGCACCGAGCGCCCGCCGTGGATTTGGTCCTCGGAGGAAACCAAGCGCGTCCGCGACCCCATCAAGCAGAAGCGGGGATGCACTCGCTCGAGTCACCCAACTCCCTAAAAACCCCAGCCCCAAATTCACGAGGGGACACAAAGGGGGCACCAGGGGAGAGCCCGTACCGAAAAGCAGCCAGGTAGATCCCCTCCAAGGAGAGTTACGCTGAAGCTAATGCCTGATTTTTTTTTCCCCTAAGTTATTGAAATAACTTCCTGAGTGACCCAGTTCTTTAAATCGTATAACTTTTCCTCTCTCTTTTTTTTGTTTAAAGAGGTGGGAAGGAAAAAAAAAAAAAAATAAAGGGACGCAGATTGGAAAAGTTTAATAGAGGGAGAAAAAGTCTATTAAAAAAAACGCAGGCAGCCCGTCTCGGGGGAAGAGTTGAAATATTAAAGAAAGGAAAATCGCTTCTCCGGCTGCAGAGACAGAGGAGGAGAATAGAGCGGGCTTAAGAGAAGGAGCCGCGCACTTTTAATTGAAAAGAGGGAGATTCAAATGAAATATCCAATATCCCCAGTTAAAGAAAGGAAGAAAGACGGACCCCGGCCGCTTTGCTACGCCGAGAAATTGCTAAAGCACTAACTTTCTTTCTCTCCCACTGCCTCGTAAGTTATGGGAGAGAGGGATGAGAGAAAGAGAGAAAAAAAGGGTCTTTCAGAGACGGGGAACTCAACGGAATGGGGGAGGAGGGTGGGAAGAGAGACCAAGTTTCATTCATTTATTTTATTTTATGAGATGAGTTAAAAATAATAAGAAAAGGCCGAGTTTTATAATGTCAGTGTTTGGAAGCAGCAGCAGAAGGGAAAAGAGAGGGGGGGAAAAGCAACTAAGAACAGAAGGGCCAGCTCCAACCACCCGCCGCACGAGCCTCTCTCCCAACGAGATTCAATTAATTGATAACAAGAGGCATCAAATTAATTTTTCAAGGATGTTAGATTTTGATGAAGGAAAAAATCTCTCTGATTTTAATCGGGGCGGCGTTTAAAAGGCATAAATGAATATCCCTTTCTAATCATCTGAGGCGCCGAGGAAGCACCAAGCGGTTAACGTGAAAATTCAAATCGTTTAATTGGGGGGGGGGGGGACCGGGGGGCCCGGATGGGGGAAGGGTAACTGGGTTTTTCTTTTAAAGAGCTTTATGAAGAAATTATTTTTAAAATGATTTCTTTCAAGCATCCTTGCTCCCCCTGCCCCGAAACACGCACACTTGTAAAAACACATCTCAGAGGTTTTTTCCCTTTGAATAGAGACCATTCCCATCACAATCTAATTAACAAAAATGATAATGAATAGGGTGGGGAAAAAAAAAATTCACAGGGAAGAAAAAATGCTCCAAACTCCCAGGGAAAAAAAAAAAAACACAGAGGAGGAGAACCCGGCTGATTTCCCAACACGCACAGCTCGCTGTCAGAACCGCTCCGCGCCTCCACACGGGACGAAGCCTTTAAGATTTGCAGCCCGAGCGTGCTCCTTCCTCAAAATCCTATTAAAATAATTAAAAGCACCTCCCATCGCTGCTCTTCCAGGGGAAGAGCTTGCAGCCCAAGCCCCGGAGGAGAGCGGCGTGCGCACCCACGTGCGTGCGCACACCCGCCCGTGCACGCGTGCGCGCCCCGCAGCCTTGCACCCGCGGTCCTGTGCGGCACCCGCGGTCCTGTGCGGCACCCACCAGCCACACACCGACGTTTCCAGCCGTGGGGACACGCCGACATCTCGCAGAATAAAGCCAGGCTGGGGGTGAAGCCTCTGTCCAAACGTGGCGCACGTGGCTCTTGTTGCTCTTCGCCAACACGAGCGCACGCGGCGGAGAGGCAGGGTCGTGGCGCACGCATCCTGCCGGCTGCAGAGCCTCGGGCCAGCCTCTGGAGCACACGCAGTGCACGCCCAACGTGCCACGCACCCAACGCACCCCACACCCAAGGTGTCACTCACCCAAGTCGCCACGTGCTGTGATCCCTTCCCTCCCTCTTGCGCGCCAACAGCCTGAAGCCACCCGTGCCCGCAGGTGTCCCTGCCGAGGCACCCACCTACCGCAGCCTCCAGCCGGTGCCGAGGAAGAGGAGGGCTCTTCCTCCCAGACAGAGCCACTAACAGCATCGTGTCCCACGCCTGCCCCACGGCGAGATGAGGAAGAGGAGGGCAGGGAAGTGTCCTGATGTGTCTGCGGTTGAGGAAGGCACCCACGGCGCGGGAGCGGCACCCGGCAGCCCTGGGAACTGGAAGGGCAGTGCCGGGGCGGAGGAAGGCTCCTGGTGACGGCGCGTTTATGGGGAAAATAAAAAATAAAATAAAAAAATAAAACCAGTTTGGGGCTGAGCAGGGTGAGGACACAGCCAAGAAGGGAGAAAATGAACTGGAAGCAGGCGAGAGCCAAACGGGACCGGGAAAAGGAACAACGGGGGCGCGCGGGCGTACCGACGCCGCCAGCCCCGAGGGATGCGGTGCTGGGACACACGGCCCCGAGCAAAATTTTCCAGCTGAGTTTGCATGAAGTCAGGCTGGAGGTTGCTAAAAGTCTCTTCTGGCCTTTAAATAATCCAGAGGGTGGAAATTAAAAAAAAACCAACGCGGTGCCTATTGAATGCGAGGGAAGAACTCAGAAGCTGCAAGTTTTCCCAGACTCAGTCATGTTTGTGCAAAAATTCGTCCAGAAACGCTCTACTTAACGCACTCCCCGCTGCACAGTGATGCTTTCCACTGCAAGTCCCATTTCTATTCAGGAAGAGGCCTGGTTTTCATCCAGGAATTATGCTGCTCACGAGGAGAAAGAAGAAAAAAGGCGGTGGGGGGGAGAACTATCCTTGGGCACTTTCAAACTCTCGGTCTGAAGTCCTTTTTTTGCATCCAAATCAGAGGCAGGCATGACCCGAGGCCGGCTCCCCGTCTCGCCAGCACCCCTGGAGCAAGGCTTGGCCGCTTCGAACCCCTTCCCGATGCTGTTCCTGCACGGCTCGGTGCCCTGCACGGACTCAGCACCTCCCGCCTGGTTCCAGCACACCCCGAGGACAAACACGGCTCCCAACAGCAGCACCGGGAGCCGCGGCTGGAGGAACGCGAGCAGGTTCAGGAGTTGCCTTAAAACATGGGAAACGGCACCCGAGGATGGCATCGGCGCGGAGAGGAAAGGTGTGCTGGAAGTTTCGGGTGTGCAGAAGAGGGTTCAGAGGCTCAGAGCATCCCCACGAGCAGGGGAAGCACCTCCCCACGCCAGGGTCCCCCACGCGCCGCGGTCCTTGGTGGGCAACCTGGGATGAGCCGCATTCAGCCGCCGCATCCTCTTCGATCCCGAGCTGTGCGGAGGGGGAGCCCCCCCAGCACCCTCGCTGGGGCACAACTTGCAGGGATGGAGCAGGAGCTCGTCTCCTTTCCCGGCAGGGATGGCGTCGCACGGCCGCGCTTCCAGCATCCCTCCGGCCGGGCAGGCGAGCTGGTCCCGCAGCACCACCCCCGGCGTCTCCACACCACGCTGGGCTCCAGAGCCCCGCTGCCAACCCAGGAGCTCAGCCCTTAAAGCACTCATCGGGACTCAGCACCCTCCCAAATCCCAGCAGCGCATCCCTGCTATATGAACTGGGACAGAGCTATGGAAGGACTACGGGGACTGGTAGAGGCGCAATAAAGCTGTGCCAGAGGGGGTCTGCACCCCCCAAATCCCTGCTCATTGCTGGCAGCGGGTGATGCTTCCTCCTGGGAATGGAGACCCCCAAACTCATCCAGGCACGGGGTGCACACACAAAGCAGCAGCACGCAGGGCACTGCCGAGGCTCCAGCCAGAAGTGACCGGGGTTCGGTGGCCGAGTGCCACTGGGGGCATCCCTGGGGGCATCCTCGGTGGCATGGGGGAGACGGCGCTGCGATAGAATGGTGGTATGAGTTGCAGCCTCATTGGAAAGCACACCTGGAACGGCACGAGGTTTTCTCCCCCTCTGCCCCTCTTCACAAAAATAAAACCCTTGTTCTTTATGACATTAATTTATGATTCGTTGCCAGGGCAGAGGGGGCACGGTGGAACCAGTGTCCAGCCCAAGCTGGGTGCAGGCAAGGCTCTGGCACAGCCCCTGCTGCCGCGGGGTCTGTCATGTCCCTGGTGAAACAGGCAGCTGGGGCAGCCCTCGCCTGCCCCAGAAACGCATCCCCCAGAGGTGGAGATGGGGCACCTGGCTCCATGGCTCCAGGCAGGGTGTGTTGGGGACACGGCCCCGGCGGTGCCTTTCCTCGCCAACCCTGGAACTGGCGGGTTTCACCCCAAAACAGCGTAGCCGTCCCAGCTCAGGACAGCCCTTGCGAGCGTGCTACTAGGGGCGCACCAAAGTGCTCCTGAGCAGCGCTGGCCTCGTCACCAGCCACCGCGGTCAGGGCACGTCCCCAAAACAACCACGGCAGGACAAGGGATGGGAAAGACACGGAGACGCAGCGCTGACACCATCCAGGTCACCAAAACTCCACGAGCGACAAGCCCCCGGGTGCCCACCACGCCACCAGCCCCACGTGGACCAACGCTCCCAACCCTAGCCGTAATCCTGTACGGAATTTAAAAGCCGTCTGTCTGTCTGTGTGTCCCAAACCTGCCCCCGAGCGCAGGGCTGGGAGCTCAGCAGCGCCGGGGGCTCCTCGCGCATCACCGCGGATAATCAACCAGCTGGCTCCGACCTTCCCCAAAGCCCCCTCCGATCCCCAAACGTTCCCCTCAGCCCGTCAGCTTTCCCTCACCGCATTTCTAAACGGACTGCCCTTTTCAGCAGAGAGTCTTGTGAAAGGCTCTGTGACCCGGGGGGCGTCGGGGGGACGGCGCTAGCTCGGGACCTTTGCGCTACCTGCGAGGAACAACGCGGCGTTTGATCCCGGACGGGGCTGCTCCGACAGCCCCCGAGCTTGACCCAGATTCGGAGCGGCGGCTCCTCTTCCCACAGACAAGGACGTTTGTTCAGGCTACAGCCCGCCAGCATCAAGGGAAAGACTTCAAGGGATTTGGAAGCGGAGCCTAAAAGCGGAATCTGCCACGCTAGGTATAAATAAAAACCTGGGTTAAAAGAGGAAGCGAGAATAACCCGGCCGGAGCCGTGCCAAGCAAGGAACGAGTGACCTTTGGGGCCGGACCCGGAGAGCCCCGAGCATCCTCCAGGGCAGGCAGGGATCAGCCCCGGGACCTGTCCTGTTAACGCCGGGTCCCTGCCACGTCCCACGGCGATGGGGGAACTCAGACCCGAATTTCGGCCGGGCTGAAGCCAGCACAAACCTTCTGCCTGCAGCCACAGCAAAAGAGGAACGAAGCAAGCCTCGTGCCGCGCCATGAGAGGGAAGCTCAGCTGGCAATCCCTGCTCCGGGACGCTTACACACACCTCGCCCGGGAAGGGATTTTAGGACTTCTTCCCTATTTCTCTTCCCCTCCCCGCAGCAGCAGCTTTGCAGCGTTTCCCGATCGCCCGGCTGCTCCACGGGTTTCATCCCAGCCCTCCAAAATGCTGCAGAAACCAGGGCGGCTCTGCTGACCCCCCCAAAAAGCCTTGTCCTGGTGCAGGATGCGGCCCGACACACGGCCTGTCCGTCTGCTCTCTGTTGCCCATTTCTCTCCTTTTCCCCCCCATTCCCACCTCGCACCTACCTACAGGAGGGACCTGGCTCCGCTCCCCCAGCTGCGAACCCAAGCCCAGCACCGCCCCAACTCCCCCAGCCCAGGCTTTCCAGCGGGGCAGGAGCTGAGCACCCCTTTTTGCTTCCCAGCTGAGAAATCCTGGCCCTTTGGGGGGTTCATTTACACGCAAACGCTCGAGGCTGAGAGCGGGGCACGGCGGCACGGTCCGGGCACGGGGGCAAGAAAAACCAAGCCCAGAGCCCCTGTGCAGAAGAGAAGCTGCACGGCTCCGGTCGGGAAGGGATTTCCCTGCAGGGAAAGCAGCCTGAGGAGCAAAGGAGAAGGCATAAATGCTTTGGAGACAATATTGGAGAAGGGCAAAGCTGGAAACACCGTTTCATAAAAGCTGCCGCTTCACCCCTACCCAAATCCGGGGCAGCAAAAGAAGTGGGGTTTGCGGCTACGCCCGGGACAGCACATTTTCAAAATCCACATTTCCTGCCACAGAAGTTACAGGACTTTGTCCCCACGCACGCTTTTATTTTCTCTCCTCCTTCCGTTTCTAATAAGCCGAACGTGGCTGCATTTGGGAATTTCCCTCCCAGCCTCGGGTCTGGCCACATCCAGGAGGGATCGGCCGGGGACTTTGGACTCCGGGGGACGGCCGCCCACCGGCACAGCACCCCGGTGCGCCGAGCATCTCACCGCCACCTCCTGCCCCTGCCGGGAGCCTGGAGCTCCCGATGGAGGGGGAGATGCCCCAGATGGGATGTGTGCGGTTAAAGGTTTCGGTTTGGTTCCAGGCATCGCCGTCGCGCTCCACTTCCATGCCTCGGGGTGTGCTCCTCTGTCTGGAGCAGCCCAGAAAACAGCACAGCCTGTGCCGACAGGGCCTCTGGAGGGTGGCCACCAGGACACAGCAAGTGGCACCTGGAGGGGACGTGACACCACCTGGGGACCCTCAGGCTGGGCCAGGCCATGGCAGGGGGTCTCTGCCCCAAATCTCTCCCCACAGCCAGGTCCAGGGGAACCCAAACCTGCCGATGCTCCCCAAGAAGCCGCCCCAGCTGGCGCTTCTTGCCGTAAGCCGTCCCCCTGCCCAGAGTCAGGGGCAGCTCCAACAGCCTTGGGACCGACCACCCCATGTCCTGGAGAGCCCCACATCCTTCTGCCCATGCAGAGGGGTCAGCTTCTCTGTCCCAGGCCCTGCTCTGCCGAGCTGGGCTGGGGACAGTCATCATCATCTTCATCCTCATGCCACGAGGAGCCCCCAGCGTGGCCAAAGCGGAGTTATCCATGCTGGAAACCCCATCCTACAGCAGCCGACCCACCCAGCGACCCCAGCACGTGACACCACACACCCAAGCAAGCCACGAGCCCAGCTGCAAGCCACCAGCGAGCCAGCCCCGGGCAGAACTCGTGCCACCAAGAGGAGACGTCCCCGGGTGGACGGGACCCGTGCGCATCCTTTGCTCCCAAGCACAAGCCCTGGCTGCAGCACGCTCCCGGGGCTGGAGGCAGTTTTTATCCAGCCCGTGACGGCTCCTCCGAGGTGGTCCCCGTCCAGATCTCACTACACACAGCGTAGTCCCCAGCTTGCATGTTCACATTCGGCAGGCAAAAAGAGCTACTCACCACAGATCTCCGGCGCACGGAATAAACTCAGTGGTCTCGAGCAAGCCACCGAGGCTCACACAGGATGGAGCCAGGCTCTGACACCCGTGGCGCGATGCTCGGCGAGGCGCACGCTGCCCCGGACGGCAGCAGGGAGCACACACCGCTGCCGTTTTCTCCCTCTGCTCGCCCCAGCACGGTTAAATCCCACCAGACAAACCCAGTCCCGCGAGCGCCCCGGGAAAGGTGTGTTGAAACGAGCCGTTTCGACACCGCCCGCCGCCAGCGAGCCGCTCATCCCGGCCGATCCCTGCCGCGGCCCCCGTGCAGCGGTGCCGAGCGCGGCCTCTCCTTCTGTTTGGTTAACCAGCATCATCGGTGCCCGAGCAAACGCCCAGCCCGGGGCCGGCATCGCCCCGAATCCCCAAGCCTCTTGGAGCGCATCCAGCCCCGGCACGTGAAACCCTCGACGGTTCCCCCTCGGTGCCACCGCCGGCACACGGCGAGGGGCTCGAGCCGGCCCCCCCCCCGCCCAACCCCACCCCCCCCCCCCCCAACCATCCACGGGGGGATCCGGGGTCCCCAACACGTACCCGAGCGCCCCCGGAGCGCGCAGCCCTCGCAGCCCTCGGAGCCCGCGGCGCGGCCGGGAGCAGCCCCAGGCGCCCGGATCCGGCCGGCAGCTTCCCCATCGGCCCGTGCCAGCTCCCGACCAAACACGGTCACGTGGAAGAGGTTTGCCAATGAGGCAGAATAAACAGCTTTCAAACTGCCTCCGAAGCAGGGCCCCCGACGGGATTTTCTTCCCCCTCTAGTACCTTAAAAAGGATTATTATTTTTTTTTTTTTGTGCGCGTGTTTTCACAGCTGCCCGCGTTGTGGAAGGCAATCCCCCCCCCCCCCCCCAAAAAAAAAAAAAAAAAAAAAAAAAAAAA
>CM021722.1:2867030-3063201 GCA_011074415.1 Stictonetta naevosa | reverse complement strand
CCCTCTCCCCCCCCTTCCAAGCTGCGGGGCGGTGCGGGGCCGGGCCGGGCCGGGCTGGGCTCCGGGGTCCGCCTCGTCCCGGCTCGGCTCGGCTCGGCGCGGGCGCGGCGGCGGCGCGGGGCGGGAGCCGGCCGCCCTACCATAGTTCCTCTAAAGCAGGTGCAGCCGCTTTCCCTGCCCGCCCCCCCCCCTCTAGCCCGAGGAAGAGGAGGAGGAGGAAGGACGGGGAGGGAGGAGGGGGGGGGGTCTGGCTTGTCCCCTCCCGGCCCCCCCGCCCCCGGTTGGTTCTTGGGGTAAGGGATGCGGTGGGTTTACACCCCCCCCCCCCCCCCCCCCCCACCAAGTGGGGCTCGCTGCCCCACTGTGTGCTCCCGGTGTTGTTAATTAGTGCCTGGGATAATTGTGGGATTCCCCAAGCCCAATCCCGGGGAAAGGGTTGGGTGTGAGGCTGGGGGGGTGCAGGGGGAAACTGAGGCATGGGGTGGTTGTGGGGCGAAGCGCCGCCGGCTGTGATGGAGCTGGCACGGGGTCGCTGAGCCCATTGTACAGATGGGAAAGGTGAGGCGCTGAGCCAGCAGCCCCCCAGCCCCACTCTGTTACACCCCACGGCCTCATCCAGCCAGGCGATGAGGGTCCCCAGGGCCCGCACCAGGGCGCTGGACCCAAACTGGCACCCGGCTGCTGGCCCCACGTATCTGCATTGGGCACTCAACCTCCGTGCGGCTGCTGCACCCCATCCATTGCCCACCCGCAGGACCCCAAACCCTTCCCCACACCCCCAAAGCACCCTCCCTTGGGTGCCCGGGCTGACCCCAAGCAGGGCGGGGGGACGCAGTGGCTTCAGAGGGGGCTCAGCATGTTGCACCCACCCAGCGATGTCCCCACCAGGCCCACAGGGCAGGCGCAACCTCGCATGGACGCGGCGAAATCAAGTTTTTTTGCAAAGCCCCGGAGGCAGTTCGTTTCACTACCACTGACGCCGTGTCATTTTTTCACTTCGGAAGTAGCTTTTTAGACCTTCTGGGTTTTGGACAGATGAAATAGTTTTAACAAGTGAAATTGGGATGAAAAGTGGTTTAATACACCCAGATTCTCTTTTTTCTTGACCATTTCATTTTAACGGGATTTTTTTTTATTTTTTTTAATAAATCTACTCTTGAATCAAAAGTTCCCCTGCACCTGGAATTTCCATGTGGTGGAGAAGCCCACTCCCACCAGGCACAAACTCTGGTGCCCCCAGCAAACATCCCGGCGACCCCATCAGTGTCGTCCCCCCAAAAATTTTCCCTCAGGGAGGCAAACAGCTGGTGGCGAGGGCAGGATGGTGCTGAGCCTCCAGCCCTTCTCCCACCTCCTCTGGAGGCCTGGGATTTTTCGGAGGGCTCCCCTTGGCCGTGTGTTTGTTGCGCACCCGCTTCTGGAGACCTATCTCCAAGGGGCTGGCTTTCTTGGAAGGGCCCCCCAGGATGGGGTCCTCTGAAATGCCATACCCCGACCCCATTGCAGCGAGGGGAGGGCTCCGTTTCCTGCTGGCAAACTTTTCTTTGGCACACGATGGCTTCCCCCTCTCCCTCGTGGTGCAAAATCCCAAGCAGCCCTCTCCGTGCTCCCAGGTTTCGGCACCGCGTGTTCCCGTGTGGGCACGGGGTTTCCTGCGAGGCTCGTCCCCCCGTGCTGTGTCCCCACAGCTCCGCACCCCAAAAACACCCCAGAGGCCACCCGCAGCCACACGGCCTCTCTAACTGCTCCAAAAGGGAAATTTTCCCAAAAGTGGTGGAAAAAGGTAACTGTGATCATCACAGCGGGCGATTCCCATTGCGAAGGATGCTGGGGCCCCCCCTTGATTTGGGGTGCACGGGATGGGCACAGCCTGGCGCACGGTGCTCGGGCAGAGGGTTTGCTCCGGGGGTGGCCGTGACCCACGGAGGCACCACAAGTCGTTGCCTGCTCCTGGCTTGACTAAGAGACAATTTTCCCAAGGCGTTTTTGTGGGTTCACGGAGCTTTCTTTCCCTCCCAGGTACATAAAGTCTGTTTTCCCACTCGCCTTCCTCCCCAGGTTTGTAGCCTACGACAGCCCCAGCGTTCTGACTTTGCGAGTTTTTCCCCCCAATATCAGGCTGCGAAAAGCAGGCTGTTTTTTTAAATCCCGAACTGGCACTCTTCGGAGTGAAAAATAGCTTTGCTTTGAGTGAAGAGCCTCGTCAAACCCGCGCCTGCCCTCTTTTCTCAACATAAGAATAGCCCCTTTGAAGACATCAAATAGCATCCGAGTGGGAAGGATTTGCACAAAAAGACATGGGCAGACTTCCACCGAGGGGAGTTTGTGAATTGAGCGTGGCCCAAAGATCCCTCTTTGTTCGCCTGTGTCAGCCGGGAAGAAAATATTAGGAACGGGACCTGGGTGAGGTCCCAAAGCGCGCTCGCCACGGCACCTTGCGGGCTCTGGTCCTGCTCCAAGGGGCCGCCGCGATCCTTCCCCAGCTGGAAACCCCATTGCTGGGGGCACTTTGGGGCTGCTGCACGCAAGGGATGTTCCTGGGACTGCAGAAGAGACCGTAGATGCTCGTGCTACAGTGCTGAAGTCCCAAGAGAGGGGAAAAAAAGGAAAGAAAAAAAAGTTCCTTTATTCTGCAGCAGGCGAAGCTTTCGGCGTGCATCGTCTCCAAAAAGATGTACTGGAGGCGGCAGGATTTATCGCCCTGGGATCAGACGTGCATAATGCCGGGTTATAAAGCACGGAGACACGCGACGGGAGGACAGTTAGTGTCGCTCGAGTGGTGGGGTCCCACGTGGCGGGGTCCTTCCCCTCCAGAAGGATTGTACACCCCAGCTCCCCCCGGCAGGACACATCCTCACTCCCTTACACCTCTACCATCATTCCCCAAATCCCTGGGATTCCCAAACCTCTAGGATTTATTATTATTATTATTATTTTTTTTCCTCCTCCACAAAGTGCCTGCTTCTCCATCCAGAACATTGGAAATCTTTAAAAAGTGAAAATCTTCACTCGGAGGTGTTTACCCGGAGTGGAGGAATTCCCAGGTTGCCGTAAGCTTGGCAGAAAGCTGCAAACTTCCACGGAAAAGGTGGATTTGGGTCTGCTCTCATCCCACTAAAGGCTCCGACCCGGGCAGCGGCCTCATCCTGCCAGGAAAGTCCGAGCTGGCCCCAAAACCCCTCTGCCACAGGTTACGGGTTCACCATTGCTGGCAAATCGCTGGAGGAGCGCACGAGAGCTAAAGCTCGTTTGTCTTCCGTCTCTTCTTACTCGGTGAGAGTGCCTTAAAAAAGAAAACCTGAGTTGTCTGAAGATGCTTGTCTGAAAATCTGTGAGTGGCCAAAGATGTGAACACCACCCTTGAACCTTCAGCTTCCTCTCCATCCTTCTGTGAAGGCAAAATAAAGAAAACTATGATGGAAAGCAGGGAAAAGAAAATTGGGAATGGGAAAACAGGGAGAACAAGGGAAAAGTGTTACCTTTTCTCTTCCAGACTATGTTTTGGGGATGGAGCTGTGCATTCACACAGCTTAGCCCCGAATTCCCATCCCTTCCAAGGTGGAAAACTCAAGAACAGAAAAACTGTTTTTCCACCCAAAACACGCCAGCCATTTCCCCGTCCATTTTCCATCGCTTCCCCTTGGGGACCGGGGCCGGATCCGGGCCACGCTCCCTGCCCTGCACGGGGCTCACCTGGGCAGCTCCCGCACCCCGCTGCCAGCACCGCGGGATGCTCAGCACGGGGAGCAGGGGGCAGGATCCGTGCCGGGGGGCAAGCAGACAGCCCCGGGTGCTGCAGGGGGGCCGGGGGAAGCCGGCTTCGCCTGGAAGTGCCGTCAGGCCCGTGGCCGCCGCCGCTCTTGGACCCCGCGCACATGTTGCGTAAGGCAAAGAAATGATGCACCGAGTTACTGTAAGTGATGAGAGGCTCCTGGCTGCCTTTTAAAGCGACAGGCTGCCGGGTGCACCGCAGGCAGCACCGCTCCGTCTGACCCCTCCGGTGTCCCCCCCGTCAGCCCCGATGCCAAAAAGCCCCTCGGTATTCCCCGAGCGAGCAGCCCCTGGGGATGGGACGGGGACAGCACGAAACTCGTGGCCCTGCTCTGAACTGCAAAGAAATGGGGGAATATTGCAGGGGGTGCAGTGTCCTTAGCCTTGGAGCCTGGCTGGGGGGTTTTAGCCCCTCTGGCTTGCAGCCGTGCCGTGCCTCAGTTTCCCCTTTTTGCACAGAAGGAGCTGGTCAGGCAGCTGGGCTCGGCTGGGGTTTGCTGAGCCAAGGTTTCTGGTTAAAGGAGAGAGCACGGAGGTGAAAACGCCAGCGCCTGGCTGTGCTGCTCCCACACACGGAGCAAAGGGTGTGGCGTGGGGGGGTCTCCACACAGGGACCAATTTTCCTCCGTGCCTGCAAAGCCCCAGCACGGGAGTGGGAGTAGGCTGCGAGGCGAGAGGATGGATGTCGTACAGCGTGCCAGCGGCGATGCGGGCACCACGACACCCCGACGGGGCCGGACCCCATGTGCCGTGCCGTGCTTCTGGCACCCAGACACACAGGACGCCTGGCTTCTCCCTCCCCACCAGCACGCGCGGTGGTTTTGTTTTTTTTCCTCTCCCCCCCCCCCCCCCCCCCTTTTTTTTTTTTTTTTTTTTTTTTTCATTTATCTGCTTTTCAAATAACGTTACTCATCCAGAGCGGGACGTCTGCGCTCACCACTCCCGGTGTTTGTCTGCATTGTTTCCTTAGGGGAGATGCTCACCCGCACGCGGTGACTACTTGTCTGAGCCGTCACGGTGCCGAGCGGCGGGGATTACTCATGGTGTAAGGTTTAAGAAGGGGGGGGGGGGGGGGAGAGGGGACCAATTTGCCCCTATGTCTGGTTTGTCCTTTCTCGCTCTTTGATATATTTTTCCCCTCCTCTCTTTCTTCCTCTGCCAATGCTCTCCGTCCCGGCTCCCCGAGCTCCCTCCTCTTTGCGCTCTCACCGGAGCTCCGGGCCAAATCCCCGCGGGGTGCCCGCCAGCCTCCGCTGCGCCGCCTCACCGGCACGGGGGGGTCCCCATCCCCTTGTGTCCCCCCCGGCAGAGCCAAGCCCTCCCCGTGGGCCTCCCTCTGCAGCCACCTCTGCAAGTTGCCCTTTTCCGCATGTTCTTGGCCCAACTTTCCCCACGTCCCTCTGCCGACGGCCCCGCGTGGCACCTGCCCACCGCGGCGCTGCCAGAGCCGGTGCGCCAAACCTCAGCTGACGGTGGGTGCAGCAGCATGGAAACTGGGGGAAAACGGGGGGAAAGAGGGAAAAAAAAAAAACAAAAAAACAGATCTTGGCGTCACCTCAGGGTCCAGCAGGACTCCCTGCGTTCTGCCGAGGGTAACATACCCGTTCCCACCTCTGCAGCGCCCAGGCACAATCCTCAGTTTTCGGCACGTGCTTGGGAAGGCGCAGCAGAGAAGCGTTTGGGACGCGCTCCTTCCCTTTCTCCACGCGAAACCGCGGCAGATCGATGAATATTTTAACAAAGAAATATTTCATTAAAACAGTTGATTGCTTAATGAACTGTCCCTGTGAGCCATCAAAATGCAATGTTTGTGTTTTTTGTTTTTTTTTTTCCTCCCCTTAACGAAGGCGAAGATTCATATCACGAAGAACTGGCTTATCGCATTACCGTAATAGCCTGAGTAGACCAAGCGCACGGAGCGGCGCGGGGCGGCCGGGGGCTGCCTCGAACGGGTGCCGGGCACGTGGCACGACCAGGCCGGGTCCCCGGGCACTGCTGCAACACGATCCGTAAATAACAGCGGTGGGGACGGGGCTGTTTGCCTTGGGGCCGCCGATACTGGAAGGAAAAGAAAATTATGTGTATTTCTTGTTTTTTTTTTTGTTTTTTTCGTTCTCAAGAACACTGTTATGAAGGGATGGTGTCAGGTTAAAAAAACATTAATAACCGGTTCTGATGTATTTACTGGATTTGCACCAGTGCCCAAGCCTCATTTACCTGGTTAAAATAGAATTATTAAATTATTAAAACAGGAACCCCCAAATTGAATTGTCTCTCTCCTGGTGTTTGCTTTTGTGCCGCGATGGACACAGCTCAGTGCCACCTTCGGTGCCCGCTCCTCTGGCCCTGCCGGGGTGAGGACGGGAGGGGATGGCATCATCTCCCTTCTTTTGGGGAAGTTTCCATTGTGTCACTTTTTAAAAGTTTCTTAGTGGCAACATTCCTGTTCAGCTCACGTTTTGTGGCAGCTCCGCTGAGGATGAGAGGTGCCAGGGCTGCACGGGGAGCGGGGTGCTGAGTCCTTCGTGGGGGAAATGAACAACAACCTGCCAAGAAATAAACCATTTGCCATCAGTTGGAGCGAGGCCTCTTTTTGCCTTTTTGCAAAATTCAGTTTTGCTGACTGGGGATTACTTTAGTACCTGGGGAGGATGTTAAAGGTGCAGCCAGGAAAGGAGAGGCAGGGCAGCGCAGTAACTGGTGCTGCACGGAAAGGTGGGTTTGGAGGCTCAGGAGGTCAGGATCCGACCTGTGCAATGCTCCAAGCAGTAGGACCCGAAGGGGGAGGGCTTGGAATTTGTGGGACCAGGGCTGGGCAGAGCTGGTCCTGCAGGAGCAGCTGGGGAGGTCACCGGCGGCACCTCGAGCAACCACACGAACCCGATGTGACGGAGACCGAACTCCGGTTAGAGAGCGAGGGGAAAACACACACCACGTCCTGCAAGAGCCCCTCCTAACTGCTGTCTGCCCTTTGGAAAGCTTCCCTGGCAAAGGCGCCTTTCGGCGAGCCTAACCCCAAGCTTTCACATTTATTTACTTATTTGTAAATGTTTCTCGATGCTTCCAAGTCTGGCAGGCCTCTGTGCTGATTTTTCTGCGGAAAGGAGCTGCCGAGCGCGTCGCCTGTGCAATCCCTTCCCAGGGAAACGGGCAGGGATTAGATCATCAGATGGCGATTGTGAAAGCTAAGTGAGTATTTACTGTAAGAGGGCTTTGATTCAGCAAGGCGGGTGTTTGAGTGCTAAGTCAATGGGATGGGAGCATGTGCTCCTGTGCTGGGCTGAATCAGCCGCGCCGGACACCTCGCTTTTCCCACAGCCTTTGGCTCCCTGCTCTCTCGAGACATACGCTGACATCCCTGACCTGAAGCAATGGGTCTGGAGGAGGCAAAATTTATCAGGAAAAAGCCAGGTTCTCACTGGTTTCTTTTCTTTTTCTTCTGAAAACCCACTGCAAGCTCGCAGGAAGTGCAGAAGTGGTGAAATCTGGATTTTCAGCAGCGCACAGCTGGGCGTACCACGTAAACACACAGATGTTTTGCTCCTTGCACTTCTTGGCCACTCTGTTTATAACTTTACTTGCGGCCACAGAAACTGGGGTTTCCTACCAAAAAGCCTTTTCCTGTTCTTTCATGACCTTTGTTCAACAATGACCCAATTTCACTCCAAATGTGGCCTGTGCTATTCCTTAGGTGAGAGGAGAACCAGCATGCAAAACTGGCCACTTTTCTTTAAAAATGCTGCCATTCGCTCACAGTTTTTTGTTTGTTGGGAGAACTGGGTTCTGCTAGGAATGCCACTCATGGCAGAGGGGATGGCTGCCGTGCTTGACTTGAGCAATGGGTTAATCTTCATGGGAAACCACCCGTCACCACCGCTCGTGGTCAAGGACTTGCTGAATTTGGGCCAGGACTTTTCTCCCCTGGAGGGCTCGGATGGATGTGGTCCCCGGCGGTGGCACAATGCCCTCGATGGCTGCACAGCCCCAAGTGCTCAACACTGGCTGCAAAGACCGGGCAAGGAGAGGGGCTGCTTGAAGCCAGGCTGCAGCGTTGTGCCCGTGCCATACATCGTGTGTAATGCCCATCGGTCCACGTGCACGGGCTGTGGTTTGGCCAAGAAATCTCCAGTTTGCCCCAAGGAAGATGCAGGGGAGAAACAAGAAAGCACCACAGAGGATGAAAAACCCGATACCCTGACCTAATTCAGAGCCTAATCCACAGCCTGCCCTAATCGAGGGGATCTGAATCTTAAAGTCTGATCCCCCCCAGCAAGGCAAATGGTAAAAAGCAGTGGGACTCGGGCGATGCGGGCCAGCTGCTGCGTGTCCACCGAGGATCCCAGAGGGCTCCCAGGGACAGATCCAAATAAAAGGGGAGTGGGGGACATCAGCGCAACCACGGCCTCTCCTGGTCCTGTGGCTTGGGAAGGGAACGTGGCCTTGGTGCCCGGGTATGGTGAGAGGCACGGAACTTCACTTTCGGAGCCGCTTGGGATGGGACAGGAGGGAAGATGCCATAAAAGAGCAGCAGAGCCACGGACCCTGTGATAAAGCCCTGCGGGAGCTGCGGGGTGGGCAAAGCTGGCGATAAACCAGCTAAAAACCAAGCGAGAAGCAAAGCCATCTCCCGCCTGCACCGCGGTCGCGCCGCCGCTTCGCAAATGCGCAAATTATGCAGCCATTTCACGGGACACTTAGGAGTCAATTTGCAACGCGGCTCAGGGGGGAAATTGGGCACATAATTCCCCCGCGCCATAACCGGGAGCAGCCCGCTTCGTTTAACTCCGAGCCTGCCCCTTGTTAGCGCTTGCCGAAGGGAGGACGCTGCGGGCACCGGGGGCCGCGTGTCCCCGTCCCGGGGGGGGCTCAGCTCGCGGGGCCGGGGGCGCAGCGCTCGCACCCCCCCGTCCACACGAGCCACACGCCGCCGGATCCGGCAGCCCGGAGCACAGTGGCAGCAGGCTGTTCTCATTACAGCCCAATGAGGCTGTTTACTCACCCAGCTGGAGACAGTTAGAGAGTGATAAATAATGAAAGAGAAAACATGATTTTCCCCTCTGTGGTTTCTATTTGTGTAACCATATGTCACAGCTCAATACGGCAGCATTTTTTTCTGCTTTATTCAGGAAAGAGTTGATTTTTTCCACAGAGTGGCTATTTTTTTTTTCCCTCTTTTTTTTTTTTTTTTTTTTTTTCTGGTGTGGTGACAAAAGTATTTCTGTTTGTTTTCCCGTGAAACTCACTCATATGCCGTCTCCTTAAAGTCTGGCTCGTCCCGGTAACTGCGAGGGTTTGATAGCGCTGCTCTCAGCTTCTTTTCAAATACCTGTCATGTGGCTGCGGGGAGAAGAACCAGCTGAAAACGGAGCAGGGGAGGAACACCACTGCAGGGTAGGGACCGCTTCGCTCTGAGGCTGCAGCAACTTTGTACCGGAGGATAAAAACATGTTGGAGTTTTCCCTGGCGGTGAGCACGGAGGGTTAGGTGAGCGATAACATCGCTCCTGTGACATTTTTGCCAACAACGCTTTCCGACTGCTTTGCGAGGGTGGTAGGGCATCGTTCCTGCTGTTGTGCAAGCAGGGAAACTGAGGCACAGCGTGCTGCAGGGATTTGCTTCAGGTGCAGCCCTAGAGCCGAGCCAGCCTGCTAAATTTCGGCCGCGCTGAGCACCCCGGTGTCTGCGGGGCTCTGTCCCGGAGCGTCTGGAGCCCTGTTCCACGCGGCGAGCCCAGCCCTGTGTGCCCTGGGGAGGGCAGGTCCCTGCAAGGTCGTGCTCACTGCCCGCGGGGAACCGCGGATCTTCCTCCTACAATTATCCCCCTGGCTTCCCCCAGCTCCCGATCTTGGCTGCCGGCATCTCTTCCCCTGCCATGTCCCCGGAGCCTGAGGTCTGTTTTTTGGAGGTCTTGGCACGCTCTGCTGCCGAGCTTCCCTCTCGGCCAGGGGCATACAACGTACTTTCTGCCTTAGCAAGTTCTCCAGCTTCATAACAGCCTCTTCCCGCAAGATACGGTGTTTTGGGAGGGCAATTATCCCAGTGACCTCATCCATGTCTGCAGCATGAGGTCACCGACGTGCAGGGAGGTGCGCACCTACCCCGTGCCGAGCGGGGTGCGCCGGGAGCTGGGCTCATCCCAATCCCACCTCTGGGCTCACTCTGGATCCCAATCCTGTCGCCGAGGAAACGGGCAATTAATTGTGGCATAATTCCCCGAGGCCAAATCAGATACCCGAGTGTAGATGTGGCAGCGATAGGAAGGGTGCAAGAGCCCAAACAGCGTGGATTACGAATATCCCTGCATGGTGTGGGGTTTGGGAGAGATGTGCCGGGGCTGAATGAGTGCCTTGGTCCTAAAATAGTGCCGAGCATCGTATCTCGCTTCCACAGCCCTCCTGAAAGGAGCCTCTGGGTCCCAGCCCTTGGTGTATAATGGCAGCGGGTGCACGATGTTAGCTGCGATACCTAACCTCTACAGCCAGAATCCCAAAGCCTCTGCTGAGTTTGACTTAGCTCAATTAAATTTAGTGGGCACACCTCCTCGTATGGCTGATCACTTTTTTAAACCTATGAGAACCATTTCTCTGGAGGTTTGTGTAATAATCCTAGCGAGCCTGGGAGGGAGGAGATCACCCCCTGCCCTGCACACGTGTGTGTCACACAGTTATTTCCACAGTGCTTTGCTGGTTCCTCCGTCGCACACTTGTGGCTTCCCTAGTGGTACCCAGCAGCACGTCTGGCATTTCATCATCTGGGTTTGAGCAAGTCCGGAGTTTCATCAGCTGCACCACCTCCTCTGGTTCTCAGAGGTGAGGTCCCATCATCAGGGAGTGAGCTGGGAAAACACCGTCGTCAGAATTGCGCTCACGTCCACATCCACCCAGAAGCTGGCGAGCAAGCTGCGACCTGAAGCTGCTGCTACGAGAGTGAGGCCACCACGTCCCCAGCAAAAACACCCCGGATCTGATCCACACTCCGAGTGTCCGAACACTTTCAGCATCGATGGAGTTGTCCTTTTTTAAAGCAATTTAACTGAGTAAAATCAGTATCTTCTTGCTCCGGGTCACAGCGAGCACACCGAGGGGAGGACGGGTCCCGCTGGCTGCCCTATCATTTTTTACAGGCTCCCACCAGCAGCCCAAATGCACTCCCCTCGCCCCCGGGTCCTGCTTCTCTCCTCACAAGCATCAAAAAAATGAGGGCTGGGGATTTGCTGCAGGTTAATTGAGGTTATTTCATATTAAAGCCCCTTGCCTCTGCAAACCCAGCCTTTGCAGCACGGCACTGGTGGTTTCACCGTGCCGCATTGCCCCGCTTTGCGCTCAGCAGGGGTATGTGGATGCTTCCCCACTCAGCTCTCCCCACTGCAGCCCCATGTTGCTGTCCTGGTAGATGTGACATGGGCCTTTACCTTGCCACGATGGTCAGCTAAGCCCTTGCTGTTCAATGCTTGGGCACGCCTTGCAGGAAACCCTCTTAGCCATCACCACACTGCTGCCGTGAGCGCAGCCCTCCCCGCGTCCCCATTGCTTGGAGGCAGGCCTGTAAAAAAAAAAAACCAAATTCTCTTGCCCTTGTGTTGAATGCCAGGACTGAGGCCATCCTGGAGACCACCGAGGTGGCATCTGGAGGGAGGCCCCAGCCTCCGGAGAAGACGTCCATCAGCTGGGAACCGTGTCTGCCGCGACTGCATGGGAATACCGAAACACTTCCTCTGGGTAACGTCACTGCCCGCAAGTTCGCGGCTCCGGGCTCACAGCCCCCGTGTGCCAGGAATCACAAAGGCTCTCCACGGCTTTTTCCACTCCTGGCTGTGCAAACACATGGCCTCTGCTCCTGCCAGCGGTGTCCGCCTCTGCACCTCCCCTGCCTCCTGGCCCCGGCACCGCCTGGGTTAACGGGAGGCGGTTGGATGGAAAAGGCCCTTTTTATTGTAACAGCAGATACGGAGAAGAAAAAGCGCTAGAATCATTTATCTGGCTCACAGTTTCGCTAATGCCCTCGGCTTTAGGCCAACGTGAGATATTATGAGGTAAATCGGCCAAGTCATGCTATACAAACATTTCAAAAAAGAAAGATATTTTCAGGCTCTTGAAGGAATTCAGCCCTCCCCCTCTGCCCCCGCGTCGGGTTACTGCAGACCTCGGCCGGGGCCGTAGCCCCCTTCACGTTGATCTGAGAATTAAAGAAAAAAAAGAGAGAACTTGGGACAAAAGACAGCACTCGGATTTGGCACGGGGCTTGCTGCACGATGCCACCGTCCCGGCAGCAGCCGGGCACCGCGTGGAGCTCCCCGCGCATCCCCGCGCATCCCCTCCATCCTTGCCCACTGCCCCGCTGGCACCCCGGGAGCGAAGGGGAAGGGCAGGGCCGGGGGTGCCAGAGAGGGGGAGTTCCCAAAGGGAAAACATGACTTCGCGGTCTGACGCAGATGGTTCTTTCCTCGTAACATCCCCAGACTTGCCCTGCAAAGCAAGGCTCCCCACGCCACCAGACTGCCCCTTGGTGTCTGCATCACGCCCCGGGTGCGCACGAGACCGTCCTGCACCCTTCATCCAAAACCCCAAAAGTGGAAATATTCTTGGCCGGGTAGCAGGCACGGCTGGATTTCTGGGTTAATAATGGATTTTAAGGTCATAGGAACTACGCGTGTTCAATAGTATATACGCTTTTTATTGCTTACAACATTTAAATCGATGTGTTTTATTTATTAAAGCGACATTGAAAATCTCTTTCCATTCTTGTTCCTGTGTCCTGAGCAGTTCATTAAAAAGCCCACCTTTCCTGTCATAAAACCCACGTACGCAGGCTAATAAAATCCAAACATGTACAGTTAAAGTCCCCACACAGAGAATTAAAACACCAACCCGCAGCCTGTCTGCCGAGCGCCCACGTAAAGCACAGAAAAAGCTGCATGCCACGGCACTGACACCCGCTCGGGTGCGGGATCAGAGCACGGGGAGAGGTGACAAGGAGAGGTGACAAGTGACTGCGAGGCTTGGGGCTGGCTAGGGTGGGCCCAGCAGGGGACAGAGCCCTGGGGTCCGCCCTGGGTACTGGGGGCTGCCAAGGTGCCCGTGGTCGGTCTCGGTCCCACCACCCCACTTGGGGCTGGGAGAGGGGAAGGGGCCCGAGGGAGGACATGAGAAGCCATCATCACCTCTCCAGCCGAGGGGGATGTTTGCTGGAGGGGTTGCAACTGGGCTCGGTTGGTTTTTATCGAGTAAACCCGCTCAAACGTGGAGCTTGTTGCTCGCAGGCACACAACGAGCTCGGTTTTCCAGCTGCCCAAAGGCGGAGGTGCTTGGGTCTGGGCTTTGCTTCCCCCTGAGGCACAAACCCCCAGCTGATGACCCTGTTGCTGCCACAGCTCTGAGCAGCCAGGTGAGAAGATTTCGGCATACAGGCTTATTTCCCTTTTTCCCCCGCTGCACCTTGGAGGTTAGGGCGAGATGGGCTCAGCCCAAGTCTCTGCACTGTCACCAGCTCCTGGTGTCACACCAAGAGGGGAGAACTTGTGGCACCTGGCACGGGGCTGGGAGACCCACCTGGAGAAAGCACCATGCTCTCCTGGGGTCCTCCCCACCCCAAATGCTGTGGGTGGCAGGGTCAGGCAGGCAGCCCATGCCCTGTGCCCAAACTCTCAGAGCCTGTGGTCAATGGCTAGCTGGGCAAAATCAGGAACATCGTTACCGTAACAGCCTGACAGCAAAACGGGTAAGCTCTCCGGGGTGATAGGTACATCTCCCTGCACCAACAGCAGCACCCTGTCCATGCCCACCCCCTGCTTTTGGCCAGCCCTGCTGAGATGCCCGGAGCCTCAGCGTGCAGCCAGAGCATCCGCCGGCACGGCATCAGCACCACAGCCCCCGTCCCCCTCTGCCTGCTTCCTTCCCCCGGGAGCCCCAGCACTTTGCTGGAGGGCACGGAGTGAATCATCCAGTAACACAGAAATCTCGGAGTCCTCTTTAGACGTCCCAGGAGGAGGCAGATCTGAGGGAAGGCAGCGGAGAAGATGCCTGCAGCAATGTCAGTGCGAGAACAGCCGGGCTGACAGGATTCAGTGCGGGGATTAAGGTTGGGATCAGGGATGCAGGGAAAATGAAAAAAGACTCCGGCTTTCAGGCACGCCTCCGCTGTGTTTGTCTTCTTGTTTGCTCTGGAGGAGGACGGGCTCCCGGGGTACTCGGCTTTAAAAGGCCCCGGATCACCTTCCCGAAGGGGCCGGGGTCCACGTCGGCACCGCATCCGGAGGTGTTTGCAAGGGAGCAAGGATGCAGAGGGCATGAAAGTACCAGGGCATGTAGGTACCAGGGCGTGCAGGTACCAGGCGGCATCTCCTCCTTGGCTGGCCCCAAAACCATCCCACCCGTGGATGCGCTGAGCGGCACCGAGCAGCCGCAGGGCCCTGCGGGATGTCTGCCTTGTCACAGGGTTTCCCAAATTTCCCTGTTCCACTTCTTGATGAAACTGCTCCCACTTCAATCCTCCACCACATTTCTCATCTGGGCACTTCTCTGCCTCCCTCCCAGGCCGGGGCAGGAGGCACACCAGGGCGCTGACAATTTCCTTGCCAGCCACAAATCCTCTTGCTCTAAGGTGGCGTTTTACTGCGCAGGGGAAAGCACGGCGGCTGCCTTTCCCCGTGCTCCAGCCCCTGCTAAAAGCAGGCCCACAGGTCATGGGAAGCTCACAGAGAGCAAGAGAGGAGGAGGAAAAGCCAAGCCAATTAGGCAGCTCACTTAGCTGTGCAGGGGACCCAGAAGTCCCAAGCTCCCGAAGAGAAGCCTGCCCCTCTGTTATTCGCTAACAAAGGCACAGAGCAGTCCTTGGTGATCCAGGCAAGAGAGGAGACAGTGAAAGGTGGGCACCAGGGAAAGCAGAACGTACCTAAAATCACATTTCCAGTGGGAAGGAAAGTTCCCACCCTGTTCCTGACCTGGACAGAGGCAGCACCCTGCACCCACCGGCCGCTCAGGCAGCATTCCCACTCCAAGCAAATCCGGACTTTTATCCCTCTGAACCTATTTCTCTTCCTTGCCTTCCCTGTCTCTTTTCTCCCCTCCAGTTTCCCCCAGCCCTTCCCCTGCTGGGGGCTCCTTGGCATGCTGTCCCCATGCTCACACGCCAGCGGCCGCGCTCCTCCTGGCTCGAGGACACCGAACTGGGGGGACCCCGGAGCTGCTCACGAGGCTGCTGCGCTCACACGGCGCTCTCCGACTCCTTGCTTTGAGGCTTTTTTCCCCTCCCCTTCCAGATACAAGAGACACCAAGTTTTTCCTTCACATCCCTCTTTTTTCCCCCCTTCTTCCCTTCCTTTGATTCCCAGGATCCACCCCTCGGTTTTCAAGGTTTTTTCCCCCTTCTTTCCTACCCCTCTCCTTTTTTTTTTTTTTTTAATTTAAGTTTTTCTTTTAACTTTCAAGGTCAACACGGACAGACAATGCCACCAGTGCCTGTTTGATATGTGAGCGCTATTGGCGTCCATTGCCATGGTTTCCGTGGTAACACAGTAACCATTAATTTTCAATTAAAGTAGACAAAAAGCCCGATGACAGCTCCAGGTCTGCTGAAGATGTCAAGAATCCGTATTAATATACAGCAAGAGAGCATAATTGTGTGTCCATCTTCCCGAGCAACGAAAATGGAGGGATAATTACCAGCTAGAAAGCCACTCTGTAATTTTGTTCTTACTGTCACCACAACCCTACATATTAGCATAAATTAAAAGCAGGGTTTATTGTTACCAAAGTGCATTGATATTTCCAGCCTATTTTCTTCCTTTTAACTGTTTGTTGTTGATGAGTGACTCCTGGACACATGGAGGGTGAGCCCACAAGGAGCGATCGAGACGCCGGAGAGTGATGGATGGAGCCTCGCGATGCCACCCAGGTGGCAGGGACGGGAAGGCGAGCGAAGACGGAGCACGGAGGGGGGGCAGAGAAATCCCAGGTCCCTTCGCAGCCCCTTTCCAGCCCCGCATCCCCGAGGAGCTCCCGGTGCCCGCGCCGTCCATCTCTGCTCACCCATTGCCGCCTCCGCCGGGGGACTCGTGCCCCTTCCAGCTCCCGCGCGCGCGGTGACAGCCGCTGAATTCATGAATTTAAGTGAATGGAAAAAAAGCGGGTTCCTTGTATCATATCCAGCGAAAGCTGTCCTTCAAAAGGAAATTTAGTGTAATTACCCTTAAGGGAGCGATCCTCACTCAGTCAGTCACAACACTGACCTGCTGCTAGGATCTGACAGGGAAATTACAGGCTGTGTACTCAACAAAAGGGGCTTCCTTCCTTCTTAGAGGGAAGATGAAATGCCGAGGTTTGAAAAGAAAAGTATTGGCTTCTGGGTTTTAAATCAGTATCTCGCTGAGGGCTTTCCTTTACACAGGAACGAGGAGGGGAAGGACGGAGCCAGGGAGGGGAATGGGCATTTTATGGGCTGGAAAAAGGAACCGAGACGACCCAAATCCCCCCCAGGCGAGGAAGGTGGGACCTCGGGATCTGATTTTGTGATGTGCAGTGAGGTGATGGGCACAGCAAAGAGCTCTGCTGCCAACGAGCCTGGCACATCCCTGCCCTTCTGTCACAGGAGCAGTGCCACCAGAACAAAGTTGTCACCTCACCGCGACTGTCACCGCTCAATGAGGAGCCCCAGAGTGCCCCCAGACCTTGCCACTGCTCCACTTGGAGACAGGCCTAGAGAAGTCCCTGGGGTCCCCCCTTGTACCCCAGGAGGGCCCAAATCCCTCCGGATCCACCGGTTCGCACGCAGGTGGTGAAGTCCCAGAGGGCCGGAGGAGACAGTCATAATGCCTCTGATTAAAGGGGGGGGATTAGCCAGAATAAATTGATACGCAGAAAAACGCACAGATAGATTATTAAGCAGTCAATTTGTAAAGAGCTGAGAGATAGCAGCGAGGGGATGGGTTTGTCCTGAACGCCGCAACGAGCCAGCTCTCTGAGGAAGAGGTGGCAGGCCAGTGGAAATGGGGAAAGCAGCTGATGGGACCACGGCTGGCTTCAGAAAAGCTGGTGCAGCCCCCGGTGATCTCCTAAGCAAGTAAAGGCAACGGTCTCGAGGTAAAATCTTCACCCTGCAGCGGCACAGCTGGGTAGGAAAGCCCACCAGGAGCAGCCAGAGCTTCACCACCAGTGTGAAAGGGCTCGTCCAGGGCTGGGGAGGAGGGACAGCCCCCAGCCTGGGTTCATGGTTCAGGTGGTGGGAAGAAGCATCCACGATATCATCCTGGAGAGGGGAGGCTGTTGGATGGGCAGGATTAGCCCCAAACCATCTCGATAAACAGAGGAATGACCTAAGGGGCTGCAGTCAGCCCAACAGCACGGGCAACACGAGCAAAAAAGCCGATGGCAGCTGGCGAGCCAGGGGCACAACAAAAAGTGATCTGGGATGTCCAGTCGATGGAGAGCTCAGCACAGACCCACGGGGTGTGGAGCAGAAGGGGCTGCGGTGGGGATGCTTGGCTGGTGCTCGTCCCGTGCTGCCCATCGGGCAGGAGGCGTAGGGAAGGAGATCAGCAAACCGGAGGGAGTTCAAAGAACAGCAGAGAAACAACGATAAGAGGTTTGGAAAGCATAACCCACGAGGAGAGACTGGAGGAGCTGCGTTTGTTTAGTCTAGCCCGGAGAAGGCTAAGGAGGGCAGCCGATAACGGTGTAAGAGGTCGCAGAGAGGAGGACGGGATCGCCGCTCTCCGTGATCCTGGTGCAGGGGGAGCCAAGTTTCAGGGCAGGGAAAACGTACAAAAACACTGCAGTGTGAGACCGAGGGAGATCATGGCCTGTTTTGTAAGCCACAGGAGATCAGAGAACTCTGCTGCAAGGGAGAGTTGGGGCAGCCCCCCCTGAGGCAGTGCAGGGGGGCGAGGGGATGCGTTGGCTCCATCCGCAGTGCTGGGCTCCCCCCAGCTTGTCCCAAACACTGACGTTCCTCGTAGGAACACGGCAAATTCTTCCACAGCCAGCCCTGGGGTACTCGACAGCCTTGTGACAGACCTAGCAGTGCATCAAGCAACGAGGGTAAATGCAGCAAAAATTACCAGCTGTGGCCAATTCAAAACTTCTCAAAAGCAGATCAGCTTGAGAAGCCTTCCACAGCAAGGAGGAGGAAACAGGAGCAGGCCGATAGCGCCTCGGCTGTGCGGCTCATGGACAGGGAGGCACTTTCCAAAGGGGTTTGTTTGGAGAACATTGAGTGCCTCTAACAATTACAAATACGACAACAGTTTTAAAAGCTCAAAACAGGATCATCTGATTTTCTGTAAACAAAACACTCAGCTAAAGATACTTTTTTTCTTCCAAATTCCATTTCACACTTTTTTTTGTTTGTTTTAAAAAAAGTGTTTCTATTCTATTTGCAGCTTTTTTACTATTATTTAACTGGGGCACTTGCTCTGATTATGAATCGCAATGATACCTGCAAAATACAGCAGCTAAGGGGAGACAGCCTGCATTCCCTTCAGGCTGTAAAGCATCAGACACAATTATCCTGCAGATTGGGGGTCCTACCTACAGCTTCTGGGGCTTGCTGCCCAAGTCAAGACTCACCTTCCAGACCTCAGAGCCAGCATCCTGTCCCCAAGGAGCATCAACACTGCTATAGGGAGTGGGGAAACACAGCCCCAGGCCTGAGCCCCTTTTATGCAGGTGCCCTGGGTTGCCAGTGGTGGAGAATACGAGCACCAGCTGCACCTCAATCCCCTCTGGGCCAAATCAGCTGATGTAATTGGTGCTACTCCACTGGCATAAGTGATTTAAAACTGCTGAGGTTTCAGCTCTCAGTGTATAGGTTCCACCTGGTAGAGCTAGCCCTTCCCTTCCCTTCCCGATACTCTGATCCTGACCCCAGCACCTGCCCTAGAAGTGGCAGAAGCAGCACTGAACAGACCTGGAGGATCCATAAGTGCTGCCGGGATCCCTGAGGACAAGGGAAGATGCTATAAGCATTATTCACATGCCCTGCTCAGCTGGTGGGATGCCGCGTGCCCTGCCAGCCGAGGAAACAGGCCAAATCCTGCTTCTGGCTACACAAGGATAAATCTAGAGCAAGTCCCTTCTGAGAGCACCTCCTTTCTGGAGGCAGGCTATTAAGCATCCCCATTCGTTTAATTCAGGGGGGTGAAAACCATCATTTACCAGGGCAGGTTTGGGAGGGAAGGTGACAGAACCAGCTCGCTGCCAGGAAAGCCCCTGCTCTGCCATCTGGGCTGCTTTGCTGGGGGACCCCTGGCCTCTGCCCTGCCCAAGGGGCTGTGCCGTGGCACCCATGGGTGCCGAGTGGCGGTGCTTGGCTGAGCACGTGGGTGCTTGTGTGCATGAGTAGGTGCACGTGTGGGTGTTCAGGTACACGCGTGGGTGCTCAGGTCTGCATCTCTATGCTCGGGTGGCTCAGCTGCGGGCTCTCCCGAGAGCTGTGACCAAAAGGCACCTCCCAGCCCCGTGTTGCTGCTGCTCGGGGGCGGTTCCGATGCCCTCTGCTCTCCCTGTCCCATCCTGTCCCTGGGACCACCGCGGTCAGGATGCTTGCACGCTGCTAGCCACCCCCAGCTCTGTCACCCTACAGCCAACATCACTCGACATGCAGCACGCCTTCGCTCAGCCCGCTTCTGCTGCCTGCCGAGGGGCCGTTTCCAGCCAAAGGCACAACGCTGGGACGCAGGAGAAGGCTTCGAGCTCCGCTGGTAGTGGGCTGAGCCCCCCTCCTGCCTGCTGGGCTTTGAGCATCCTTCTCCCTCCCCTCTCCCCGTGCCGCTGGTTCCAACCACGAGCCCTGCGAGGCAGGGAATCCCTGGCCAGGCATTTATCCAGCCGGTGCCTGGCACGGCCAGCTCAGCCGGGACCTCGCACGCCTCTGCACGGCGGGGAAACGAAGCCCTCGCATCCCCCCGGGCTCCTGCAGCGCCCAAGTTCACGCAGCCCGAGCTAGCAAAGGGTCAAAAAGCTCCTCGCTCTCCTTTCCCCCCCCCTCGATATAAATACCAGCCTACCAGTCGACACAGAGTACATACATCTTAAACAAACACTTGGCCGGGCTGTTTATCTCCACAGCCTTTAAACAAACTCTTTCAAAGGTTTCTGCTGATATGAGAGATTTACTGAAAACCATTCGCCCTTCTTAAAAGCCTCTCAGTTTATGCTGCTATGGGTGAAACGAATAGTGTTTTAGCCTGGAGTTTTCTGTCTTCTGACCGCATGTTTATCCTAGGGGCCACTGCTGGCTTTGATAGGAGAGCAGCACGGACACAAATCTTTACGAGAGAAAATATAAAATAAACCCAGAAACGCTGTGTGTGCGTGCGTGCGTGTGCAAGCGCGTGCGTGTGTGGCACGGGCTGGGGGGGCTGAAGGAGAAGTTTTGTCCCTGCGGGTGTCACGCTCAGCACCTTCCCAGCTTCGCCTCCAGCACCCCCCGTGGCTGTCCCGCTGTTCCCTGGGGTTGTCCGTCCTGAAATTTGGTGGGGGTCTCCCTGAGATTATGGATATACGGCAGCTCTCAGCAGCACCCGCCACAGCTCAGCACCTCCCGGGCTCGCTGCCTCCCTGCTCATTAAATCCCTGGCGAAAAGGGAGAGCCATCGGAGTGACTGCCAGAGAGCGGCCCCAGCATCTACATGGCCCAAGGCACAGCCTAGCCCCTTTGTGCAGTTTTCAGCCCCATTTCACAGGTGGGGAACCTGAGGCAAAGGGAAATGATGCGCTCAAGGATGCTCGGGAAGCGAATGGGAGGAATTGGACCTGAGTTTAAATACTGATGGCACTGCCTTGAGTCAGGCTGATCTGCAACACCCATCTCCGACATAAGGAGATAAAATGGGTGAAGACAGACTGAAAGTGCTTTTGGAGGAGCTGTGCCATTTCGTGGCTGAAGGGAAAGGAGAGAAAATCTCTTTCCCCTCCCTGCAGGCATGCAGCCCCTCCTGCCTGCCACCTGCAGCACTTGGGGACAGGGCTGTCCCCAGGGCATGGAGGTGCTTGGGGAAGGCTTCGAGCAGGGGAGTGGGCAGGGGAAGGGGCATTTTCCATCCCCACTTGTGCCCGTGCATATCCAGGCGAGCTGCTTCAGTAAGCTTTTGCTCCAGACTTTGATGGGCTTTCTGCTGAAATCCAGGCTCATTTCTCCAAAGCCTTGGGCCTGCCTGGCACCCGCAGCAGTGTAATTAAGAGATTCTGGCACGGCAGTAATTACCGCCAGTTGGATTTTGTTCAGGAGAGGATGCGGCAAGGCATGAGCTGGGCTCTGGCTGTGGCCCTGGGTGTTGGGGGAGACACCGTGGCCACCATGGGGGTCCCAGGGCACTGTCTATGGGCCAGCAGCTGTGGCATGGGGACTGCTCCAAGAGGCTTTGCACAAGGTTTTTTGCCTCTGTCCCCAGGAGAATCATGACCACACGGAGCTGTCTCTGCAGCCCTGCCACGATGCCTCAGATAGAAACAGCCCCTGCCCCAAAGACCTGTGATCTAGGGACAAGGTAAAATGTTCCTTTTCTCCTTTTCCAAGCAGCTGCTGATGTTGTTTGCTCCGGTGTTTTCCAAGGAGATGACCGAGAGTTCGATTTGCTTCTGCCGCAACGTGCCACGCAGAGGAGGAATCTGCTCCTTTGTTTCCAGCGGCCCAGGGCTTTGCAGCGTTACGTGTCATCGCTTATTTACCGTCCTCCCTCGCTTATGACACACTCAGGTAAAGACCTGTTTGTTGTCAGCATGACACCCACGTTGGTAAACAAGGCGAGTTTGCCCAGCCATCAGTCAGGGAGTTATCAATAGCTTTCCACCAGCACGAGTGACCTCGGGGTGGGCGAGCTCGCAGCGAGCACCGGTGAGGCTCCGACACCCGGTGTCCTCGGGGTCTCTGTGCGCAGAGGGCGAGGGGCTGCTCTTGCCCCACCAAAACCCAGCCACCCACACCATGGGCCCTGCAGGGAGAAGGTTGCAATCAGGCCCAGGCTCCTCCAGGTTTTATTTTTCTTTTATTGCTCTCTGGATGTGTTTTCTCCTCTCTGGCTCCCTGGATTTCCCGGCGTTTTTGCAAGCCGGAGAGAACAAAGCCACACGACAGGTTTCAGAGTAAACACCAGCTACCACGAGACTCCTGATCAAACTGCAAAAGCTCGGGCCACCCAGCCACCATTGGAGATAAAACCTCGCTGTCCCAGCAGGCCTGCAAACCAGAAGGCAAAAAAAGAGAGCCCCAACAGATTTAGCAGTGGGGGCTGCTATCGGCACCGGGGGTTCGCAGCTCAGCTCGGCACAAGCCGGAGGCCTCGCCTGCGATCTGTGAATGCTGGCATTGATGGCACTGCTTTTCCATCCCTCCTCCGGCCCCTCCTCAGCTCAGGGCAGGAGCAATGCCGAAGTTTTTGGGTCTCTCCCGAACCCAGGGTCTGGGGAGGAGGATGCGGAAGGTGGCCACCAGCTGTCCCCCCGCACCGCCACGCGCGAGCCCACCCGGAGACGCGGTGCTCGGGGCTCCTCGCTGGCTACCCGGCTCTATTTCGTGTGCTCTGCACTTAGGAGAAACCCGGCAAAAGAGTAAAGGTCAGGAGAGAAACGCTGCTATTTATTTATACAGGAGAGCCTTGCGAACAACATGTATTTGGGAGCCTTTCGAAACAACAGAACTCGCCCCGCCGAGCTGCTGAACCAGTTTGGTGGCGACGCCGCTGCGCGCACACACGCAGCGCCTGAGACGCCGCACGAAGGCGTGTTTGGAGGGGGGGGGGAACTTGCAAAGAAGGCAAACAGCTCGCCCCAGGGCCTCAGGCCAACAAACAGCCCCCCCGTGCCTCGCTCCCGGCGCTGGGCACCCCGCTTTTGGCTGCTGGTTAAGCAGGGCTGGGCAGGGCCCGACGCCAGGGTGAGGGGCGCGATGAGGTTGAGTGTTGCTGGAAGGCCCGGCCGTGCCACCCGCCTCTCCTCATATGGCAGCTTTCCCCCGTTTTATCATTTTATCGCTTTTTTACTGCCCTGGTGCAACAGGCAGGGCGATGCCATGGAAGCAGAGCTGGGCACAGAGAGGGGCGCGAGCGGGGCCAGGCACGATGCTGCTCACGAGCGCTGCTCCAGAGCCAGCCCCACTGCTCGTCCCCACTCCTGGGGGGGAAAAACCACAAAGGTGGGGGCTCGGGGTGCTTCTGGCTGTGGGGTGAAGCAATGCAGGTGGGCACACTCACTGTGGCCACGTAGCAGTGTGGGCTTTTCTGAGCCGCGGCTCTGTATGTGTCTCCTCATCCCTCTTAGGGTCACAGGATGTTCCCATATGGAAGGGAGCCACAGGGATCACCAAATCCCACTCTTCCCACCATGCTGCCGGGTGAGTGATCAGCACCCCGACACCTCATCCACAGGCAGAGTTTTGGAGCCAAAAAAAAAACCAACCCAAACCAGGCAAAATCTTTGGCCCAAACCTAGCGAGGTGGCCTCGGGAGCACTCCCGCGGTGCCACCCGGGATCGGTAGCTGGCTTTTTGCACACCCCTGCCCTCCGAGCTCGACCCCGCCACATCCCAGCCCTGGCCACGTGCGGTCCCTGCGGGTGGCGATGGGCAAAGCCCGTCCTGGCAGCCACTGGTCCCCTGGGGAGGACGCAAGGTGGCCGGGGGGGGGTCCCCGCGTGGGGCGGCCCCGCTGCCGGCGAAACGTGGGTAGCACAGACGGGCCCTTGAGCATAAAGCAAAGAGAAGCCTTTTTGTTCGCATGTGTTGGCTCAGCTCAAATAACTCTTAGGGGACCCGAGCTGCAGGCTGGAAGGGGAAGAAACTCTCTCCAGATGAAAGGATGTCAGAAAATTGTATTTAGTCAACTGCGTGTGTGTGTTAGAAAGGGGCGGAGGGAGGAAGGGGCCGCGGAGGCTGTTGCTGTGACTGACTTTCTGACTTCTTAACTTGTCAGCATATCCTAAAGTTAAAAATGCACATGCACACAGGACTGCAGCCAAAGAGGCTGTCTAGCCGCAAATCCAGATGTGGGGGCCACTGCGCAGCCAGCCAGCCCCGCTCTCCCTGAAACGACTTTCAGACTAAACAATTGTGACTTGGCTGTGAGAGGCAGCGCAATTCCAGATGCTGCTTTCCTTTCACGTTGTTTTAATTGGGCTGGCAGGCGCAAGGGCTCTTTCAGTGAGAGGAAAGCTTCCCCACGGGACCGCAATGTTTTGGCAAAGCTCCCACGCTGCTACCTTAAGAGAGCGAGGGGAGGAGAGGGAGAGGAGGGGAGGCAGGGAGGTGGCGGTGGGGAGAAAAATTGGGAGCGACTTTCCAAGGTGTTTACTGCTGCGAGCGGCTGCCGCTTTGCGTTTTTATCTGCTGAAATTCTCACCTTTTTTTTTTTTTTGGGGGGGGGGGGGGGTGTTTTGGTTAGTGTTGCCCTGGTGGAAAAAAATAAAAAATAAAAAAGAACGGGGCAGGGGCCACGGTGGGAAATGGGGACTTGCCCCTGCGAGTTGGTGGCACGGTGGCACGGTGACGCTGGGGTACCCAGCCATCCTGGGATGGGGGTACCCAGGGTCTGTGCCTTGGCTGTGGCCATCATCCGAGAGCCAGAGGAGATTTTGGTGCTGGCCATCCCAGTGGCATAGCCCTGCGGGTGCTTCCCATCCCCTCTCCAGATGTCTGCAGGCACCGAGCTGCACAGAGCCAGCGGCTCTGCCCTTCACCTTGCGTTGCCAGCATGGAAAGCGATAAGGGTTATTAAAGTCATGGCAGATCTTGTCGTGAATTATCAGGCTGCTGCCATCCAGACCCTGCTCTAGCAGGGGAAACCCTGGGTTTGGGTGTTGAGCACCCCATCTCCTCCCCCAGCACTGAACCCACCCTGGCTGGCACAAATGGGTTAAACCAGGAAATTTCGGTGCTGCTCATCCCCATCCACGCTTCTCCCCTATCTATCCCCCTTTGCCCACAGCACACCCAAACGACCCAGCATCATCCCTGGGGCATCCCGGTTGCGCTCCCACAGGGTTAAACTGGCGTGGTCCTTCCCCGCGGTGGCGAGACCCCAAATGCTCTTTCAATGCCGTGCAGTGGCGTGCCGGCCCGCAGCGCGCTGCCAGCGGCTGAGTCAATAACACAATTTTAGCCTGGGCCGGGCTCCTCTCCCGCAGCCAGGCTGAGCCCTGCCTTTGCCAACTGAGGCACAGCCGCGGCGGAGATGGGTTTTTAAGGTGGACCCTGGAAAAATTAAAACGGGACCCCCCCGGGGGAGCACGGGAGGTGAGAGGGGAGCGAGGAGCTGGAACGGTGCAGTGGGGTGTAGCAGCTCCCGGCAGCACCCGGCAGCTTGCAAACCATGTGGATGGTGGAGATGGGGGAATATGGCTTTGCTTGCCTTTGGGGGGAATGCTAAAATCTGGGGAACGCTGCCCGGGCACGGGGATGGGTCGGCCACCTCCCCGCTTCGGCTGCCCCCGCCGCGGGCACTGCCCTCGCCGCCCGGCTTTGTTTTTCTTGAAGCTGGGAGGTCTGAATTCCTGCTGGATCCTGTCGGAGATGCAGGAAAGGCCGGTCAGCCGCCTCCGTCCGGCGCTTCCAGCGGCAGGTACTTCCGATCTGCCGGGTCCCGGGCAAAAGAGACGTGCCTTTTGGGGTCGGGGGCTCCGACAAGGCAAACAGAGCGAGGGACTGAAGTCGCTGTCCCAAACCCAGCCTGGCTTCTGGGCCAAGTGCGCTGGGAATGTTAAAAAATAATCAGGAAGGTTTTCTAGACAGGAAAAAAAAAAAAAAAGTCCCAAACACATCCTTAGCCTGCGCCCTTACAAGTCCCTTAACTCTTTTTGCCCCCCAACCAGCGAGGGAAACAGTGTGTTTTTCTGCTTTGGTTTCTTTGGGGGGGTTGTTTGTTTTGTTTGTTTTAAAACTTTGGCCTCATTAATTTCCAAAAAAAATTTCCCCCCAATAAAAGGAAAACATGGAAAGAAAAACAAACTATTAGAAAAGAGAGGAGGGAGGAAATGTTATTTAAAAGGTTACCAGACCACATCATTTTCCAATGATATTATATACTCCCTGCAGTATCCAAAATATATATGGGCCTTAGGCCAAGAATGTAAAAAAAAAAAAGAAAAAAAGAAGAAAAAAAAGAAAAAAAAACACCCAGCGTAGACACAACATCTGGACAGAGGCTGAACAAAACCTCCATTTATCACACTTAATCCTGCAATGAAGCAGTCAACAGTTTACTTCTGTTTTGCTAATTTAGCTGCTTTCATGCTTCCGAGGTGGAAAAGCCAAAGTAAAAGCTCTGAATTAAGTGTCACTTTGTGGAGCTACTTCTCCTTTTTCTCCCCCCCCGGGGGGGGCGGCGCCCCTTTTTTTTTCATAAAACTTTCTTCTTTCTTTTTTTTTAATTTTAATCCTGTTCTTTTATTAATTCCACCTTCCCTGCCCCATCCTGCCTTTTCTCCTGGGGGGATCAGTAAGAATCTGGTGAGGGCACGAGCCCTCCCCGCAGCCTGCACCCAGGGGCGTCTGTGGCTCTGAAAATCAGATCCCTGCTTTAGCCACCTGAGCACAGGATTGCACCCAAAATCAGGCTCCGCGCTGGAAAAATGTGAGCCCCGCAGCCCACATTGCCCAGGAGGTGTGCGCAGCTGGAAACTGCCGTGGTTTCCCATTTTCAATGGAGAATTGGTTTAGTTCCATGCCAATACGGGTGGCGTGTGCCCGAAATGTTCCTTTTTCCCCAGGAATTGTCTGAATTTCACTGAATATCACCCAGGAGCTGGGAGCCTGAAAGGCAGTGGCGCATCCTGGGGGCTGCGTGGGGGTGCATGGTGCTCTCTCCTCCTGCCACTTTTTGGGGTGGCTCTGGGCTGATTTTTTTTTTTTTTTTTTTTTTTCCCCTGAAAAAAAACCACCCTGTTTGCAGGAGAGGAAAAAAATCCCGTTTCCTGACCAACTGTGGTGCAGCTCTGAGAGCACACATCTGTCTGCCTGCAGCCCTTCACACCCGCCGCCCCGACAATTAATTAGAGGCAGCTTGCGCTGTCTTCGGAGATGAGTCTCTTCCTTCCGACCAGCTATAAAGTACCCAACACCCTGTTCTGGGGTTGGCGATGATAACGACGACCACAGCATTAACCACAGCACATCTCCATCCACCCAGGAGCTACGGACGCCGGGGGGATTCTTCTTCGGCTGCTTAAATACAGAGTTTTACACCCAAATTCAGGCTCTCGAGTTGGGGAATTTTGGTCGTGTGAGCCGTATTGCCTGCAGGACAAGGTCAGGCATGGAGGGGAAGGAGGCTGCTTTGTCTTGCCTCAATGTTTAATTGAAGTTAAGGAGCAAAA
The DNA here is from genome assembly GCA_011074415.1 of Stictonetta naevosa. Lineage (NCBI taxonomy): Eukaryota > Metazoa > Chordata > Aves > Anseriformes > Anatidae > Stictonetta > Stictonetta naevosa. Next base: position 3,036,133 of record CM021722.1, on the reverse strand, counting down.
CGCAGTTTTTGTCAGAAATTTGGCTATTTCCATCACCAGGACAGCATCACCTGGGCCAGCACCAGGCAAAGCCTTTGCAGGACAGGGTAAAACATCCCCGTGCCCCCATCGGAGCCGGGGTATATGCACATATTTAGTAAAAATACTTATTTGGTGTTTTCCCAGCTTCCTCAGATTATTTTCGTTGTGTCAAGAGCAAAAGATACAACAAATACCCATCCTCAGAGGCTTAATTAATATTTGCTAAGACCAAAATAGTCTACATCTCACCAGCTGCAGGGTGTCCTGCCTGTTACGAGCTGCACATTATCAGGCAGCGCTTAATGCAGCGTGGGGAGTTGGGTTTATTTTTGGGGCTGTCTGGTTCCCTGCTATTGTTGTACGTGCGGTATTGCCGTCGTTTCCCTTGACTTGATGTGGTTTCATGTGTGTGTCAAAGGCTGCTCTGTCTCTGTAGACACGGCTTATTACTGTTTTATAAGCGGCAAGAATAATGAACTAACTAACTAACTAACTGCGTGCTTTAAGGAAAAGCCTCGCACGTATGAAATGCAAAAATATTAATAGCTTATCCAGAGCAGCTTGCTTGTCCTGAATGCTGGTATTCAGAAGTGACACATGCTGCATACCTTGTCTAACAGACACATCAATACAAGATTAGATAAGGAAAAGCACATTCGGGCTGTCTAGAGCAACAAAAAAATGTACCTAGCTTTGAAAAACAGCAGTGGAAAATTGCCGGCATGCATGGTATTGCTAGGGCCTCCTTCCCTGCTCAGATGGGCTAATTTTAGGAAAACACACATTGGGCTGCAGCTAAACAAGTCTGAGGTCCTAAGAACCACGGCGCACCCGTGCCCTTTGGGGTCAGATGTGGCGCACGTGGAGAAAGCGCCCGCAGACCTGTAGGAAAACCTAACAGAAAACAGCGTGGGGCTCACAAAATTAATGTGATGAATTTTCTCTGTCTGCAGGTGGGTGAAGTCGTATAACTGAGTTAAGCTGGTTGAAACGGGAGCTGCAAGTGATAACGGCCGGGTCTTTGCTTGCTGGAGGTGTCGATCCCTGCTCACCGGGGGCGTGCAGTCTGCCCCTCGCTTCTCGCTCCGCACCCAGCGCCGACGCCAGCCTGTGCCGTGCCACCAACACGTCACCCCTGTGCCTCCACGGTGTGCCAGGAGCTGCTCAGAGCCCTCTTAAAAACCCATAAACCAGCACCAAAGAGTAACAGAATGAGCTTCGTCTTGCTGCTTTCCGGACCTGCCTACTAACTCGAGGAATGTGCTTTTTTTCATTTTGCTCCATCCTAGCACACTTTTGCAAGGCTTTGAGCTATTTCCCTGCAGGGATTTTTTCCTCTTTCTTTCCAGAAGCTTGCCTCAGGTGGGAAGAAGTGTTCCATGCCGCCATGCAGCAGTTATTCCCCTACACATCCTGCCAATTCCTCCGGCCGTAGACGCGGGGAAGGAGCTACACTTTGACGCAGCTCAGCGACCGCATCTCAGCATCCTGCCGCCAGCGATCGCCAGCTCCCTCTGAGCCAGCTGATGACGATAAATAACCACGCTATCTTTTCCTCCTTGCAAAGACGAGGGCTGGCCGTTTTTCACGCTCTTGCCGTGCGGGACACGGCCGGACCGGGGCTCCCCCAGCCCCAAGCGGCCGAGGCCACGTCTGCGCGGCACGGTGGTGCCTGCGGCCGCGCGGTCCCCCCGGCGTGACGTAGCGGCCGCTGCATTCCCACGGCTCTCCAGTGCACAGACAGACTATTTCAACCCTCACATGTCGCTCCGGGGTCATCTGTTCATGTTTACTGTAGGGGAAGGAGGCCGCGGCAAACATTCCTCCTCGGTGCCTCACGCGGGCGGGAGCTCTCCCACCGCGTCGGCAGCCCCGGCGCCCTGGGAAAGGGGACTGGAGGCTGTGCCCGGCTCTGCCCACCCCGTGCAGGTGCAGCCGGTGGGGATCAAGCACCATTTTTGCCCTTCCCAAAGCCCTTTTGTTGCAATGAGGCAGGTGGACTCAGGATGAGACCTGTGAGCCTTTGGATAACCTGCCCTGAAGGGACGGCCGTGCCAGCAGCTTGGCCACGATCTTTTTGCATCCTCACACTCAGGATCCATTGCAACATCAGGGCTAGGCGTGGGGCTGGAGCCTCCAGCTCCCTCCTGGGGGCTCTCCCGACCTCCTGCCCCAGCACAGTTAACGAGTGCCAGCCCTGCAAGCACTGCGAGCTGCGGCACCATAGCCTGGCCGGTGGCATGTTCCCTTCCCCAAGGGAGGATGAAGCTTTCTGGCAGGGAAACCCGCACGTACCTGGCAGGAGCGGCTGCCCAGCCCCACTGCGCCCCGCGGGGATGGGAGAGGTTTGTGGGGAGAGCAAACATCCCAGCTCGTGCCCCGACTGTCTCACCAAGGGCATGCTCAGGGCCGCCTTTGCCAGCCCCCAGCCCCTCAGATCCCAAACCCTCCCCTCTGTGCACAAAAAACATTGTTGGCCCAGAAGCAGGGGCTGTCAAATTACAGTGAAAATAATTACAGCTGGGCTGGGCACCTCCTCTCTCTTGGGCTGTGCTCATGGTGGGAGAGGGACCCCGGAGCCCCCAGGCTACTGCTGGGGGAAGCACTGGGCAAACAGCTTGGGGGGGGGATCAGAGGACCCCTTGACGTGGATCTTCCCACACCAAACTCTCTCCAGTCCTGTTCCTTTCTGCTAAGGCAAGGAGCAGGAAAGTTTCTGTCCCAGCCACGTTTTCTGCATCGAGCGCTTCAGCCCAAAGGGACAACTTGCAGCCGGAAGGCCAAATCCTCCATCGCCAAAAGCAGGCTGAGCGTCCGCGGGGACAGAGCCCCCCTGCCACCGGCTTTACCTCCACGAGTGCTGGTGCTTTAAAGCCATCCTCTCTGAGGTTGTTGTCTCATGCAGTTTTCTTTTTTTTTCCTGTATTTAATATTAATAGTAATGACTGTGGCAGTAAGATAATAAGCTTCAGTCAGATTAGAAGGGGGTCGGCTCTTATCTGTGACTGCTGAAGACGCATGTCTTTCACCTGCTCCTTTAATATCCCCCATCTTTCATTCCTACCGCCGAGCCCCCTCCCACTGTCCTAGAACAAAAGGGGTATTATTGTCCGGGGTCTTTTCAGGCTGGAGCCAGGAAGACCTCCTCCTCCCCCAGCCGCTCCCCGAATGTGCAGCAGTTTGAAATGAGCCTTTTTCCTTCCCCGGCAGGAGATTAGCTCGGTTTGACAAGGCGGTGAACTTTAGGCAGGGTGAAATAGGGTCTCCTTGGGGAGTGGAGGCAGTTCAGCCCTGACTAATTCTGACAAAGAGAGGCACCAAAAAAAAAAAATCCCTGGAAAAAAAAAAAAAATTAAAATAAGAAAAACAACCGAGCCAGAGAGGAGGCAGGGAGGGGGAGGCTGGGGGAAAGAGGGAGCACGGAGGCCACAGGAGGGACGGAGAGGACGGAGGCCAGAGGGCACGTTCCCGAGCGGGGCTGGGCTTGGCGGCCGCCGTCAGCTCCCGGGTTTGGCCTTGGCGGAGGGGATCGGTCCTGGAGCCTCCTGGCCAGCCCTGCTGCGAGCTCACGGCATCCTCTGCTCCCCGGGACGCAGCACTCTGGGCTGGCTTCCTCCCGAAACCCCCCTTCTTTTAACAGCGCTGCCAAAAGCCTTCGAAATTAGCACCGGGGAATCGGCACCCAGGGCTCTTGGCTTTCTTTGGAAAGGAAAAGGAAGGGTCAAGCTGCTGCGGCCAGGGCGTGAATTTAAAACCAAACAAAACACAGAGAGAACCCCAACCAGTCAAAATCGGGACTGGGGATGGAAAGAAACCAAGCTGAGTTCTTTTCAAAACGCTGTTTGTGCGTCAGAGGCCTGAGTTTGTGCAGAGACTTGTGAGCGTGACGTGCCCGGGTGGGGAGGGTGTGGATGGAGCCCGGAGTGACGTAGGTGAGGGATTAAAGCCGAGAGATCGGCAGGGGAGGGAGCAAACCCTTCCACGCTGCAGCATCTAGTCCGGGGGTGTCTTCCACCACAAAAAGGCTTTAAAGCAGGCAGAAAGCAGTCACAGCGACTGAAAGATGGAGATGTGACCTGCAGCGCTCAGAAGGTGGTCGGGGCTGGAGGAAGACCACGGCACCGAGTGCTGGCAGCTCGAAGCTCGGGGTGGCGGAGGGGGCAGCTTTTCCTGTGCCCCCGCGCCAGCTCAGCAGCAGTGCCCGGTGGCTCATGCACTGCGGATGGAGAACCAGCTTGGAAACATCCCGGAGTGATTTCTTGGCTCGGGGTGGCGTGGGGAGGGCACCATATTCCTCTGCAGCTGAGACACTTTTGTATTTAATCAGGATTTTAGTCTGCAAATGTTTGAAGACAAGCAGGTCTATGTCATTGTTCCCCACCCCGCATACAGATGCACGCAAATAGCTCAGATTTACGTGTAGGTGTGTGCACACGTGCATGTACATCTACTAGGAAAAGCAGGCACACGACACGAAGTCTTGGCAGCCTGAAATTCCCCATCAAAGGGGAAAAGATGAGGAAGGGCCACCCAGACGTGCTGGTGCCCTGGAGAGGTGGGAGCCAGCAGCAGAGACCAGGACAGGGCTGAGCCCAGGGCACAGGCTCTGGCATAACTCAGCTCTCAAAACCCCTTTTGAGCCCCATTCTCCCCCAGCTCGTGCCCAACCACACCAATGAATCGTTGCTTGGGTTGCTTCTGAGCTCTGAGTCTGGATTCAGAACCTAGAAAGCAAGCCAAAGCTTTTATCACCAGGTCTTGCCCCTCTGTGCACACAGGTGGTTATTTTCAGACGGCACCAACCAGCACCCACCTCCAGACCTGTAGCACCCACGTCCCTGGTGCTGCAGGCTGCAGAGCGAGGTGACGGCCCCTCTGCCCTTGCCTCTGCTCTGGCGTCCTCCAGGACATGCCGCATCGTGCAGGACATTTCCTGCCAGTGGCTCGGCAAACCCCTGAAATCTCCCCGTCCTGCCAGGAGATTCCTCCCTAATACTCATTAAGCCGCTTGCAAATCCCTGGCTGAACATGGCTGCACAAGTTTAATAAAGCGAAAGACAGATGCCATCAATCATGTGGGTCCGCCACACATCTGGGGGAAATCCAGGGCCATTCCTCTCCTTTTTCTTCACCCCACCTCCGTGTCCCAGCAGCCAGATCCCAGCACTTACACCGCACAGCTCCGCTCCCCTCTTACCGCTCTGCGCCCCAGGGCCCTTCCAGCTCCCTGTCACCCGAGGCCAAAGCCTTGCACGAGCGCTGGAAAGGGCATTACACATTGCACAAGCTCTTTTCCTCTGGGCACTGGGATTTCTTTCCTTGCAGCCAAATTTTTTGCTCTTTGAAGCGGCCAGGAGGTCCCCCCATGCAGCCGAGCGCAGGGAGGGACCTCGCCACCCCGCTGCGGTTGTGCAAAGCAAGGAGGGAGCTGGAGGGAGAAGGAGAGTAGGGAAAAAGCCCAGGAGGCAGGGGAGGAGAGGGGAGGCTGGCGCTTCATCCTTGCACCTCTTCTCAGCTTCTTTCATTTTCAGCCTTGCCTCTGGCTCAGCAGCAGCGGGAGGAAGGCAAACCCCTCAGCAGGGCTGCAACACGCGGGTTCTTGGTTGGAAATCAGACGACGGCACCCATGCTCCCCATCTGGAAGAAATCCACACCTTTGCCCAACTGCTTCCATCAGGTGGGAGACAACATTTATCGAGCAGATGTTCACTTTGGAGGAGTCAGGACCTCGCTGGCATGTCTGAGAGCCGCGCAGCTGAGTATGCACTTCATTTAGGAAACGGGGCTTTCTTTTAGCAGAGCAATCCTCCGCTCTGCCTCAGATTCGCTGAGAAGAGCCCCTATTTATTTGTTTTACAAGCTCCTCTCCTACCTTTTTGAAAACTTTGTGCAAAAACACACGCTGCAGCTAGCTGACTGGCCACTGTGCAGCAGAGCTCACCTGCTCATGAGTCCTCCCCTTGGCTCTGGTTTCTTTTCACATTGCAGCCCCAGTATCGAGGTGTGAGGCAGGTCAGAAAAGTGTCAGATCAAGCTGCCTTGCTTTCCTTTTGGGCTGCCGGAGATGACTTCCACCTGCAGGTGACAAGGGTGCGTGCCCTGTGGCTGATGCAGTGTTGGCGCGTGTGTCCCGTAGATGTGGTTTTTGGAGGAGGCTCTGTCTTGGCGGTGGAAATTAGTGAAAAGCCAGTGGTCACTTGGGTTTGGATACCCGCTCTGAGCTCTGTTTATTTCTCCAGATGTCCACGTTGAGCTGTTGTCACCAGGAGGACATGGTGTCATCGAGGTCTTCCCTATTTCCAGGTGTGTGTTGGGCAAGGAAAAGCTTCCTGGGATGGAGAACAGTGGAGCGAATGGGAAGGCAAAAATCCTCTTTAGCCAAAAATCTGGCCAAGCCACCTGGTCAGACAGACACAACTTCCTCGAGGCCACGCTGAGCGTGGAGGTTCGCACTAAAAGACATGTCCTGCTTCTGCCTAGAACCTGCTCTAAAGCGAGGATTATACCTCTCCTCTCGCCGCACCCCTGGGCCGCCACGGCAAATTCCTATCTATTTGCTTGGTGTTGAGACCACAGGGAAGCCAGCAAAATAGCCCGGCAGGAGCCACCGCTTAACTAAAGCTACCCGTTAAATAAAGTGGTCTTTAAAGGTTTAGCAAGGCTCTTCCCCCACCGGGTCTCCAGGGCTCGCTGTCGGTCCCCGGGGTGCGCTGCCTTGACGGGCAGCTCCGAGCGCCGGGCGCACAGGGCTGGCAGGCAGGATGGAGCTTTGATCCTGCACCAAGTTCTGCCACCCGCCAAAAACGCTTCCCATTTCTGTTTTGTAAAGGCCCTGATACGTATTTATTAAAAACAAAAGACAGCGAATCAAAAAAAAAAAATGATGGGAGGATTTGAGGATCTGATCTTTTTATGCGCTTACGACGAAGGATGTGTTACTGACTAATACAGCATCATGGGATAGGAGTAATCAGGGGCTTTACCTCGTTTTTATCCCCAACAGCCTCAGTGGGAACTAAACAGGTTTGTGCATCCAGCAGGGACGGCAGGGCTCCCAGGCCCCTTTCCCAGCTGCTGGAGGAGGACTTTGTATGTGGTTGCAGAGCACACAAAAGCCCTACGGACAGCTCCGGGTGCAAGACGACAGCTCTGGGACAAGTCGTCCCCTCTCGTGCAACACTGCTTCCCCAGCAGAAAGAAGGGAGGTCGGTGCCAGCTTCCCAGCAGGCTGATCTTGAAGTGGGAGGTGTTACCTAATGGCATCAAGATGAGCAAACATCGGCCTCAACAACATCCTTTAGGTCAGCCTCGGGGGACTTATTGAGATGGCTCCTCCTCGCTCATCCTCCTCATCCTCCCTGCAGGCTTCCACCTCGCCCCTTTGGACTGGACCGTGGCATTGAAGAGAGCACAGGAGGGTGCAGAAAACAAAACCCCTCCGTCTCATCCCATCCTGGCTCGGGGAGGGAAGGATCTGGGCTGGAGCCCGTAAAGGGCCGGCCTGATTTCGGCAGGAGCCGCGCCGTCCGGCCGGGCTGCGGCGCGGGCCGCCCGCCAAGTCGCACATGTGGGATCGATTAGCCACAGTGGCTTAGAGGGGCTTCTCTCGCTGCCACTCACCTATCCGCCCGTGTGGCAGAGGGGATGGCAGGAAGGTTTTCACAGCTGGAATAAATTGCGGGGAGGAGGAGGAGGAGGGGTTTGGGAGAGACAAAAAACAACATTGAACTCAAGATGGAAGAAAGACAGTATTAGCGGAGGTAATGGAGAAAATATGTGCGTGTGTGTGCGAGAGAGGGTATTTTATTTACAGTCTGTTTGTTTGGTGTTGCCCACACACGGTGAAAGCTGGGCAGTGGCTGGGCTCCAAAATCCCAGCAGGCGCTTTGGCTTGGAGAGGTAAGGAGAAATAGAAAGAGGGGAAAAAAGAAGGGAAGAGGGAAATAGGGGCAGAAGGAGAAAGAGAGGGGGTTAGAAGAGGAAGCTATCAAGCAGTGGTTGTTTGGACGGGGAAGCCATTTGGTGGATTGGGCAGCCTATGCCCCTGCTTGTGGCAGAGATGGCTGAATGGGGACATCCCTGGGCATCCCTGGGCAATCCCTCCAGCACACTCTTGTGGTTGGATAGGCCTTCCTCGAGATATTTCAGTGCATAAAGGGACTACCTTTCCTCTCTGTGCTGAGCCAGCCCTAGTTCCTGGCACGGGGTGCCTCGCCAGCATCGTTACCTGCCCACGAGCAAGTCCAGGGCTCCTTCCCAAGCCCTCTCCATCCGCTCCCTGCTGACAGTGGCACAACCTTTGGATTGCTGCCCCTGCCTGCCCAGCCGTCCTTTCCAAACCCAGACCGCCACACTTCAGACACCACAAGCCGCCCACCAACTCCCACCAGGACCCCTGACACCAGCCCTGGAAGAGCAAATGGGTGTTTGGTAGCAGTGCCAATGTCACCAAGGAGCCCCGGCAGCTGGCACTGGCCCCTCTGCACATCCCCGGGCAGGGCTAAGACAACCCAGAACTCCCCAGCGAAAGGTTTTATTCCTCACCCTTCCCCCCCCCCATCTCATGAAATATTGGAATTAATATAATAACACATCTTAATAATATTATCCCTTGTCGAGTCCATAAAAGTCCCCTCTTGCATTACGGCATTTGAGAGACTATTAAGTTTTAAGGCCACGACACCTCCATGAAGGAGAGAAGTCATTTCCTTTTTTTTTTTTCTCTCTTTCGAGGGTGCTGGGGTTTATGGGGCAGTCAGCAGCAGGGATTGACGAGGCTCCTGTGTGGCAGCACGTGGCTCACTGCGGTGACAGGGACCTGGCGTGTCCCCAAGGCAGGGCCTGGCAATAGCATTGGCATGGAGTGAGTGATGCATTTTTTTGGCACTTGGTTCTTCCCAGTTCCTGGGCTTTCTTGCAGAGGCGGGTGTTTAGGGGAAAACCAGGCAACTGCTTTGACATAGAACAGGGTGAGGATCTGGGATGAAACAGGCTTGAGTTCCTCTTGTGCATTACTATCCCTTTACACATCCGAGCATCCAAACGTCTGAGCACAAAGCAACCAGAGAAATGCAGCACTCTTTGCTCCGGGGTTTTTCGGTTTTTATTCTGAGGAGCCTCTAGCAGGACAGGCAGGAAAGTGACAAAAGTGACACTGCTGTCCTGCGCTGCGAGTGAGAGCAGAATAACGCCCTACTCATGCCAACAACACTGCGTGGGCTGGGCAAAGCGACCTTGTCTTTGGGGACGTTTGGTGCACAGGGAGAGACTGCAGAGCCAGGGGGAGCTGGGAGAGATTTGCTTTTTGCAAAACTTGGTACAGAAGTGACTTGAGTGTTCAGTCCCCCAAATCTGTAAGGAAATTGGGTACGGTCAGGTCAGTGCTGCTGGCTATGGTTTGGGGACCTGTTGGAGTCCAGTTGCTGGCTGCTCAGCAATGCAGCATGTCGCCGAGCAGGACAGAGGTCTGGTTGACGGGGGCCACTCACAAGCAAGTACTTCAGCATGTGCACGGTCTCGCTGACAAGTGGATACCTCTGTTTATGCAGCCTGGAGTTGCATTTGGCTTCGATTTAGCAAGGCACTTTGTCTTAAGTGCTTCGCTAAAGCAGGGATGGGCTTCACCCTGCTCTCTGTGTTAAGCAGGTGCTTACGCGCTTTTCTGAAATGAAAGCACAGAAACCGCAGGGGCTGCAGAGCAAACGCAGGCACCAAGTGCTGGGTGCAGCCCCAGGACAAGAGGTACCATCGGGAAATTCAGCATTTGGCAGAGAAATGGGTGCAGTGACTGCACACAGCACAGCCTGGACTCCCGTCTGCTGAGAGCAAATGGGGAAAACACAAGGAGGAGGATGCGCACCCTCCTCCCCCTTCTATTTCTGCCCACCCTGAGTTGAGAGTAAAACAGCACGAGGGTAAAAATGCAGAACTCGGATCCTGCTCTTGCAGAGGGCAGTGCAGGAGCTGTTGGTGACAGTGGTGGGGACACAAAGCTGGCTTGTGTTAACTGGGGTAGCAAGGGGCACTCAGACCCTTTGTGCCAGGAAAGGAAAGGTTTTGAGGAGCTTTTGGTTAATAATGTGGTCGTATTTGGGGGCTTCCTTCACCCTCTCTACGTGCTGCAAGACTTTCAGGGAAAGAGATGCAAAAGCTCACAGCCCAAACCTGACAGCACGGTGAGAAGATAGGGAGACCTCCCCTGGAAGGTGAAGCAGATAAAAAGCAAAGTGAAACTCGCACATCAGTGATAACAGTCCCTTGGTGACTGAAAGCAAGAGAAAAAACAAAACTAATGATGAAAGGAAAGGAGAACGTGAAAATTTTACCCTTTTACCAAGACTATTTTTACCAACACTGCTCCTAAGGTAGAACCAGAGCACTATTTACTCCAGATTTCCGTCCGTAGTGAAGCCAGCAGGGCTGTCTGTGATTTACCACGAAGTCCAGGAGCCCCTCTGTGCAGTATTTCACCCGTCCTCTCCACGGCTGCTCCCCCAGCCCGTGCTGTGCAGGGGGCTCAGCATCAGCACCGGGATCCCAGCATCTCAATTCCCTCACTTCTGCTTGCTGTGGTGCCAAAGAAAGGTCTCGTGAGAAATGCTCCTTTTTTTTTTCCTAAAGCGTAATTTCACCAAGACGCAGCTTTACAGAAAAATCTCCACCTTCGCTAAGAAACAAATAAAACATCCTTCTGATTGCCAAGAGTGGTTTGAGAATGTGACCACTGCAGGCTCAAAGAAACAGAAGGCCAATTAAAAAAAAAACACCCTTTCACATTTATTACTATGTAAAATCTGATGCTCTTTAGGGCAATCTCATGATTATGAAGGGGTCAGGGGAACTGATTTATGATTAGAGAGCTCTTGGCATTGGCAATATTGTATATGTTTTAATTTTGAACCTTAATAATCCATCCAATATGCAGCACTTGATCATGACACTCATTTCTCACATATAATTTTCCAAGACTCTACACATCCACCTTCACCTCCTCTCTAACATACACACCCGCCCGCGCCGCACCAAGTAGCTGTAAAACCCGTTCCCTGCGCCAAAGTCAAACACAATCCAACTTTTCCCTTTCCACTCGACCCTCCAGACACGGCCCCGCAGGATTTCATCCCGTCCCACCGCCCGGAGAGCCGCAGCGCTGAAGCAGCCGCTGCTCTCATGACGTGGACACCAAGGGAAGGGAAATCCTGGCTTTTCTCTGCATTTTTTTTTTTTTTTTGTGTGTGTGTGTGTGTGAATTCTCCTGCAAGGGAAAAAGAAATGCTGATTTTTATTTTTATTTTTTTTCTAAAATCTGACATTTGGAAATGATCCGTCTCTGGTCATGGGTGCCCACTGCAAGGCGCCTTGTGCCTCGCACACAGCACTGGGCACTGCTGTGAGCATCGATCAGGGCTGGTGGACAAACCTGGGCTCCAGAAGTCCCCCCTGCCTGGAAACCTTGGTCGGTGATGACCGAGGGGGGTGATGCTCTGGATGGAGGAGGTTGGAGGGTTGTCCCGCTCTGTTTCTCCAGGATTCCCTTACAGACAAACCCAAGCTGCCACTTCCCTGCCCAGGATGCCCTCCTCGCCTCCGCAGTTGTCTCCGTCTCCTTCCCCTGTTCGAGGTGTTTATTTAATTGTTTTCCCCGCTCCTCGGTGGCAGCGCTTCCCTGCCATTAAACCCTGCCATCCGCGTTCTGACTGTGTAATTTAAAGCTATAGTTAAATTATGACTTCTCTGAACCTGTTGTGGCACTGACGCATAACCCTAATTAAATGATCACATCCATTCTAAAGCCAGTCTTTTCTCCCCTCAAACGTTAATTACAACATAAGAGGCTTTAATGGCTCGCCTCACCTCCAGCTCCTCGAAAGAAAGGTCATGCGATTAATTTTCGTCATTAATCTTTTCCCAATGTGGACATTGTGCTGTCACTGGAGCCTATTAAACCCCCTTTGTCCCCCTCCCCTTCTTCTCCCTTCTCCCCCCTTCTTTCCTCCCCCCAGCCCTAAGTGAATGAGAGAACAAAAATATTTGAGCTCCACTTTGGCTCTGGTGCTTCCTTGAGGTGAGCAGGGCTGGGGATGGTGGCTGGGAGATGTCCCATGTCCCATGGCAAACATCCTACGTCCCATGCCCTCATCCCATGTCCCATGTCCTCATCCCATGTCCCATGTCCCACATCCCCATCCCACCACCGACGTGAGAGCAGGCAGAGGGCACGGATGCTGCTGCACTGCACGGGGGACAATTTGGGGGTGGTGGTGACCCCCTTGAGAGCTGCAGAGAGCCTTGGGGCGGCATCAGGACAGCAAGGCCACCTCTTTTGCGGCAGAGGCTGCTGAGATTTTGGGGCAACGGCAGGACAGCTCCGGCTGGTGAAGCACCAGGACCCTGCCTGGAGCACGGTGCCGCATCCACCCCTCACGGCAGGGCCTGTCTCCAGGCCCCCTTTTTTTCCCCTTTCCAGAGGAAATGGGCATTTTTCTAAACTCCACAAAATTGCCTTCAGTGACATAATCCCCCCAAACCTCGGAGCAGGTCTTATTTCACCCTGCCCATCTCGCCTGAACGGGGAGAGATGGGCGGGAGCGGGGCGGGTGGGGAGCGGAGCGCACGTTTTGCTAATTTGCAGTATTGTTTCAGCTGAAACGGAGGCCCGGATAATTCCCTTTTTATGCGGGGTGACGTAACCGGGGAACAAGTTGCTGCACGGTGGGGGCTGGCAGCGAACACGGCACCGTTGGAAACGGCTGCTTTAGGCAAAAAAAAAAAAAAAAAAAAAAAAAAAAAAAACACCCCAGGATCCGGCAGCGGCGGCCGAGCCCGAGCAGCGCCGTGTCCCTGGGCTGGTGACGTGCCCCACTTTGGAGGGGCTGCGAGCTCCTGACGGGGCTGACCCACTTCCCAGCCCTCCCTCCAGCTCGCTGACATCCTTTCTGCCTATTCCCAAGGACGAGGACTCATGGGGGAAAATCCTGGAGTATTTTAATAAAGAGGAGACAGATGGTAGTCACCTCGCTGGGTAAATATGTTCGTGGAAGTGGTCCAACGCTGCGGCGATGAAAATAGAACACGAGAGAGACGAGATGATCCTGTTTTGACCAGGTGCCCTCCTTCAGCGCACCGCTGCTGGCTCCTTCGTGCCCTCGAGGGTCTCCCAGGCTTTAGACAGCTGCTGCAGCACGTGCAGGGTCCGCAGCCCTCTCCCACAAAAGGCAGGCGCTCGCAGCCCAGGCTGCTGCTGCTGCTGCACCTCGCCCACAGGTCCCGAGCTCTTTCCCTGCTCTGCCCTGTGCCTAATTCCTGCCCAGGGTGCGCGAAGAGAGGAAACTCGATGTGCTTTGGACAGAGGATTTGCTGGTAGCGAGGGCAGGGCAAAGAGCTGTGAGTTTGGGAATTTGGCTGAGAGTTCCTTGAGGGCACAGGGTGCTGAGCCTGCCCAGGGTGTCTGCGGGTCGCAGCCACAAATAAAAATTTCTGCTCTTTGGGAGCCCTTCAGGCTCCTTCCCATGGGCACCAAGGATGGCAAAATTCCCAGAAACGGGTGGTGGATAGTCTTGGGGATGAGAAGACACGGTGATACTCATCCCTGCGTGGCATGCGGCCAACCACAGGCACAGGAACTGAGGGCAGGGGGTGCAACAGCAGCACCCGATCTGGGGCGAAGGACTCCGGTTCTGCAGAGATCAGACGCGGGCTGATTCTCTCCCAGGTCCCTTCTCACCTTGGACGATGCTACGTCGCTTGATAAGAGCACAGCAGGTAAAAAATGATCCCTGCACGAGCCTCAGCTACTACAGTAATAGTTAATACATTCCTAACTACCACTTTATGGTTAGAAAACGAGCAGCTGATGGCTATAAGCCTTTCCATGGTCTCCTGACACAGGACACAGGAGCACTGCAGGGTGTGTCCATGGACAATGCTGAATTTCAGAGCAGCTGTAGACCACAGCTGCAGTCTCCATACAAAGATGTGGAAAAAAAAAATGGATTTCACCCCATGCTGGTTTTTGGTTGAGGATTCTCTCCATGGGTTTTTCTGGGGAAAGAGTTGGGGATGTGTCAGCAAGCACAAGTCCTCCTCTGGGACCTGCGGCAGCCAAGGACGTGGCCCATGGAGTGGTGGCCTGGGGGCTGGTGCTGGTCCGAGGGCTGGACCTGGGCCGGGCAACGTGGCTGCTATTTTGCTTGGCGAGTGCTCACCCAAAAAATACAGGTGGAGGCAGCTCAGGAAGGCTGGGCGACTTCAGGTTAGCTCGAGGGAAGAATTTCTGGTCTCTGTGTAGGGGAGTTCCTTGCCCCCCTTAACCAGCCAGCAAGGGGAAAAGCAAAATCCCTCCAAAGATATCCAAGACTGCAGATTTTTTCATGAAATTAATGACTGAGTCGCTATCAAGAGTTGGGATAAATTTCTTTGTGGCTGGGCAAAACTAGCGAGCTGAACCGAAGGGAGATAGAGCAAGAGCGGGGCACTGCTCGCCTTCCCGACAGCAATACCGACAGCCCAGAGGGGCTGCACTGGCCCCGGGGCTCTCTGCCAGCAGCAGAAATTGCTGCTCCCCTCGATCTTTGTGCCGTGAGATTCTTGTCCCTCCTTTTCTGCACAGACGGGTTTGCCTCTGTAAAATCCCCATCAGGATTTCTGGCACCCCAGGTGCTGAGCGGGCTCCGCTCCTTGCAGTTCAGATGATCATAATGGGTCTTCCCGGCTCTAAAAGCCAGCGGCTGTGAACGTTCAGCCTGGTGATGGGTCTGGGACTGGTTTCCAGCCCCTCCAGGAGCAGCGGTGCAGGATCCGACCCGGCTCCGGCGGGAGCGGTGGGACCCATGCACAGCTCGGAGTCTCTCCAGACATTTAGGAACAATATTCGGGCTCATCTCTAAAGAGCAACCAAAGTCTGGGTACAAAGACAGGCAGCAGGGAGTCGTGACATTTATTTTGTGTTTTCTACCAAAAAAAAAAAACACAGAAAAACCAACAAAAAAAAACTTGACCTGAAACGTGGGCAGCAGCTGGCGGCACATCGAGGCACGCCACAATAAAAGCAAGCTGCTGCGGCGGGGATGCCGATACCTGCCGCGGCTCCTGCCAAAACCTCGCCGCACCCGAGGTGGTGGCAAAGCCTCGCTCGCTGCTCGCTGCCTGCCAGGAGCCCGCCCCGGCCCGGACACCCGGCTTTTTTTTTTTTTTTTTTTTCTCTTTGTCCCAAGGACATTGGGGACATCACGTCCGCAGTGCTCTGTGTAGCAGGATAATAATAATTAATAACCATTAGCAACAATAAGGATAATACCAGTGCCAGGCCGGACTGACTGTGCAGAAGAGACACTTTTTTTTTTCCCTCACTTTAATGAAAACAATGATTTGACTTTGAAGAAAGTGACTTTTTTTTTTTAAGTGAAAGCTGAATCCGCTCCCCTGCCCCCCCGCACACTCCTTCTTCGCCCCCTCCCTCCTTTTTTTTTTTTTTTAACTCTCCTTTTTTCTTTTTCTTTTAATACTCTGCGTTCTATCATGCAAATCCCCTTTCAAATTATGAGAGTATTAGAGCCATCAGCGGTAATGTCACCGCCACAAAATGAGAGCAGGGACTTAAGCACCTAACGAACAATGAAATGTGCGAGCCCTGGGACAGGACAATTAAGAACTGGGCTTAGCCAGCCAGGGAAATTTATTGCTATCAAATCCATATTTCTATTTTCCCCCTGAACAGTAACCTATTTGAATATGATTAAAGGGTTTCATTAGAGCCGAGAGAAAGGCCCGTGTCCCGCCGTTCCCTGTGAGCTCACAAACACGCGCTCTGCAGACCGCGCTTTGGGGAGGAGGGGGCCGGGACGGAGGGGAGGAAGGAGGGCAGGCGGATATGGGATGGGATGGATGCCCGGGGTCGCCGGCCCCGCGGAGGGATGAGGATGCTCAGCGGGAGCTGGATGGCTGGCACGGGCCCTTTGCAAGAGCAGCAGCACCCGCAGCGAGCTCCGGCTGTGCCGTCAGAGCCCCAGAGGGGATGGAGAGGAGGCGAGGTCGTGGCAGCCCCGGTGTCCCTGGTGTGAGGGATGGAAGGCGAGGAAGGGGCTGTGGGGCAGGCAGGAGATGGCAACCAATGCTCCCCATCCGTGCCCGGCATCCCAGGGTGCTGCCAGACAGGGGCACGGCGGGGGGGGGTGGCAGAGGAGTGACCGCAGCCCCCGTTTGGGTGCAGGCACCGAGCTGTGCCCGTTCCCGTGGGTGCATGCGGCCCCAGCCACTGGGTGACTCGGGGAGGGGGCTGCAGGTGGAACCCTCTTCCTCCCTCCCCAGCCCTGTCCCAGCAACATTTGGGAATGGAGAGAGAGGGGAACAAGGGAAGGAGCGTCCTGGAACCCCAAATTGTTTCACGGTTGTTTCTCCATCGCTCAGAGGGGGGGTGTTAGCATCCTAACAACCCACGTCCCGATGTAAATCCTGAAGCGTGCAGCCCCAGGAGTGCTGCAGCCCGAAGCACCTGTCCTGCCCTTCGGCTGCTGTCAGCAGTGGAGTCCTTCCAGCACCTCAGAACTTTCGCACCCCTAATATTCACGCTTTTCGCCAACAAGAGAAGCCTTATCCCCTGCCACGCTATTTATTTACTCACTATTCCCACCCTGCAGTACATTTATCACAGGAGCCAAGTCCCACTTCGCGAGATCTTTTTTTCAGCCAAGCAGCTTTTGCTGACATTTGCAAGCTCCATGGAGCCGATCTCTTTTTGCACCTCTGCTTTCGGCCCTGCTGCAGGAACCACGGCACCGCCGCAGGGAGTGAACGGCCAGGACGGGTGGAGGTGAGATGGAGCAAGCAGAGGAGAAAGGGTGCGGGGTACAGCACCGCCTTCAGCTTAGCAAATTTGGGAAATAAAGCACAAAACTTTTACAAGTGAGGAAAGAAAGAGATTCGGTCCATGCCCTTGCGTCCCAGCTCGGCTCATTCCATACAGCGATGCGTGGCAAGCCATCTCCCTTCCCCACACCCCAAATTCCCTCCCTGTAGGACTTGGGGCTGGTACCGCTGATATCCCAGCCTCGCAGCCCCACTGCCCGGTCCTGGCCAGCCAGACACGTCCGGCCCCAATTGTACAGACAGTGGGGGGCTCAGCTCACCCCTGGTGAACCCCTGGGAAAGGGGGTGTCACATCCCAGCTCCCCAAAATACCCCATGACCGCGGGAAATCGCCCAGCCCTGGGATTCTCTCCCACCCATGCACAGGGGTGCAGGATGCCCTGGTGCTGCCGTAGCCGAGTTTCTTCCCCAGCAGGTGTTACCAATTTTTCTTTGCCGTTGATATCTTGCTTGCAATTACTCCAGAAAGCGACAACAGTACAAGAGTCTGCGATACTATTTCGCTGTTGTAATTTCTGCCAGGGACTAGCCCATGAGAGTGCATCTCCCACCTCTCCAAGGCTCTTTCTCCCAGGTCACTGTTTTGCCAAGGCACCCCGAAATCCTCGGCTGCCTCCTCGTCCTGCGCCTGGAGGGCTGTCAGCTTAACACATCGGCATCTCCCTCCGGACTGTTGAGTGATCTGAACTGCCAGCATCACTTTCCATCTGTTTACATCACGTGCTTCTAAAAGAGCAGAGAGGATTCGAACTCCGATTTTAATTTTTCTCTCTTTCTGTTGGAGCAAATACGGATTGATTTCTCCCTGGTATTTCTCGCCCCTGCCCCCTGTGTGTGCACATCCCGGTGGGTGCCGGAGCCAGGGCTGGCATGAGCGGATGGCCCTGGATGCTCGCTTGGGTTGTCCTGGAGGAGCCCTGGCATGCAGGGATGTGTCCCCCTGTCCTCACCAGGGTGTCCCTGTGCTGCTGTCCCGGGGTCCCCCTCCTCTATCCCAGGGGTGCCGTGAGGTTGGAAAGTTCAGGAGACGCCGCTGATGTCCCCAGCGAGAGGGGGTTGTGGGTGGCATAGGGGGGGATACCCGGCCTGGGTGGGGGGCTCTTGTGTATTCTGCAGGGTTCAGTGTGAATTTCCCCAATGGTCGGGGAAAACATCGGTACCCAGGCTGGTGCTCAGGAGGGTGGCTAAGCCCCATTCATCAACGGGACTTCGGACATGCTTAAGCTAAGCACGCGTCTGAACACCTCCCGGAACGGATGCCAGCACCGATACGAGTGCATCTCCCGGTGCTTTCAGAACCGCAGCCTTTCAGGCCACGCACAAACCCACAGAAACCCGCTGTCCCCGGCGTGCCCAGCCCCAAGGACGCAGCACAGCATTTCCCACGGGGGACCCACCACCGACACGCTCGGTGCCGGATCCACGGCGGCGCCTTCCTCCCTCACCCACCCGCCGGAGCACGCTGCTCTGTAATTACAGCTCCGCCACCAGCTCGCCCCGTGCCGCGCCGGCCAGCCCCAACGGGTGCTGGGCATCAAAGGGGGGGGGGGCTGGCAGAGCCGCGGCCCCCCGGGACCCACCGGCAGCTTTGTTCCCGACAAGTCGGGGCCCTCCTACCGCCGCCTCCGTGCCCACCCCCACCCCGGCGAGGCATCACAGCTCCTAACGAAACGGAACTGCTGCCAGATGAAATATATTACTATTAAATACTTAATTCTTCTAGTGAGCGGAGAGCAGCCAGTATGAATACGATTATTAAAGAAAATTACTTTGGCTGATCAGATATTTCTGCATACTAATTTCTGACCCTTCTTTCCTCTCTGCTTGCTTCTCATCCCTTAGAGACCAGGACAGATAAAATTCCATCACAAATAGCTGATTACTGGGGCTTGCATTAAAATCAAATTTTTTTTCCTCTCGGCGCTAATGTCCTTGCCTAAAGTAGAGGCAGCAGCTGTCAAGAAAAAAAAAGAAAAAAAAAAAGAAAAGAAAAAAAAAAGCCTGGAGATTGGTCTAGATCTGAATATCCCTGAACTTTGAGGCTGCTGGTGTTGCCCTCTGGATTCAGATTTGGAAGTTGTCTCTCCAGCCAGCCAGGCAGGGCTTGTGCAGCAGGGCCTGGAGGAGGCTGGCTGAGGCCGGCGGGTGGCATGCGGCAGGATCCGTCCCTCCCTGCTGCCCTGCCCTGATCCTGCTCCTGATTCTGCTTCTGCTCCTGCTCCTTCTCCTGTTCCTGCCCCCTATCCTTCTCCTGCTCCTACTTCTGCTCTTTATCCTGCTCTTCTCCTTCTCTGGCTCCTGCTCCTGCTCCATCCCTGTGCTCCCCCCCCAGCCTTCTTCAGCCAACGTTTCCAGCTCCCAGCGAAGAAGGCAGAGGTTACACCACGCTGATAGAAGCAAGCGGATTGAATGGGGCAGGCAATAGGAAAAGTACAGACGGGGGTGTTGAGCCCTGCATGGCATCACCCCTCTTCCTGCTTCCCATTCGGGCAGACAGAGGCAGGGCTAACACAAAACCCTCTCTCCCCGCTGAGCCCGACCAACTTCTGGAGTTTCTTTGCCTCCCATCGCCCACCGCCCAGGCCACGGTCAACCTGTCACAGCGCGAGGATGCCATGGAAAATAATTCGCTCCTGTCTCATCCCGTCCCCACCATCACCACCACCACCTCCCCCTGCTAACGTACCCAACCTGGAAGCCTCCAATTTACCTGCTTTTAAATGAAGACACTTGTAAAGGTGTCACGGCGCTGAAGCCCTAATTACAGCCTGAGCATGTTAATTCTCGGCTCCGGCTCTGCCAGCGCCTGTCGCGATGGGGGATCCTGTCTGCCCCCTTCCTCTCCCCCTGCCTCGGGGACGTGCACGAGGCAGTGGGAAGGGAGGGAGCGAAGGGGACGGGGGGGGACGGGGGGTTCAAAGCTCAGCTCTGCAGCCTCCAGAGCCTGCTGGAAAGGAATCCCTTCGGGAGGCAAAGCTCATCAGGTCTGGTTTTTGTGTCTGACCACTGTATTTGCTACTGGGCATGTGGCCTCGTGCTGGAAAAGGGAAAAGGGAAAATCCCTTTGCAGTGGTGGTGCGTCCTCCTTTGCTTCCCAGCAGCCCCAAAGCAAGGCCTGGGGCCGTGCCCGGCTTCGGGCACCATCTGGGAGCCCCCGGTCTGCCACGCACAGCCGGCCCAGGGATGTGTGTGCACAAGGACGAGGAATGTTTGTTTTTCCTTATTGACTTTCTCCGAATAAACGCAGGGCAGGCAGAAAGGGGCTCCGGCTGCAGCTGTTTACCAAGTGTTTGTGATAAAAAGCCTTCTCCATAGGAACAGGTGGCAGCGGGACTGTCCCCAGGAAGCACCGAGAGGGGCCTCTGCCACAGCTAGCGACTTAGGGCGAAGGAGAAAATGTATTTTGTACACGGCCCTGGGTGCAGCCAGGCACCGGGTTACAGCCCAGGGGGATCAGCAGAGTCAGGTTCTTGGGCTGAATATTGCTGGGGACACGCGATGGCCCAGGGGAGCTGTGCCTGGGCAGAGGGAGCCCTGCTGCGACACGGCCCCGTGTGTCACCGCGCTGCAGGGCTCTCCGCTTTTGCACGTTTTTCCCCTCTAATCTCACCCAAGTCCTAAGAGCCCTCCTCTTAGGGGATTTCCCTGGGTGAAGGGATCAGTCCCGAAGCACGAGTTCATGCTGAAGCCTGAAGAAAGAGGAAAGGATTGGCAATGGTGCGGCTGCTGTGGTTTGTGCAGTGTCACAGGAGCCATGTGCTCCAAGATGCCCGTGCACGAAGAGATGGCCCTGCTCTGCTCCCAGCACCCTCAAACCATGCCCTGTCCTGGAAAATGGGCACAGGTAGCTCACAAGAGCACCTTGCCCTACCCAGCCCTCTGTGATCCTGGCCATGGTGCATGCCGTGCTGTGCCATGCCATGTCCCCATCCTCAACAGGGCACCTGGCACGTGGCTGGGCTCTCTGAGATTTGCGCAGTCCCATGAGCAGGAACGTTGGGTTGAGGGTTAACCAGTGCTGGTTTCATCTGCAGCAACACGGGATTTTTTGGTTTTGTGAACGCAGGATTTGGACTTCGGTGGGGCAGGCAGAGGGCTCGCTCCTCGCTGCTGACCAAAGCTGATATAGCGGGGTGCTGCGACGAGGTACCAGCACACGGATCCTAACAGCTCAGCTGGCCAAGCTTGAGAGAAGCTGACCCAGGCAGCTCCATCACAAAATTAGCTCTGCCACTAAAGGCCCAGCAGGAATCCTTTTTCCTTCCTTGCATGCAGACACATCCATCCTCCTCCACGCTGCCTGGCACGGGGCGAGCAGGGCTGGCAGGAGCCCTGCACCGTTCCGGCCGCCCCCAGCCCCAGCTCAGCACCTAAAAATCCCTCGGCAGCACCGTGCCGGCTTATCTTCTCATCACACAAGCCTAATCTTCATCTACAACAATTACAGGTGCACTTAAACCCCAACACGTGAGATTTAGGATGCCTGACGGTGCTGCAGTTGCTTACAGAGCCTGGCAGGGTTTGTATCCATGTGCTGGCTCAGTTTCTTCCGCAGTCTCTCTGAATGCTCATCCGCCAAACCTAAGCACGTGCTGCCATGAAAAAGCACTGCCTTTTATCGCTGTGCTGATAAGAGACCCAGAGAGATGCGTTTCCACACCTGGCCCTAGCCAATCGATATTTTATCTATCATTTCCTCTGTTAGGTACTGCGCGGAGGAATGTCACAGCAGCCCCGTGCTCCTTTCCCTGGCTGTGCCGGGCAGGGGACGGCGCCGCGGGGGCATTGGGAGCATGGGGGACCTCTGTAGGGAAACACCTCGGAGCTCTGGTTCATGGCAGCATCGAGTGCTTCGGATGAGTGGAAGAAATGCCCTGCCCAGGATGGTGGAGGAATCCCAAAGGGTTGTGCAGGAGACCGGGAAGGGAAATGGGACAGGAGAAAAAAAGCTGCTTTTTCCTTCCTCTCAGAGGAAAGGAGAGGGAAGCCTGGCTCTCTGGGGCTGCTTTGTCCTGCCTGGGCTGGGCCCTACTGGAGAGGTGGAGGGAAAAAAGGGGAATAAAAGGGAACAGGGGGAAGGGCTGGGAGAGCAACAAAGACAGATCTGGAGGATATTGGCAGCACTCAGCAAAAGACGCCCAACCTGGGCAGCTGACTAATGGGGCATTTGGAGGAGGAGAAGTCTCAGGAGCAAAAAATCCCATCCCAGGAATTTTTCAGCATCTCCTTACAGATTTCACCCCCTCAAGCGCACCCTTCCCTTCCCCTCTGACAACTAGCAGCGTTTCCCCCATTAACTCTTTGCAGCCAGAGGGACGGTCGGTGCGTCTCCCACCTGGCACCGTCTCCGACATTTAATTATCCTCCTTCCCGTCACACCGCTCAGCTGCCACGCGCATCTTGCTGGCTGCAGCAGCAGGTTCATCCGGACGCAGAAATGTCACTTCGGGTGTGATGGATTTCAGGCTGGCGCTGCGTCCCCGTGCAAAGGGCCGCCTGCCACAGGCTGGGCTCCCATCTGAATCTGCATTTTCCTGAACTGATCCCTTTTCACTGATTTATTCCCCGTTTGCACCAGGAGAAAAAGGTCTGGAGAGGTTGCAATGCTTTTCTTTCGTTGTGCTGTGAGGGGAAAAGGTGAATTCCCAAACTCTTCTCTCCAGATGCTAAATCTAGCCGGGAAATGCTGTATTATTTTTTTACTCAGAGAAAAAAAAAAAAAAAAAAAGAAGAAAACTAAGATAATAATAAAAAATTTGCTTGCATTTTTATGTGCTTTTGAGTGCACAAACATGAGAAACAGCCCCTTGCTGAAAAGATATTTTGTCACTTAGGAAAGCAGACAGGGTTTATTTGTATTTTTCTGACAAACTGCTGAAAACCTAGAGATTTCACTTTCTGTTCTGGCAGAAACTCCTGCTAAAACCTAAAAGTCACTTTCCAGCCGGGGGGGGGGGGGGGGAGGTAGGAGGGAAAAGAGGATGGGTGAAAGCTCATCTGCGGCACGAGGAGCCCCGTGGCTGCCTGGGCGCTCTGGGGGCTGCCAGCCCCAGCACAGGGGGACCCCGGTGGTGATTTTTTTAGGGCCCCCTCCCCGTGCCCCCACGCTGGTGGAGGTTTCAGCCTGTCACCTGCTTCCCTGCCAGGCAGCAGGGCTGTTAACTTCTGCTGACACGGGCACGGAGCAGCCCCTCCCCGTCCTTGATAACTCATGGCAGCAACACTTGCACAAATCTTTAATTGTTTAGTTTAAAGAATTGTGTTTTGACCGCAAGGGGATTTTGGCTGGAGCTCAAGAACTGATAATGATATTTTGCTGCCAAGACGTCTTCTTGGCTCTGCCTGTGTTAATGTTCACTTACAAGAAGCTCCAATTAACTGCATCAGCTCTCACAGAGCGAGAGCAAGCGAAAGTGGGAGAGATTATGTCTTTTCCTGAAAGAAAGAGGGGAAGAAAGAGAGCAAGAAAAAGAGAGAAAGAAAGCAAAGCCAAGCACTCCATGCCACCAGCCTCGATGCAGCACTGAGCCTGTGGCAGATGACTTCCAAGGTGCTGGTCCAGGCAGCCCCAGCTCCGACCCAGCTGGAGCCGCCTCCATCCATCGGAGGCCGGTGCAGGGCAAGGGGCAAGGCAGGGAAAGCCCCAGTGAGGCGGGTCTGGAGGCTGGGGGCTTTCACACCCGGGGACCCCAAGTTTCTCTCCCCCACCCCCACTTGTGGGTGAGAGAAGTGAGGATATAAAACTGGAGTGTGCCAGGTCCTCATGCTCCCTCCAGCCTCGGATCCTGGGAGCATCACGTAGCTGTCATCCCTCCTCCAGCCTGGACACTCGGATCAGCTTTGCCCACTACTTTCTCCAGTCTGATATAGGGAGATAACGAGCTCTGGAGACACACTTTTTGCCACGTCTGAGCAGAGACCAAACAGAGAAGCTGAGCAGCAGGGGGCTTTACACCAAGCAGCTTTTGTAGGGACGCCCCTGGGTGCAGCCCTGGCCCCACCGCACCCTTCAGCATCGCCCTTTGCCGTGCAGGTGCCAGGAGCCACCAGCGAGGTTGGAGACCAATGCCCCAGGGACTGGAGGCTGCAGCAGCACTTGGGGCAGCTGCCTCCTGGGAGGACAAGCTGCGGCTTGCTCGGGGGCTTTGGGGGATCAAACCGGGGGATTTCTCACCAGAGCCGAGGCTGTGCCCCCGGACGGCTCGGCGAGAGGGTCAGATCCTGCCCCGCCGGCTCACGTTACACGGACGCGAGGACAGGAAGATTTAAGAGTGGAGATGCCACACAGTACAGTGTGTTGTTTGTCTGCCTTTGAAATCGGAGGCAGTGAGAGCGGGAGGGGAGGGAGGCCGCACCGGCCCGCGCCTCTGACTTGCAGTTCCTTTCTGGCATCGAGGGGAATTGCATCGGCTCCCCTTGCCTCTGTTGCTTCAGGTGCAGCTCTGTTTTCTTACATGTTAATTTTTTCCTGTTTTATTATCCTGGCCCTCACCCGCTACCAGAAACCCTCCACCGGCTCCGGGAACGCTTCCTGCAGCCAGCAGCTGGGACGCATTTGGCCAGGGAGAGCCCTGCCACCGCTGCGGGGGGGTGGGCAGGATTTGGGGTGCGAGGACGGGCACCTCCTGCTGCCACCAGCCCTGAGAGGCACAGGGTTGGCTCTGCCCCACAAGCACTGGCATGTGGACAGGGATTTCCCCTGAAGCCTGAGACTTGAGCATCTCCCGGTGAGATGCCCACTGCTGTGGGGACCTGCGCTGGTCACCACGTACCACCAGCAGGATGGTGCCACCTTGAGAGGCCCTTCAAAACCCCATATATCTGCGCTGCCGAAGCGGGGTGGGAAAGAAGCCTCTCTGGGGCAGAGCAGAAGGGATGAGCCAGGACAGGGCTGCTCGGATCCACCGGGGCTGTGCCTGCACCCAACCGCTGGGACAAGTGGGGTGCCACCGTCCCCCAGGCTTGCCCTGCCACCAGTCTGTCCCCCGGTCCCTTGGGTGCTCTGCATTGCTGTTGGGAAAAAAAAAATAATAAAAAAAATCCCTATTTATTGACTACACGAGGAGGAGCGTA
This sequence comes from Stictonetta naevosa, assembly GCA_011074415.1. Classification (NCBI taxonomy): domain Eukaryota; kingdom Metazoa; phylum Chordata; class Aves; order Anseriformes; family Anatidae; genus Stictonetta; species Stictonetta naevosa. The sequence goes on along the minus strand of CM021722.1, from coordinate 3,011,176 downwards.
AGCAGATTAAAGCTGAGAGCTACGAATATCCCCCAGCGGGAAACTCCAAGCAATTTATCCCTTCCCTCCGCGTTTCAGCTCCCGGGAAGCAGGAGCTTTTCATCCCCTTGCCCTTTCTTGGTCCTGGTCACAAACTCTCGAGGGCAGAGCCTGTCCTGCCCACGGCAATAAAGGGGCTGCGCACACACAGCAATGCAAGAGGAGGCAGACTCGGTGTCAACCAGACCTGGGCTCGTGTCCCATCGAGGCAGGGATGGAGCCGGGATTTCTACCTGCCGCCAGCCACGGATCCAGCTGGCGGCAGGGATGGGGCACGAGACAAATGTTCCATTTACATTTTAATTTCAATAAAATTGTTTTATTTTGTGTTTTATTACCGTGCTGGTGCAATAAAAGCATCCATTAGCCCCAGGGAACCTCTCTTTGCATTAGGAGGTTTCTCAATCAGAGTTTGGGCAGGACAGCCACGTGGCCTCCTGGTTTATCACCAAACCTGCTTAGTGCTCCACAAAAGTGAGGTCTCCTTGATGTAAACCCCATGCGTAAGAGCAACTGCAAGCCCTGAAATGCAGCTTGGGCTCCTTTATTTAAATAAACCACAAGGATAAACCTCCTGCAGGTAAGCACTGGGTGTTCCCTCCTTATTGCAGCTCCGTACCCTCCCTTCAGCATTCAAAACCATGAGTCAGATCAAACCCAAACCCTGAGACTGACTTCAAAAATCCCGAGTTGTTTTTTTAAGCACAACGTGTTTGCTCTGTGGGATTTTTTTTTTTTTTTTCAAATTTTCTCTCTTTTAAAATAGAAAACTTCTGGGTGCACATTCTCAAGCCTTCCCCTTTATTTTAATGGAAGATGCTCTCCTTTCAAGTCAATAAAGATATCCAGGACACAGATTACCATTTGGCCCTCTGCTTGTCTGCTGGATTAATTTCAACTAAATTATAGGTAAAGAATGATTGATTATTGTGATGATTAAGAATTTATCCTCATATAATACCTTTCATCTGCAGAGACACACCAGATATTACAGAACTAGGTACAGGAAAAATTCATGCGTTGATTCGGATCGCACACCACGTGGGAGGAGAATGGATGGCCTGGTCCCTGCCCCAGGGAGGGCAAAGCCAGGAGCAGAGGACAAAGCAGTGGAGGCAGCAAGGTTTTGCGGGAAGGCAAGGGAGTGATGAGGCAGGTATGGTGGTCCCAAGCAAGCCTCAGATCTGTTTTAACAAGCTGAAAGTGTACAAAACACCAGCTCGATTGGTATTGGAGCTAACTGCAGAGATTGCTCCGTGCTGCCCTTGCACACCCCTCTGCCCGGCCAGGATGAACCCCACGCACACGATCTGCCCTCACAGCCCCCACAAACACAAAGAAGCCGGCCAACCCTGCTATGAATCATGGTGGGTTTTTTTCTCCAGGCTTGGAGGCACAGGAGGAATTACTGTTGTTCTGGGTCTGACACGCCGGGGAGGTGCTGGGTGCCACGGTGGGTCGGTTCTCATTGAAACCTCCTGAACCTACATAGGAACGCGGGGTGCGAAAGCTCAGCCTGGCGCAACAAAAATTATGCATTTATTTATTTATTTCTGAGGAGTTCAACAGAGGCAGCACCAGCAAGGACCGGCTGACCACACGGAGGGAGATCTCCAGTGGTCCTAGCCCTGGGAGGGACAACCTCGATGGGTCTCAGCTATGCCTGCACCACTTTGATTCCTCCTCGGAGGCCCTGCTGCCCACCTGGGGTCTGGCATGCTGCAGCCCACCTCCGGGGGGTATCCCTCCTTCCCCCGATTCCTCTTCCTCCCCTTGCTGCCAGTGATGGATTTATTTCCTTAGCGGAAAGGACGGTGAGTTTACAGTTGGGCTTTCACGAACGCATCTGATAGCGGCGCAGCAGGGCAGGAAGATCCCACCCGTGGGGCTGGGGCGCTCCCCGCGGCCCCCCGAGCCACCCCCTCCTTCCCTGGCCCACTGCCGCCCCTTCCCCGGCCTCAGACAGTCCTCAAACAACAACTGTCTGCCTGCCCGCCTAATCCCTCACAGGTGACCTCAAGACAGCCGACGCCTCTTGCTAAATTCTCACATTCCTCCGCGCTGCCTTAACCCCTCCGGCACCGCGTCCGGGCCCCCACGGCTGTGGCTGTGCCGGGGTCCCCACGGGGGGATCCTTCCCCGGCGCTCCCCATCCCCGCGGGGCTGGGAGCCGCCCGATGCCGCCTGGATCATCCCCTTCCCCGAGCTCCCGGTCAGAGGTTAAAAGCCTAATGTATTATTATAAAGCCCAAAAGAAAAAGGCTCGCATTCTCCCCTATAAATCTTCCTAACAGCCTCGGCACATGTGGGAGCCAGACGATACCCCGGCCTCTCCCACGGCTTCGCTCCCGTACCCGCTTCGCTTCAGCGCCGCCACGAGGGGTGGCCCTGGGATGGTGCCCGGGGTCCTGTCCTGCACCCCTGATCCCTGCCCCACTGTCCCCAGATCCCCCGGCTTCTGCTCCTTCCCAGCACCTGGGAGAAGGAGGAGAAGGAAGAAGAGGAGGAGGAGGAGGAGGAAGGAAGGATGCTTCCACCTCTCTGGCCAGTGCCAAGACTCCTTCTGTGCCCTCTGTGGGATACCACAAGCCAGGCAGGTCCCTTGGCACAGCCAGTGATGTCTCAGCCACAGGACAAGAGGACTGCAGGAGATGCAAGGAGGGGTGGGGGAGCTCCGAGAGCTGAATATTTTTTGGGTGCCCTGCTCACAGGCCCGTGCTCCTGGCCTGCAGCATCACCCCAGTGTTGTCCTGCACCCCTCCGTGCTACTCAGGAGGACAGCAGCTCTCCCATCTCTGCTCCTGTCTGTTCTGGGGTTTTTTTTTTTTTTTTTTTTTTTTACCTCTTTAACTCCAGCGAGACCTCAGGAAGCAAATTATTTCCAGTGTAAATAACCTGGCTGCAGCAGGTCCGTGCCGGTAACACTGGACCACCGGCTGTTTGATCAATGGTAAGCGTTTAATACCTGCGTGGAGATTTGCTACAGCATGACAACAGCTGTGGGGAACAAAGGCTCGGCTTTTCTCTTCTTATTCTTTTTTTTTTTTTTTTTTTCCTAGTATATACATATATTTTTTAGGAGCGATGCCAAAGTTTCTGGAGATCAAAGTGAAACCAGTGTCCAGAGATGATCGAGACAATAAAACGGAAGAAGGGCAGGGAAAGGGGGGAAGAAAAGCGGGGCTGAGATGGGAAGGCTGCGCTGGGAGCCGGGAGCTGCAGCCGAGGATGCTGCGGGCGCTGCGCAGGCTGCACCGTGCCCTCTGCTGGCTGCAGCCACCGGGATGGGGCCGGATCCGGCCCTGGCTGTGCCCCTGTCCCTTACGAGCCCTCGGCTCCATCCCATCGCTCTGCTCCAGTGGGCAGCAGTAGGTCCTGTCCCATCGCCAACCCCAAACCCTGCCTGTGCTGTGCTTGCCGGGGCAACCTCAGGGAACTTGGGGTTCCCTTCACATCCCCACCTGTCCTGTGCTGATAAAAACAGTTTGCAAAGGGCCACGACTCCCATTTTTGCCCCCTGCTGCAACACGAGTATGGTTGTACCCGCAGGTAAGGGGTTGGAAACAGAGAGGGGACCCCAAGACCCCAACCCCAGCTGGTGCCAGCGGCGGGGACCGGCCCAAGCACAGCAAGTGCAATGCAAACAGGGCAAGGGGGACAAGGCTGATGGGGGCACGAGGAGCCTGCCAGGGTTGGCCTTGAGGAAGACCCTGGATTTAGGTGCTGCTGTTTGTAGCCAAACAACCACGAAGCTTCGGTTGTGGAGGGGCACAGCAGAGCGGTGTGATGTGCCATCCCCCTCCGTGGACACCTTGCCGGGGTGAGGAGCAAAACCTCCCCAGAAGTCATCCCTGATGGCTGGGGACCCTAAAAAGATCTGCGAATGGAGCACAGGGCCTGAGTAACGTCCCCACCAGCTTCAGCTAGCTGCGGCTGGGCCTGTCCTTCCCTTGTGCATCCTCCACATTTCTGCCCAGAGTCTGAGCAAGCCTGCAGCTCCAACAACCAGAGGCCAATAAATCACAGCCGTTTCCCAAGCTTTTTGCCTCTGAGCCAAGAGAAGCCACTGATTTACTCTGATTTTTGAAGCAAAACAGTCTGTGGGCCAACATTTGCTGGAAAGCTGGGATGGACCCAGCCCAGAGCAAGCTGCTCTCGCCCCTTCAAAGCCCAAACCTCAGACCTGAGAGCCTGGGCTCTTGTCTGACTCAGATCTCAGTTTCAGAGCTCCAATGAAGCCAGCAGAGATGGCAGCACCCTGGGGAATAAATGGGTCTTTTACCTCTCTCCTCCACCCGGATGGGGCTCAGGATGGGTCTCCTCCACCACCACTCCATGCAGCAATGCCCACTGCTCATCTTTCCTTACAAACCCTTTGGGAACAGCTTCTCCTGAGCCAAACGGTGAGGAGAGGAGCCCTTCTTGTTGCAGCTCCACACTCCCCTCCTTCCAAGCTGCCTTTGACTCCCTGCTTTAAATGCCCGGGATGGTGTGAAAACGGCTTCCTCACCTGGACGTGCTGAGCAGGCTCTTTGCAAGAAGAAAGGCCTGCAAACAAACAAACCAGCAGGATTTGTCTGTGAACAAACTGTGAACTGCGACGGAGCGTCTTTCAACCTCCAAATCCACCTAAGCACCGAGCGGCAGCAGCAGATCGATCGCGCTGATCAAAAAAATGAATATTTGTTTCAAGGGCTCACCAGACATCCCCAAGGCACTGGTTATTTGGCAACTTATTCTGTAAACAACCAGAGGTGGCTCGCTCAACTTTCACAAGGTATTTGCTCCCAGCTCTCGCCTCGACTTTCTTAAGGCTGTTTTTGAGCTCCGCCATCCAGCTCTTCTCTCCGTGCCCGTGGCTCAGCCGAGCTCAGCGGCCGCAGCAAAACAGGTATTTGGGCTGGGACAGAGGCTTGGTCCTGCCTGCTTGATCTGGGTGAAGAAGGACTTTAATCCTGACCATTAGGAAATCATGGCTCATGTCTCCCCACCTGAGGTAGCGAGCTTCAAAATCATCAAGGAAAAACCAGTGTTTACTTTCTGGGTTTCACATTGCTCCAGTTCATATTTTCTAGCTTTATCTCAGCCACAAGGACAATAATTTTATTTTTTTTTTTAATAAAAAAGGAAAGAGCAGAGATTTTCACATAACCACATGATTCCTGAGGCTTTAAAAATCTCCAAATTTTGGGAGAGTCACAATAAAAATCCTCAGGCTCGGTATGATGCTGGGCTGCTTAGTTTGGCTGGTCAGCGTGGCCCAGAGCTGCGGAGAGCCCGCACAGAAAGGTCTGACCCCAGGTTTTGTCCAAGGCACAGGACGTGTTTGCAGCTGGGGCTTTGGTGCTGGCCTGTTTCTTGGAAGAGCCAAATAAAACTATTGCAACAGCTTCCGTGAAAGCCAGTGAACTCTGCATTTCAGAAACGCAACCCAACGAGGTTTGGGTGAATTTTCTCACTCCCTGCGAGCTTTTCCTTCCCAGCCCACTCGCGTTGCCCCAAGCACCCGTGCAGCACCCAGGCCCAAGGGCTTTGTGCAGCAGATGAGCCCCTGCCGGCAGAATTGGTGACACTGGTGCTGGCAGCGTTTGATGTCAAATGCCAACTGGATCCCAAAGTTTTGGGCTCAGATGGAAGCTCATCACCCAAAGACTTTGCTCGGGGCACCGCCTGCATCCTCACCTTCTCCTCGCATGCCCAGGTCTGGGACTCCAGGTGAGGGCAGGGGGAGACGGGGACCCTTCGGTACCAGCAAGGAGCAGGACAGCCTCACCCAGATGATCGGGCTCCAGGTGCTGCCCCTAGGCTGCGTGAGCAGGATTCTCACCTCCAAACTCAAGCTCAGGCACATCTCCTTGCCCGTCCCCAGCCCCAGACACCCACCTGGACCCGCTGCTGCAAGCGAGAGGTGCTGGAGAGAAGCGGTGCTGCTGACCCAGTTGCTGCCACCAGCTGCCACGTCCCCAGCCAGGGCCAGCTCCCAGGGTCTGTGCACAAATGTCCCGTCCTGTCCCCGCAGCCACAGTGCCCAGGGGAGGACTGAAGCCAAGGGCAAAAGGCTGATTGCCCTCCCAGCCTGGCGCTACATCCATCGATATCCGCGCCGTGCCTTAGCCAATCTTGAGAGATAAGTGAATCCCCCGCGCCGTCTGACAGGCGGGTAGACATTAATAATTATGTACTATTTAAGGCTGATTGAAAATGAAGAGGTGGAGGTGTTGGGACAGATGTGGCAGTGCCAGATGGATTGTGATTAGATTAGCACCGTTCCATTTGACGGGATCTGAACCATGCTTTAATCATTTATTGTGAAAGCTCAGCTCTGCGCCAGCACACGGGTGCGCGTCGCCCTCCCTGTTGCTCCGCTCTTGCGACATTTGTTAGCTTGGTTCACCCTGCCACGAGTTGTCTTTGCTTGAAACGTGTTGTGTTTACAGCTGGTGTTTCAAGCCCCGATCCCTCCCCTCTGCCTCTCATCTCCTTGTTTGTACAAAGCCTCCTGCAATTGCCGAGCTGAGCCTGTTAGTCACTGCCGTCGTATAAACAACGCAGGCGAGCAGTCATCTCCTCTGCCATGAGACGAGTCACGTAAGTGAGGAGTGGGACCCTGACCAAAGAAGGGCCCAGTGGGCAAAACTCCAGGAGCAGCATCTTCCCCTCCACCGCTGCCTCCGCTCCCGGTCAGATCCAGAGCTCTCCGCGATGGTGCTCAGCCGTTGGTGCGGATCCTGCAGCTCCATAACCAGCCTTTTTGCACCAAATGCATCAAAAAGTGCTTCTCCAGACCATGCATCAGGGTTGGCAGCTGTGTTACGGAACAACGAAGCAGTCCGGGAGGAAAAGGAAAAAATAAAATGCCAGCATCCACTCGAGATCCCTGGAGCAATAAAGGGAGGCAGAACAGGATTACCTGGGTAACTGGAAACTAGCTCAAGACCCTCACTGGCAGTGTCATGCAATTTTAATTATCATAAGTGGTCTGGATCTCAATGGATGGAAAAACTTATTATTGTTATTATTCCCTTCAAACGTGATAGGTTTTAGTTAAACACACATCCATATCTATTAATCATGCAACATTTAAGATGGAGCCAAAGTAATTAGCCAAGATTCAGACTGCAGGGATCACCTTAAAATATAACATAATGCAGTTGCCTCCCTGTAGTCCTTATTCAGCCATTCGATTTTTCTGGTCCCTGGACGTTAGGTTTGGGGCTTGCGGGGGACAGGAACCTTTTGGAGCCCGAAGTCCAGCTTCCTGGCATCCCGATGAGCTTTTCTGGCTGGCTGATGCTGCCGTGCCACCCCAAAGCTATGGAGATGCAGCGAGGTGGTTGCATCTCAGTGGCAGTGAAAGAGGGTTTTGCATCGATGTGACGCTCGTGAAGCACGTCCAGATGAAAGGCAGACTAACTGTAAGCTATTATTATACTGTCTAATATAGTTTAATATGTGTGCACTACTTTCTATAGAGTGCAATACAATCAAAACCACATTACTTCTCCATGTGGGTAGTTTTCCTGCATTGACTTGTTTCCAAAACAGATGTGAATTCTTAGCGAGGTCTCCCGCCCCTCTCCTTAAAGAGGATAAAATGTCATCTTCACTTATGCGTGCAAAACCAAAAGGCCCATAGGAACACAAAACTGCCATTTCCAAGTAGGTCAGGGGGTTGCGTGGCCCAGCGTCCCACCCTGAACCCCAGCTGTTCCCACATGTTTCCAAAATGGGTACAAAGAGGTCTCATAATGAGTGAGAATGGGATAATTCATCTAGCTGATCGCCCTAACCTCAGCCCATCCGTGCTGGTGCATGCCCCAAGGCATACTTAGAGCTGTTATTATCTCTAATGCAATTTTAGAAGTTTGGGTGGTTGTTTTTTTTGTTGTTGTTTTTTTTTTGGTAAAGCTTTCCTTCGTTTTCTAGAGCTTTTCCTAGCCCTGGCCTCCGAACCCTGTGGCAATGAGTTCCACAGGTGAGGTGCTGCACATGCACGCTGTCCTTAGCACAAAGCCTCTGCAGCTGTGGAAGCTGCAATGAAATAACCGGGATCCCCTTCAGCTCTGCCTCTGATTCCCCAGCATTTGGGGACGACCGTTCTGCCAGCCTTGCCCTGAAACATTCGGGTTAGCCTAAAGAGGCTTCCCCCAAGGCTTTAGGGCTGGTGTCCCGGTTTGTGCCCATCTATCCTTATTCTGCGGTTCTCGCAGTGGCCCTGGATACCTGCAAACCATCCACAAAGCAACCCAAAACCCTCTGCCACCAGAGTCTGTGCCAGCCCCCAGGGGTCTCCCGTTGGCCTCCTGCGCCTCATTTCAGCTGTGCAAGAAAGCAGTGCTGGAGCTGGGCAGCTGGGGAGCTGGGGGGGGACATCACTGCCATGCTGTGGCTGGGCAGTGCCCTGGGATCAGTGCGGATACGTGGGGGGCACCCATGGGAGCAGCCCTCCCCAGACACCCAGCTGAGGTTCAGTGCGCACCAGCTACGGACGCCTCTGCTTCCACGCAGCCTGCAAGGGGGTTTCCATGAGGAAATGCCGAGTTCCCATCTAACGGACACTCCCTTCTCCCAGCCCGGGTTGATATATGAGAGGTGAGGGTTGGGCAGATCCTTGCGTAAGATCAGAGCATCCCCAGACCCGGCACTCAGCAGCTGCTGCGAGAGAGGAGTCAGCGGCGGGGCAGGAGCGAGCAGACCTCGCAGGGAGGAGTTGGGACAGCAGGAGGGGAAGATGCAGGCTGTCTGGGGCTCAGAGGGGACAAGGGGAGAGCCCAGCCCAACGTCCACATCCCCCCAGCCCCGGCTGCACCTTGCGGGGCTGTGCCTGCTCCCCCTGCTCCGGCCGCCGGCCCCGGCGCGCTCCCCGCCGCACGCTGGCTGCCAGCCCAGCCTGGCGGCTGCAGGCAATGGGTCTTGCCGCTTTTACTCCTGTTTACAGAAATGGGAATTTGCATGATGAAAATAACCTGGGACGGATTTTGATTTTACTGCCCTTGGCAGCGGGCTTGGAAAAAAACGGTGCATAGTCAATTACTGGAATTTTTAAACACAAATAATATTTTATGTGATCAGCAGGCTGGCTCGGGGCCTGGGCACCGCGCTCCAACGGCACTTATGAAAGGAACAAGCCATCAATTGTGCTGCCGCGCACAGGAGCCTGTGGGCAGGTGCAGCCTGTGTTGACCTTAGCGCACACAGCCCTCTCGGCTCGCTTAACCCGTGAAGTATGGGGCCGGAGATTTGCGAGGCTCAGACTTGGCTCTGGCTGCCGAGCTCTGGCTGGAAATTTCTTCCCTCCCTCCTTTTTTTTTTTTTTTTTTTTTTTTTTTTTCCACCAGAAACCCAGGGAAGCATCATTCCTCAGCAGACACGGGGGGCGGGGATGCACGAGGCCGGGACACTCGCTTCCAGAGCTGGAGGTGCAGAGCGAGGCGCCGTTCTTCATGCCTTGCCACGGCCACCCCCGAGAGCCATGTCCAACCTGTCGGTGGCGGGGAAGGGGTTAACCGAAGCAGGGGCCCCATCCATTTCCCCCAAATCCCCACCATCCTGGCAGGCGCCCCAAACCAACAGCCCTGGGACCTCATTCCCAGAAACGCTCGAGCAGGGAAGGCGGGTTCCGGGAAGGACCTGCACGAGCCAGCGAGGCCGTAACGCGGGGCAGGAACCTCCCTGGCAGCCACAGACCCTCCCGGGACGTGTTACTGGGATCAAGGGAATTAGGGGAATTACACTCCCCTCGCTGTTAGGCAGCTGGGGCGAGCACAGGCGGCGAGGCGGTATCGGCGAGGCCGGGCGGTGTGTTTACCCATCGAGGCTCTTACACGGCTTCCATCCCCGGTGCGAGAGAGATGACTTAGGAAGGCAGAACAATATTAATTCATTAATTTATCACAAATACTTTTTTTTTTTTTTTTTTTTTTTTTAAGCGCCGGGCAGTGAAAAGGCTTTAAATTTCCAGGCCTGCTGCCAGTTTCCTCCTTCTCTGCCGGGCTCGCTTTAAAAACCTCGCCCCACGGGTCCCCTTGGCAAACCCCTGCCTGCGCGGTGCATTCGGCAGGGCCGCCTTCTGCAGCTCGGTGCTGGAAGTGCTCCGAAGGACCAGAGCCTGGCAGAAACCAGGGCTGCTCTCGTAAGGGCGGCTGGCAGAGGCTGGAGGGTGCCATCCCTTGGCAAAGCGACCACTCCTGCCTTCAAACAGCTTCAGATAACAACCGCGGTGATAATTGGCTGCCTGCTTTCTTCAGAAATAGGCTTTAAAAAAAAATAAAATTAAAAAAAAAAAAAATCACCACTATTGTTGTTGTTCCAGGGCCAAGGGGAAGAAAAATTCCTTCCCTGTTTAAGGATCTTTAACACCTGGGTAGAGTTTCACTTCTCTCAGCTGCCTGCTTCAAGGCTTGATAGCTACTTCCTAATAACTCCGGGCTGGATCCAAAGCTCACTAAGTCAGCCGGATTCTTTCCATTCACCCAGCGCTGATCGGACCTTTCTTGGCCGATTTGAAATCACTTGACACCCTGAGTGTGTGCACACATGTAAGAGCGAGAGACTGTTTTTCGAGTGGCTCCTGGAATGGCTTTTTCATGTGCGCTTAGCTGGGGCACAACCTGCCTGCGGCAAGGCTCCCGGGGAGTTTCTGCCTCTCGGTGGCATTGTGCAGGGGGCTTCGTGCTCAAGACACACACGACACCTTGGTGCCTGGCACCTCTCCTCGCCTGCTCGTGGCTCCTGCCCGCCGCTTGCCCTCGGCGAGCCCCTGCCATCAGCTGGCCACGGGCTGCGGCAGGAGGACGCTCCCTGGCACGCCGGGCAGGCTGCGGGACGTGCCCGTGGCCTCCATCCAGGAGATTTCAGCTGTTTGCTCTCAGCCAGGGCAAGTGAAAGCTGCCGGGGTTGAGCAAGCGGCTCTGCAGGAAGCTGGGTGACGGAGCTGGATGCTCTCCTCTGAGTCAGGGCCGGCCCCGCTGCCCTCCAGCTGGGCCCCAGGGACCGGGCAAGCCCTGAGCTCGCCGCGGCTTTCTCCTCCCCGTCTGCACTGACCCCATCCAAGTATTGCTGCTTGGATGGGATCTCTTGGCTCCAGCTATTGCAGAAGCTCGGGAAGTGTTGCAGGAAGAGTCATGCAAACCTCCTGGCCTGGCTGAAGCTGCCTTCCCCTCTATCCCCAGCCTGAGTTGTTGTGCTGGGTTGCTACGAGCTGCTAAACAGATGCTGCGGTGCCCCCAGCGAGGGCTGCATCTCATTAGGGGAAGAAATGAACCCTTTCAACAGTGGTCACAATCTGTAAAGGCTTTGGGATCCGTCCAGACCTTGGCGGTGGTCACCAAGGGCTGACTCTACACCCATAAAAGAGGCTTTGGGTCCCAAACAGCCAACACAAGGCGGCCTTTGAGGGAGTACGGCAACATCTGAGCTGGCTGGGAAAAACATCTGGGAAGGAAGAGAGGCCTGAACAACAGGCCACAGACATGCCTTGCCCACCCCACCAGGACTCTTGGCAAAAGCGTGACCCCTGGAGCGGGCTCCTTCACTTCGCAGTGTCCCCGGTATTGGACATGCCCACAGCACAACAGAGACCTCAATCCATGCATCGCCTGCTCTGTGCTTGGATAAAAACACGTGCAGCCAGGCTGTGATCATTTCTGTGCACGGCACACCTGACGGGTATGCAAGGATTCGGGTCCAGCAGCACAAAACACGCACGGAGACCTGTCTCCTGCACCGTGCGTGCTTGGCACGGGCAAATCTGTCTGCGGCATGCGCGGCGGGTCTGTCACGGCACTGCCTGTGCCCGGACGGAGCGTGATGGATGCTCAAGAGCTGGCAGGCACCGGTGCCCCGCTGCCACTGGAGCCCTGCCACGATCAGGGAGTGAGCTGTGTCCCCCGTGCACAAGCGTGTGTGTCCGCCCGAGGGCTGCTCGTGCCCGCGCGTGCGTGTGTGCAGAGCATGTGAGCCCCCATGTATAAACACGGCAGCAGGGAGAGTGCTTGCAGCCCCCAAACTTGGCGTTCCCGGCGCAGCGCAGTTGCAAGGTTAAGTAAATATCTGACTGCGAGCTGAGGAAATGAGTCAAAAAACATTGAGAAAGAAGAAACGCAGATCTCCGGAGAGACAAACTCCATGCACAGCCTGTCCTTATTGTGACTGCGTGTTCCCGGCCTCCCTTCTCCCCACCGAGCCTCCTTGACCTGGTTCTTTTCAAGCTGCCACCAACTCCCCGCACCCGAGGGGGCAAACAGAAGAGGAAAGAAAGCCCCAGCAGCTCCCTGCCCACCTCTGCGGCCGTCCCACCCTGCCTGCACCTCGCATCCTTCTGCAGCATCCTCGTGCCCGGGCTGCGCCTCGTCCCTGAATCACGCGTGCATCTGGAACGTGTTACGGCACGAGGAGTTCCCTGTTTTACCTGGGGAAATCCCAGAGCTGGGAGGACGTGCCCAGGTGATGACAACCCCCTCGCACTCTCTGACAAGCGAATGGGAAGCTGGTGAGCGCTGTTTGAATGGCATCCAGGAAACGAGATGCGGCGTCTCCGAGACATCTTAAAAAAAAAAAAAAGGCTGAGAATAAAACAAAAACAGCAATCACGCCTGATGGGAGAGGAATTGGATTCTGGCCTCCCCTCTGCTTCTCCCCTCCTCCCCCCAGCCTTCTGGAGGACAGAGCTGAATGCAGCTGGCTTAGTTTGGCTAATTGGCTCTGTCAATCAAGTGTCAATCAGGTCAGCTCTCGCAGCCGCTCCCGCCCGGGTGAGAGAAGTGTTAAATCCACGGGGCTGCCGGCTGGGAAAGCAAAGGTGACCGGCAGCGTCTGATGTGGTTTGGGGGATGTTAAACCTCGGAGCTGGCAGGGGAGGTGTGCTGGACCTGGTGCCTGACACCGCTTTGCTGTGTGAGCTTCGACAAGCTGGTGCCTCAGTTTCCCCACTCCTAAAGGGGCTGAGGATGACCACAGGCACCCCAGAGGAGCGCTGCTGGCTGCCAAACCAAACCCCACGGGGCTGAAAAATCCCAGATTTGTTCCACGCACGGTCCTGGAGGCGCTGCCCCCTCCTCCGGCAATGCGTACTTAGATATTCGGTGCCAGAAAAGGAGGAAATTCCCTCTTTATCCTCTGGGAGGGCGACTGAAGGGTTAATCACAGGGGTGGCTGGGGAGGAGAAGGGGAAGGTTGGCAGCGATCCCCCCTCTGTGTCACAGCACGGCAGCGGTTAAGCCGGAGGTGCCACCTGGGAAGCAGAGACAGGTCTGAAGATGCTTTGCCAGTTACTTCACTGTATAAACAGCTTTTCCTTCCTGTCCCACAACACTATCTCTCCGTGATACACTAATTACCCTAAGCGCGAACCAGACAAAAAAGAGATGGAGAAAAAAAAAAAAAGAAAAGAAAGGAAGAAACAACAGATTCTGGTGCTGGCTTTCCCCGCACACTGAGAGATCTGGCAGCAGTGGAGGGAGGGGACAGATGCTGCTGCTCTGTTTGCCCGAAAACAAAGGAGGAGAAGATTACACTTGGCTTTTGAGTTTGCTTATGGCGAGATCAAACCTGCCGCAAGCTCGTCTGGCTTTCAAGTGGCAAAAGCCTCGGGTTATGGACTGGGGGGATGCAGCCTGGCCAGGAGCACGTGCCAGGCGGGGACCTGCCTGGGCAAAGGTGGCACCCAAGGACCGGTGTCACCGGCTGGGCACTGCTTTCTGCAGCTCTCCTCCCTCTTACAGGAGGGGAAACCGAGGCACGGGGCGATTCGGTGTGCACACGCCCTGAGATATAGGGATATAGGGGTGGGGACAGGGGGACAGCAGGGGGAGAAGGACGGCTTGGGGTTGATGTCTTGATGCAGGGAGCTAAGGGACGGGCTGGCATCTCCATGAAGGGCAGCACAGTGGAAATGCCCATGCTTACCAGCACTGCCCCAAAGCCACCCCCAGCCGGTGCTGGTACCTGCTTGGCCCACACACCAAACCTTTTCCCCCAGCTTTTGTCATTTCCCTCCTCCCAGTGCAGGCAGCGTGCCCAGATCCCAGCAAAACTCCGCTGCTTCACCCACAAGCTCCAGCCAAGCATTCTCAGTGGTGAAGGAGTTAAAAACTCTGGGCTGAGCAGTTTTCTAGCCCGTGGCTTCTTTCGCCCCTCTCCCTCCCCAGTTTCCAAAAAAAAAAACCAACAAAAAAAACCCCACCACATTATCAAAAACCTGCCTGGAATCCTCTCAGCCAGTGACACAGAAAATTCACATTGCGGAGGCTGCCAGGGCGACAACAAATAGCAACAGTAAATACAGCTGCCTGGAGCTCCGGGCTGGTGCCCTGCCCGCGGGCTGGGGCTCAGGAGGGGCGTCACGCTTCGGCACGACACGCTCGGCCTCCGCATTTCCAGAGGACGCTCGGCTTTCGTGCTGCCTCTCCTCCGGTCTCCTCTGCTGGGTTACCCGTGCCCCCTGGACATGTGCTCAGGAGGAGTCACGGAGCCAACACGACCAGTTCCCGCTGAAGCACATCTCTGTCCTTCCCTATTTCGCTCCATCTCTCCAGAAGCCTGCGCATCGTGCACCCCATACACAGAGCTGGGTCTCTGCGGACCCCCTCGGCCTCATTGAGGCTCTGGGCAGGACCCCGGGGACCACGATGGGATGTTCCTGCAGGGAAATCCCTGCCCTCGCCCCCAGGAGCAGCTCGGCTACCCCCTTGCTCACCAGCTTGATGCTGCATCTCTACCCACTCTCCCTGCGCCTTATTCCTGTCTACCCCTTCTTCCTTTTTTGCACGTTCCCCTTCTCCTTCCGCCTCCAGCCATCACTCGCACTTCGCACATCTGCCGCACTCACTTTAGCAACAGGTAACGAGGCCGTGTCTGGCCTAAGACCGGTAATGCTAAAGGATATATATATCATTTTTTCCAGCATCACTTTTTTTTCCAAGTTGCAGCAGGTTCCCGGCCCCGCTCTGCATATCTGATGTTTATTTTAAGTCGGTTGCCGGGTGGAAGCTGTATCCCTGCAGTTCCTGTTCTTAATCCCTGCTTTTTTCCCCTCTTTTGCTTTCTTTCCTGCTGCTCCCCACCTCCTTGGTGCAGCACCCACAGCCCCGGCCAGGAATATTGGGGAGATGGAGGCGCCCTTCCCGGAGCCGCCCTCACACCTCGGGCCTCCTCTGGGGGATCGAGTCTGTCCCCACTTAAAATTGGCACCACAAACCCTACCACTAAGGTCAAAGCAGCGAACACAGAGGCAGAATTTAAAGCCAATGATATAAAAGATGGGAAAGCTTCCCCCTGGCTTCGTGGGAGGGCACAGAGCAAGCCTGGGCACCCACGCAACAACCTGCCTCCGCTGGGGGACTTGCAGCAAAGGGGAACCCAGCAGGGAGCTCCCCAGGTTCAGACATCCTAAAGAGAGAGGCTGGATGCTATCAGTCACTGCAATTAAAGGAAGATCCTGGGCAGCCCCTCACGGCCGCACCATCCCCACTGGGAGACCCCCCAGCAGGAGGCAGAGGCTTGGTGGCACTGCCCAATGTCACCAGCGTCACAGCAGGCACGTGGCACGGCAGGGACACGAGGGCCAGGCTCCTGCCTCCCACCTTGGGCTCTTGCTGCCTCCCAGCGCCTGCCAGGGGGGGGAAAGAGAGGAAGATGGAGAGGATGCAGACACAGGGCCGCCTGAGGGGTTTGGGAGGTGAGATTTATGAGGCCGTGTCTTGGAGAAGCTTTCAGGAAGGGGGGAAAAAAAAAAAAGAAAAACCCTCCTTCGGGTGGCTGCAGATCTGTCTTGCTGGTGGTAGCAGAGATCCTACCCTGCCAGTCCGCACAGAGGAGGGTCTCATCTCCCAGGGACATTGCAGGGACCTTGGGAAGGTGCCTGTGGCTGCTGAAGGTGGCTTGGTGCCACGTCCCGGGCACAGGCAAGGGGAATTCCCTTGCTCGCGGGGAGATGCTCTCGCAGGCACTGCTTTCCTGCCTGGGACCCCGTGTGTCCTGCTCCCAAGGGTTCACAGGGCAGCAACTTGTCCCAAAAACTCCAGGCCAGGAGCAGAGGGTGCCCACAGAGGGGTGAGGGCAGGGCTGGGTGCCCCGGCCCCCTGCTCGCTCCTGGCTAGGAGCTGAGCGCGGTGGAAGGAAGAAAGAGCAAAGCCAGGAAAACTCCTTCCCCATCATATTTACTGAACTGCTCTGAGTTATGACTGGAGGCCAAGATCTGGCTTCAGGCGATTGCCTAAATCATTTAGGAGCTGACAAGGTAGGGAGGGGGGAAAATGTTCTTGTAATTCTTCAGTCTGAGGTACATTAAGGAGCCATAAGCCATGTCGAGAGCTTGAATTACATTAGAGAGATTATCCTGTTACAGTTCATAATCCTGGATAATATACCATCCCGCAGCACACCTGCCAATGATAAATCTCGCCCCGTAATGGGGCAGCCGTGACCCTGGCGGTCCCGTAGCCCTCTTGGCATGGAGCGGTAGCACCATGCAGACAGATGGAGTCAGGAGGGAGAGCACGGAGGAATAACAGCCTGGCAGCGGTGTCTGCAGCGAGAGAAATTCATGGCCGGGTGGCTCCACGCGGGTCTCAGCGTGCTGGGACTCCCTGGGCAGGTCCTCGTCCTGCGGGCAGCACGGGCCTGGGATCTATGGGGAACGGACAGCAGGGCCAGCGGGCTCCTTAGGGACCACATGCGCCCCTATAAGTGTAGGGCTGAGGATTTGGCCCCAGCCAAAGCCCACTGGACGGGGAGGGGAGCCCGGCAGCCAGGTGGGCAGCAGCACCCTTGGCCCAGGCAGGACGCCTCCCCCTGAAAAAGGGGATTTCTGGCACCCAGCATCATATCTCTCGGTGGTAAATGGGGAGGGATGGGGCTGGTCCCCGAAGGGATGAGGGAGAAGATCAGGTGGAGCAAAGAGCCTGTCCATTTAGAGCAGGGCACCAGAAGGAACAGAGCTGCCTTAGCCCCTTGGGGAGAGTCAGCCAGCAGGGGAGGGGATCTGCAGCCCAGAGACCTTTCCTCTCTCTCCATGGCATAAACTTGCCTGTAATCTTTCACAAGAGGCCAGCAAGCCCCAGCTCTCCTGACTCCTTAGCCTACCCGCTCAGCTTTTCGGTCTCAGCCATCTCCCAGCCTTGCTATCCTGCTCTGCCGACAGCAGCCCCCCGGGCTATCAAGCCATTTTTCCTGATCTCCAGTCCTTCTCCAGCCCAAGCTACCTCTCTGCCCTGTAGCCATAAATCCTGCTGTCCCCCTGGATGCTGAGCTGAGCACGCAAACACAACCAGGCAGCTCCTGCCTCTGCCAGGCAGCATCTCCCTGCTGCAGCCTGCACTGCACTGCAAACTGCAGCTGCCCCATTTCAGTCTCCCAGGGGAAGATGCTCTGTCCCCGAGGCCAGTCTGGCTCCTGAATTTGCAGAGGGCTGCTCCTGTAAACTGCATCAATCCACCGGCTGCAGAAGGATGACATTAATTTACGCTAACTCCCCAAAGGGAGGGAACGGGGCCGTGTCCACCCGCTCCTGGGTGTCTCCTCTTCTCCTCTTCCCTCCTGCCCCTCTCTCCAGGCCTGCTCCCCGTGCCCTTGATCTTTTCTTTAATAACCACTCGCTTCCAGGCTGCTCCGCTCTGAGGCTCAGCAGCTCCCAGGAATTACTGCCTCCGCTCTGGCTGCCGGCCTCTGGCCGAGGTAAATCCCCCCCTGCCCTCCCTTCCCCAGCGCCCATCACCTGCACGGCCCCAGCCCCGGGGTCTGCACAGTGTTCAGACAGAGCCCCTCTGTCCTGGGGGGATTTGCAATTTCCCCGATGGCCCTGGCGGATACTTGACAAGAAAACCTCTTCTCTCAGGCTTGTGTGTTTTGTTTAAGTGCTTTGAGATAAAGCCCTTTTATCACGTTAAGAGCCTGGTTGCCCTGGTTTCTTCCTCTGGCCTGAAGGCCATTCTTTTCCTCCCTCTTGTTTTTGACCTCAGGTTCAAGAGTGCTAGACCTCCCTGGTTTAGAGGAGACCTTGGCAGCCAGCATGACAGCCAGTGTGGGAAAAGCCAGGGCAAGCACTGAAGGCCCAGCACACCCAGGGAACAGCTCCCAAACCACACAGGAGAGCCGGAAGGGAAGAAATGTAAGAGGAGAGCAGACATGCACTCCTCTGCTGCTCGCTCTTCCTTTTACCTTCCCTTTTCTCTTGGCCACCTCCTTTTATTTACTCTTCCACCCTTTCCCACTCCTCCCTGCTCCTTTCTCTGGCTGTTCCTCTCTCCTCCTTTTTCTCACCCATGTTTCGCTTTCCTTCCCTCCTTCTTTCTCTCTCTCCCTTCCCCTGCGGCTTGCCAACTGCCAGCAGATGACATCTCCTTTCATGTTTGGGGCTGAGCGGAGGCTCTGAATGTTCGTTTGATTCCGTTAAGATAATAGCTGGTTCACTGTCAGACGCAGACTGATCAGTTAAAACCTTAATCACTGCCTGTCTACTCACATGGCACTTATTTTTTAAGAGATTAATCCCCTAAGCACTGCACCAGCATACATTCAGGCTCAAAGAAAAGGGTGGGTTTTTATTATTATTTGATGCGTTTACTGTTTCTTTTTTGCCCACACCTCCTTTTTTTTTTTTTTTCCCTATTTTTTTTTTATAATGCATCCCCCTGCTTCTTAATCTGATGCTCAGAAGACATCTGACCCTCGGCACCAGTCCCTTCGTGCCAGGCATGCTCGGAGGCCAGGGGAGATGGAGGCACTGCTGCTCCTGTCCTGGAGCCTCAGAGAGGCAGGAGCCTCGCAGGACAGTGTGCTGGGCTGAGGACAGAGCCCAGCTGGGGACTCAGGGTAACCAGGCTCTGTCCACATTTCCCCCATCACACATCATCCCCCATCGCTGCCTTCATCTCCTTTCCCTTCCCTATTAACTTCAGGAAACGGCGCTGGTAAAACACCCAGGCAGCAGCAGTGAGAGGCCTTGGCGAGCACACCGCAGCCAGCTGGGGAAGCTCGGTGTCCACCTCTGACCAGGATTTAGGCAAAGCTCCTCTAAAGCGCCTGGGCTTAGCGCCTGCCTGCAGTGAAGCCGTGCCTCCCGCGTGGCCGCAGCCCCGCCGTGCCCAGCCCGCTGCTGGCACCGCAGAGCTCAGCCGGGAAATGCTCAGGCAGCAGCAAGCTCAACCCTGCTCCTGAGCATTTTAATTAACGGAGAACACCAGCTTCCTCCTGCTTAGACTTTGCAGTAGGTGCAGAGGAAGAAACAGGACCGTGATACAGAGCCCATCTCCCCGTTTGCCCCAGGGCAGCAGCGAAAAACTGCTTTTATGCGGCAATTTGCATTCACCCAGCTTCAAGTGTTTCACATCTTCACCTCGATCCTCAAAGGGAAATGGGCGCTGAGAGCTCATTTGCCTCAGAATCACCCCACAGGTGAGGGCAGAGCTGCTGGACCAGGCTTCCCAAAGCAGCTGCCCAAAGGGATGCTGCTCCTCTCCCCGTGAGACTCGGCCTTGGAGCTGAGCTGTGCTGAGGAAGAGGACGGTCCCACCAGGCAGGGTCCTCCTTATTCCTCCTGGAACACTGGAGAAGCACGGCAATATTTTCTGAGTGCTAAAGGCTTATGAAAACCTTCTTTACATTTGACTTGTGATGAAAGACGGAAGAGACGTAACATCCTGAAGCCCACAGTTTGCTTTAGCGCTTATAGAGAAAGTTCAGGAAAAGCAAATCTTTTACTAACACCCAGGTAACGCCTTTCAGACTCCCGTTCCCCATGATGGCGGTGAGAAATGACTGAGTTCTGCATCCATCCCACCACAGCCACCACGCTCCGGCGTGCCCAGAGCTGTGACCTGCCTCTCGCTGGAGGTCGCGCCTTTATTTGCATGATGTGCAGTGCGAGGGAACGCGGCCGCCCGGCACACGCGAGGGGTCCCAGAGGTCAGTCGTCGGCCAAGAGGGTGCTGGTGGTCCCTGTGACCCCGCCAACACGGCAAGAGTGGTATCGGGAGCTTCCTACGGATGGGCTCCTCTCCCTGGCACCCCTGGAGGAACCTCCTGCAAAAGCTCCTTGAGGGACAAAGCTGCTTCTTAGCAGCTCTCCGTGAAATACAGCCGGGGTTCTGCAGCCTTGCCTTGGGGTCTGGCAGGACGCTCGGTCCCCAAGGCTTCGTTTTCACGTCCTGCTGCTAAACCCACACCTGCGGTGCCATCAAAGCAGCGACAGCGGTGTCACCAGCTCCTGGATGAAAGAGGTGGAGCTGCTGGCAGCAAAGGAGCGCTCAGGATTTGGTAAAATAAAGTTGGAATTATATGAGAAGAGGGTTTTTTTTGTCAGCTGCCTTTGGCATTTCCTATTTAAAATGAAAATGTAGTGAGAGAACAGGCTCTGAGTGTATTTTGGCAATTTTCGGTGAAATAAAACAAAACTGTCAGAAGGATCTGTATTTACACACGAAGGGAGAATTCACCTCCAGACCTTATTCTGCCTATTCCCCAAAACATTCCTGAGGCCCGAGTGCGGTAGGGTTAGAAAAAGCAAAGTGAAAAAAAGAGACAAATCTAAATAAATTATATCCAGAATCATAGCGATAAAGTTAAGAAAACTTATAGATGGATAAAGCAATCTCTAACTTATGGAGATCAGGACGAAACTCTCCCAAAGGACTGGTTATGCCATAAATTAATAGAGTCAATAGTGTCACAGACCCGAGCCCCGGGGTCCCGAAGCATTGTGTAAGTGCCACAAGCACATGAGCACCTGGGGCTGGCCGTGCAGATCGCAGCGCCGACAGACGGAGCCCAGGCTGGCAGTGGCCATTCACGTGTTTCACAGCGATGCAAAAAAAACCCAAAGCCGTAGTAGTAAATGAGTAACAACACATGAATCTCTTAGGGAGGAAAGGGTGTGAGCTCTAACTGAAGCCTGCCTCGACTTTGATCTTGTATGAATAGGCTAGACCTGGCAAGAAATTTCCTAGGATGCACACGAGCCTTCAGACATGCTAGGAGCAATACCCGGTGTTCTTACAGGCCAGAAAGAGTTGCTGCCTTCCCTGCCTGCACAGACATTAGCTGGAGTTCACAGCACATTTAAGTTCACACGGTGGCTCAACTACTTTTTTGGGAAAGCAACTGCTAAGCAGAAGGCAGGCTAAGCCACGGGTCCGGACCTTCAGGTGGGCATTAGGTGCGCATGGTATGCTCTGGCGCGAGAAACTTCTGGATTTCAGTCTCTGGGTTTAGCATGGGGGAGCCTGGGCAGTTCCTTTGGTTTCTTCCTGATTTACAGCCTAAGAAAATGTGGCAGGGTTATTCAGAGCACTCAGTTCTTAATGACATTTTAGCACACTATTTTGTTAATGAAATCCAGGTAGTTCCTTTAGCATAACAGCTACACCTCTGCTCAGAGATCTCTGCACCGTTGGACTAACGCTGTTGCGTAGCTACAGTCTACAGGGGTTCTTAATCTACCCTGTAAAGCAGCTTAAACTTCTTCCTCTCTTATCAAACTGCACGAGGATCCTTCTCTGCCTGACCCTAAAATACAAGGGCTGCACACCACGCTCGGGATAACCAGCCTGATACACTCGGAAAGATCTGCTTGCTAATACAGAGCCCACCAGGACCCTGCAGAGAGACACCTCATTAATAACAAAGGAAAAAAAAATCATATCTATCCAAACAAGCTCATTTTCTCAACTTACCAGAACAAGAGAACTAACTGCCCCGGCCAAAAAACTCCAAAAGCCCCGGCCCCTCACAGCTGGCCATCAGCAGGGCAAAACCCCATGTTTAGGAGGTGAAATGAAAACCCACAGCATTACCTGTGGCTCCGTTTTTTTTTCCATTTTTGATGATTTTTTTTATATTTCGCCTTTTATGCGAGCAGTGCTTTTCCCTCCATGCTCTCAAACGTGAACATTCAAAAAAAAAAAAATAATAATCTTGTTAAACTTTTAAGATACCAAGGAAACAATTATCCAATTACTTTGTTGGTTATTTATTATTGTTGCTCAGGCTGTGCTCGTTGCTTCACAGCTAGAGTTGAGCTTTGCACCTAAGGTTGATATTAATAAATAATAGCCATGAATTAACAACACGCCTCTCGACACCTTAATTATATCTGTGTGATCTCAGTCCCAGGGCTTTTACGTGCCTCTGTGCTCACACCAGTGCCGGCCAGGGTTACTGGCAGAAGGGAAATTGCTGCACACGGAACCTGTGGCCAAGCTTCCCGGGGATATTTAAGCGTTTAACTCCCACTGAAACTGCAAATCGCTCCGAGGCTCCCAGCCTCAGAGACTTGCCTGAGCCTGCGGTGGATCCGGGAGCAGCACAGCGCTTCCCCCGGGTTCACACCCCAACTGCGAGATCCTCCCGCCGATATCGCAGGATCTCAGGACCGTTTAACAGCACTGACAAACAAACTGGTGCCGAGAAGGGGCCATCTCCTTTTCTCAAAGGGGCACGGATGCACAGAGACAGATGAGGTAACTCGGGGAAGATCCCATTAGGGTTTGCTGGAAGCTCAGAAAATCGAGCAGCCACCTCCTTGCCCCCATTGCTGTGCCCTGACCTCTGGGACCGTCTCTGCTCTCAGCAGACGAAGACGGGCAGGGTGGAACAGATCGACCAGCCCAGCTTCCTGGAGGTATTTCCCACCGACTGTTGCTGGGACATACAATGAAAAGCGATAAATATCCTGGAGGAAAATATACGGCACCTCATCTCCCAGTTGTGTTGCCGCGAAGAGCTGGGGATAAATTTTCAAAAGGCCCTTTCCCTCTTAGGGGATAAATCCTTCAGGACAAATCCTCTGGTGGGAAGCAGAGAAGAGCCAGAAAACCCCGTGACCCTGCCTGCAATCGTGGAGCCAACAAGTGGTCAAGCTGAGGTCAAGGGGCCAAAGCGGGGCCAAAAAGGATGCTTTCTGCCAGGCCCATCTGCTGGCAAACAGACAGCAATCACCCCAAAGGTGCAGCGCGGATCAAGCTCCAGGACTCAAATGTTTCTTCCCCCAGACAGTAGCAATTATCATAATCAAGCAGTTGACTCCAATTACGCCTTCCTCTCATTACAGCCGAGGGGATGGACACAGCCATGGCAGCAAAGGGAAAGTTCGCAGCCGTGTCGCCTTTGCATATCTTAATCTAAAATGACAGGGTGTGACACGGGGGGCCGGTGACCCTGCCAGCCTTCAGCTGTTCGTGTGGCAACAATTTCCAGCACCAAATTACTCCCAGGCAGGGCTTGATTGGAGGTTCAAGGCGGCAGGAGAGAGAAGCCATTTAGGGGACTGAAACATTCTTCACAGCCCTATTTAAATACAATTTACATTCCAGGCTCTGCTGTTTGTGCATTGTTAATTGCATCTTGTACCTTAGTTTATTTTATAGTTGAAAGGTTTTTTTCTTTGCTGTTGTTTTTTGAAGGCATGCTTTCCTTCCTTATTTATTTTTTTCCTAAGGGGCTGTTGTTCTCAGAATATAGTTATAGTTCCTGGAAGGGAAAATAGATTAGTAGATTTAAAGGCCAGAAGAGACAAACAGATCATCTAGATGACCTCCTGGAGAAGACAGGCCGGGACATTTTACTCGGTAATTCCTGTGTCTCGGTTTGTCCAGACTTAACCCAATGCCCTGTGCTGGGTAAAATGCCCCTTCCAGAAAGACAGCCTCGATCCCAAACCCCTGAGGTTTTGGGGCTTCTCGCTGGCTCCCAGGGTGGCTGGTTCCAGCACTGGGAGAAGTAACAGGTGGGGACCCAAATAAACACCTTCTGCCCTGCAGGATAGCATGGATGCTTGGATCCAGCCCATTTTCATGGTGTCATCTCACGGCTACAGCTGAAACCTGGTACCTGTTGTGCTCAGAGCTTGAGAGAGGAAAGTGCTAACTCAGGAGAGGACACCAGCAAAACCCACCACAACAGGCGTTTTTTAACAAAGACATTGCCCCCAAAAGACGAGCACTTGGCCTGCGCCCAGGTTAGAGGCTTTCAACTTCCATCATTTTCACCTGAGTTTGTGTCAGACTTAAGGTGACTTGGTCGCTCTTGGTCTTTGTTTCGCATCTGTAAGGATCTGTGCCTCGCGCTGCTCCAGCCCTCTCAGAAATTTACTGCCCTTTGTGCGCTGGGTCAGGCTAGGGAGCCAGTGGAGGATGAGATGCATTGATTACAGCTTGATAACTGGATAATGCATGGACCATTTTCATCACCTTTCCTCTCCACTGACCAAAGAGTTGTTGGTAGGAGACTGAGTGTGGGAACAGACAATGATTTAGTTGATTTAGAGGAAAAAAAAAATGCAAGACAGAGTGGCTCTGGTTGGAGCAGCTTTTTTTTCATTCAATTGAAATGGGGCATACAAACCAAAATAAAAGCTTCCACCCAGCTTTTTGCATTACTAAAACATGGTGCAGAGATCAGATTTTTCCTGTCGCCCTAAAGCCTGTGGACACTGGCAATGAACTCCTTCTGGCTGGTGCCAAACAGCAGGCCAAACCCAGACAACACAGCTGACTTTCCTACTTACAATCCCATATTCTCGTACTGATTTTGCATTACTGCATGTGACCACACATTGTGGAGGCTAAGAGAGAAGCCTTGTTTTCTAGCATTACTTTAACACACACTGTGCCAGTTGCCTTGCACAAGGTTAATTTAATGACAGCATGGACAGAAAATCCTACACAGCTGAATTAGAGGGGTGCAGAAGTTTAACTCTTCTCAGATGGACTGTACGAGGTGCCCACAGGCTGACTTCTGACCTGGTGCAAATGTGAAGTTAAAACTTTTCGCCAGTCCCTTCTCTTTTGCTTTGCAGAAAGGGTGGCTGCAGAAGTGGAAAATGGGTTTTGAATTTCCAAACTTGGGTGGAATTTCAAATCCCAGCTCTGGCTGTAAAAACAAGCCAAACAAAACACCTGTTGGGGGAGAACAGGGTTAAAACTTCGCAGATTTTTTTTCACTCATTTTTCCAGCCTGTTCTGCTATTGGGTTTGAAAAGCCGATGTCTTTTGTGAGCGTACTGGATTATTTGTGACTGGGGGCTTTCTGCCAGGTTAAAGGCCAACTTTGGATGCCCAGTAGCTGGAGCCAGGACCTATTTCTGGGTCTCAGGACTGTTTGTCTCAGTGGAGCAAACTGAGTTGCACGAGCCTGAAGGCTAAGATTTATCATCCAGGTGACAGCCAGGAGAAAAGCAAAACCACCCAGTGAAACCCGTGGTGAAGGCATGATTCTGCCCGGAGTGGCACCGAGCAGCACCGTCAGTTTGTAGCTTTTTTGGCATTCTTTTCTTTGAGCCCCATCTGCTGGAGTCCCGTGATTTCATGAGACATTTTATCGTTCATTTAGTTGTTCGCATTAAAAAAGAACATTTTTAGCCCTTGTGGCCAAGGACAGAAGCCTTATGACCAAAATTAAATAAAATGAAAAAGAATGAAATAAAAATGTTTAAATCTGAAGAATTTCGGGACAGTCCCATGATCTCACAATTTCTGAATGCTCGTGGCTGGGAATATCTGGTGCTGCCACTGGTAAAAACAACCTCCCAGACCTGGTTCTCGTTTCCACCAAGGTCCCATCACACCAGTCTGGCAGCACTGGAAGCTGGTGTGATATATAAAGAGGTGTCGGTGTAAATGACAACTAAGCCCACTTGACCCCAGAGAGCCTACTCCTAATTTACTCCAGCTCTGGGGAGGTCCGAGGCAGACACCGGCTCAGGAAAACTTGACGGAGAGACAGACAAATGTACGCCGCAACCTGCTGCTGCTCCAGAGGCCTCTGAGCCAATTATTTGGGTGATCTCACTCCTCGCTTCCTTCTCCTTTCTCTCCCCCCTTTTCCCATCACGTGCTCGCTTCCAGCAAGCGCACGTCCTTCTGCAACAAAAAGCAGTGCCGCGGAGGAATGTGGAGGGTTTGAAAGCCCCCCGAGAGCAGGTAGATCCATCTGAGCGAGAGTGGAGTGCCTGCCTCCTCCAAGTCAGGAGGGGAAGGCGGGAGGAGATCGGTTTACATAAGTACTTTGCCATATGAAGAAATAATTTAGTAGTATTAATAGAGGTTAAAGTTTCCCAGGAATCCAAAACAGGCCCCGCAGACACAGGTGGGTTCTTTCACTCGCAGGGATGGGGAACGTAACCTGATTCCCTCCGGCTGAGGGGAGACGAAGGAGGGTGATGGGGGCCGTGGGTCCTGCTGGTGCTGGGCTGCGGGCAGGAGCTCTGCTGTGGGTTGCAGTAACCACACCAGCCCCACCGTGTCCAGACAGGGCAGGATTGGCACGGGCAGGGGGTGCTGGGTGGTGGGGATGCCAGAGCTGAGCTCCGGATCAAGCTTATGATGAGGAAGGAGTTTGTGGGGACGATGCTGGCAACACGCACGCATGCAAGTGTGGCCCCTGCACGCTCCCCACGTGGTGCTGCAGGCACGTGCAAACAGGCACACACTGGAGCGGGATGCACAGCACTGGAAACATCCACACGTGGAGGGCTTGGATAGCACAAACCTACCCGGGATCACCTCCTGCCTCTGCAGGACCCCCCAGCTGATGCCCAGCCATGAGGCACCCCCAGCACCTCCTGGAGAGCAGGACTTGATTGCCACAAAATGGATAAAATGGGATGGGATAGATGGATAAAATGACATTAGGCTCTTAGATAATGTTGCTGATTACACATCGCATCAAACACGGAGCTTTTTACAATCCACAGAGCTTTAGGCCACCCCCAAAATAATTATCTCTCAAAGCCCTAGTGATCGCGGTGTTCTCACTCTGTAAAACACACGGGACTGAGCTCCAGCCCACCCCGCGTGGGGCTGTGCTGCCTTGTACCAACTCGGGATTTGGCCCACGGACCCCCGATCACAGACCTCAGCACACGTGGCTGCTCCGGAAGGGACTAACAAAGAAACAAGAATATTTGTTAATATATCTTTTTTCCACTGAAAAGCACTTAAACCTCCTAAGACACTTTTTCCAGACATCTAAATCTTTTAAAAATATTCTCTAGACTCCATAAAACTTGTATTTTCCCTGGGTTCTCCCGTGAGTTATTAAAAACCTGAAGTCTCTACCTTAAGAGCTTAGAGTTTGGTCATGATCAGAAAACCAACTATGCGGAATGGCACCTTCTTGTGCATGCAGAGGCACAACCCACTACCTTCGTGGGGAATAGCGAAATGTACTGCAGAACCAGCAGAGTCAAAGGAGAACAGCCCAGACTACAAAGACATGAGCGATTTCTTTGGGTATCCGGGCTGAGACAGATCGAGGGACGTGTGTTTGAGATGACAGAGGCTCAGCGCTCTCTGAAAACACAGGGTGCTTTGATGGATCCTCCTGGATTGGCACCACAACGTTTGTAGCTGTTGGAAAACAGAATCACATTCTCACTGTTTACTCTTTTCTCAAGCACCACCTGAAAAAGTCTGGATTTTTAACGGCAACATCGTTGGTTTCTTCCAAAGAGGCCCTTAAAAATCAGGATTTTTTTCAAGGAGCTTCCAAAGCTGCATCCAGCCACCCTTTTATCCGCGCCAGCCCGGCATGGACCGCTGCTGGTAGCGATACTCCGAAAGGCACCCGGCACGGGGGGGCTTTGGGGGGTCGGAGCAGGGTGTTTCTTTCCATAGCTGCTTTCCTAGACCAGATCTATGCTCCAACGCTGCTGGAATCAAAGGGATCGTAATACCCTCCCTGGTTCACTTAAACATCAGTTTGTCTGGGGCGTGAACTCTGCCAACAACAGCTCCTGCAAAGCGCTTAGCTCTTTTTTTTCCTCCCTTTCTTTCCTTTTTAAAAAAGCTTTCTCTTCTCCTCCCTGCTCTTACCTTGCTCCCTGCCTGCCTCCCCATAGCCTCCCAGAAGCACTGGCGTGTTTTTAACCCAGGCATGAAACAATCCCACAGCCGCAGATTGTGATGTTTCAGATAACATACGGAGAATGTAAATCCTGTCAGCAAGTGCAACAGCCATAAAAGGCTAAAATGGATTCCTGCGGATTAGAAATAAAACACAGAAAGGGCCCTGTTCTCTCACTTTCCTCATCTCACAACCTCCTCCGCCTCCCCTCGCCCTCCCTCTCCTCACTCCCCTTAAAAAATCGCCTGGAAATGCAAGGGGCGTTTTTTTTTTTTTTTTCTTTTTTTTTTTTTCATCAACTTAAAAGAAAAATAAAATACATTCCAGGAAAAGGACTGCTGCTAAGAAAACTAAAACCAGAAAATGCTTAAAGATGTTTTAATGACTTAAACACAGGGCCGGGATTGTGTCTAAAAGTTTCCACGTTTTTTTTTTTTTTTTTTTTTTAAAAAAAGGCAAATTCAATATTAAATGTCCCCCCTCCTCACTACCACTGCTGCTGTATTTCTTTCTCGAACCATCTGATTTAAGCAGTGTGTTATTAACACTGCCAGCGCGAACAGACACCGGCCCACGTTTAAGCAAAGTTTATGCTCCTGTTCCGAACTAAAAAGGCCCAAATGAAAACACTCCTAAAATAATGAGGGCCGCGTGAGCGGGGGTCCTGGAGGCTGTTAACAAGCAGCTGACAAGCCCCTGGTCTCGGAATTAGACCCTCATTTAGAGGGAGATTAGCAGAAATCTTCCTTCTAATTACTGAACAAGTCCGGCCGCCTCTCCAGCCCGAATTTGCTGGAGGAAAGAGCCTCCTCCAGCGAGGGGAGTGGGGTCAGTCCTCAGCCCCCCCCCCCGAAGCCAGCCCATGTAATTTGTCACGACCGGTCGCTTGTGTTGCGGAGGGGCCGGGCTGCCGACGGGGCACGAAGGGCTGAATCGAACCCTTTCAGGGAGCAGACAGCGCGGTTCTCCGAGGTCAGGGCAGGGCAGGGTGCTAGGGCTGCCCGCGGAGCGTTTGGGCCCTCGGAGATGTTCAAAGGGAGATGTGGGGAAAGGCCCTGCCAAACTGCTGGGCAGGAGCAGGAGAGAGAAAAAACCTCCTGGGAGAGGCGGCAGCCCAGAAGTTAACACACGGACTGCTGTCTGCAACGAGCAGCACCGGGAACAGTGTGTTTAACGGAGCAAAATGTTCTGGGCTGGATGCAAAACCCCAAGTGAGAGTTGCTGCTTTGAGGCAATATAAAGGGTAGGTAAATAAATGGGGACAGGCTGAGCATCTCCTGCTGATGCCACCCATCCTATCGGCAGGTATGTTGATGCTCACACACGCACAGATAATCCCAAAAAACGGTCTCTGTCGATGGCGGGGTAAGAAATATTTCAGTATTGCAGAGAAAAATATTGCCTGGGTGGGAACGCTGGAAGGGACCCAAGTCCTGCTCCCACATCCCACCTCTTCCTCCTCCCAATATCACTTTATCATTGTCAACCTCCACCTGCAGGTGAAGCCAGAGCTGCCCAGAAGTGGCAGAGCTGAGGACAAATCCTGGATGAGGGCTGGGACACGACAACTGTGGCTGGAGAACCATCCAAAGGTGTGTGTGTGTCCCACGTGGAGGGGAAAGCGACGGGACCAAGGGCGTTTCTTGTTGATCCTCGCAGCTCTCCAACCATTCCCATGGGCTCTGACCCTCTGTTTCCTTCCTGCATAACACCATCTACCTAAATCTTTTGGTGACAAACCAACGGACTGAAATCAAAAACCTGCCTGCATGCAAACTGGTACTGGGGTAGTCTCTGAGCCAGATCACGATGGTGCCATGGAGCCTTCGGTGGGGCCGCACCGAGCTGAAAACCTGCCTGTCCTTCCCTGGCCACCAAACCCGCTGCAAGAGGAGGTGTCGTGGAAAGCAAACAAAAAGGCTTTAGTTTCCTTTTCCTGATGTCAGACCTGATGGACCAAGGCTCTTCTCACAGTTTTGAGAGGTGGAAAGTCCTCTCCTGTGGGTACCTGCTGGGAAAATAAGCCTGGGTGGGACCAGGGGATCTACCAAAGCTCAGCTGAAGGCAATCCTCCCTCCTCTCCCTCCTCTTCCTCCTCTCCCCCGCGCAGGAAGGACCTGCTGAGCCCAAACCAGCTCCGCAGCAGCCACTCCAACAACCTCTCTCCACCTTTACCCAAAAGCTCATTCCTCTTTTCAATTCAGCATTGGGGAGGTTTTTTTTTTCTTTTTTGTTTCCCTTTTTTATTGAGAACGTGCAAGCGTGTTTGAAACCCAGATTTCCATCCAAAAGAGTAGGAGGCCGAAGTCAGACTTCCCAGACCACAAAGACGCACAGCTCAATCTCTTTCCAGCCAGAGTTTCCATTGTATTCTTCCCAGATGAACTTTAAAAATATATGTGTGTGAATGTGTGTGTGTGCACACAAATGCATATATTTTTTCTTTTTTTTTTTTTTAAAAAAAAAGGAAGAAAAAAAAAAGGCAAGAAAGCGAGCGAGGCTTTTAGGAGGTTAATAAACCGACCTGTTGCCAAGTTGGATATGTGCATGGAAGGGGGGAGTTGAGGGTTTTAATCCCAGCATTTGATAAATAGAAGACATTCTAGTCATAATAAAACGTGTTTTACACTTGAGGGGGGGAACAAGGGGGAGAAAAAAGGAAAGTTTTGGCCAGGCACTGCAAGCTCCTGAGCCCAA
Organism: Stictonetta naevosa; assembly: GCA_011074415.1. NCBI lineage: Eukaryota > Metazoa > Chordata > Aves > Anseriformes > Anatidae > Stictonetta > Stictonetta naevosa. The sequence continues at coordinate 2,980,603 of CM021722.1, read as the reverse complement.
ACAATGAGGTTAAGAAACATAACTGTAACGCATTAGTAAATTGACAATGAAATTGCAGTTACTTCACTGGCTCTTTATTAAATAAACACAGCCTGAAATGGACCTGTCTGCCCCGGAGGTATTTGTATAGGGTTCGTATTACTAACTCAACACTGCTGCTAACGCACTCTCAGGCACTGCACACCCTGGAGTGCAAACACATTCCATAGCAGACCCTGCAAGGTGGGGCCGACCTTGCTTTTCCCCTTGTCACTTTTTCCCTTTCGTTTAGACCCAGGGTTTTATAGCCACTGGCTGCTACCATGACATTTTATCCCCAGTCACAGCTCCTTTCAGGACCAATTGAGAGAACCACGTGCGTGAACACACGTGCCAAGAGCACGATCGTGGGCTGGGGCTCTCCCACACCCTGTGCCCCCCTTCCTGCCCCACTCTCACCCCTGGGATATGGTCCTGCACCCCCAGGGCTCCTTCACACCCTGCCTGCAGCTCATGGCCACTGCTTGCCCCCATCTCTCTCGTTCTGCTGCTCCTGATCCCCAGTCAGCCCTTCCCACCTCTCCACAACCCCAGTAAAAAATCACGCACCCTGTGACAGCGTGCAGAGCTCAAACCAAGTCAGTTACCCTTTACCATTTACCCCCAACCAGCAGCATCACCATGGCCCACTCAGGGGCTGTTCTCCCTCTCCGATGTGGCTCCAACACAATGGGCTTTCAGCATTTCTCCATTCCTGCCCTCACGTGCATCCATCTCATCCACAGTCCTGATGCTTGCCCCATGGCCTTACTTGCAGCCGTGCAACGTTAGGCTGCAAGCAGCAGCTGCAACCTACAGGACACTCTTGCATTTGGAGAAGCAGCTGCAGTTCACATGTAAAGTGGAAAGCCCTTTTACAAAGCCTTCACCACTGACAGACACGAGCCCAGCCAAATCCCAATCCCCCTCACGCCGGCAAACTCAGGTAATCCATCCCCGTGCACAAGCACACGTTGGAGACAATGGGAACTTCTGCATGTTCAGCACCTTGCAGGGCCTTGAACAGCTGCCAATGTCCTCTGGAGATGCGCCAAACCAGTTCATGAGATGTGAATGATAGAGATTCTCAGCAGCCCATGGGGTCTGTAGCAGGCTGTGCTACTGTTGGCTTGCGTGGCCACGACACGCTTCTCCCTTGTTCTGAGACGTACCTCCTGTGGAGTCGGGTTTTCTCAGCGAGGATTTCTGTTCCTGTCTGCAGCTAAAGTGAAAGCGCTCTGCTCTTCTTTCATATGTGACCAGAACTAAAAGAAGCCTTGGGTTAAGTGTTTTCTTGCTCCCACTGTCATCAAAGGCCTTAACGGAAAAGATTAGACTCTCACAGAGGTAAACTAGAGAGGTAGGTCCTAGCGAAGTATGCAGAACAGAGACTTTACCTGTCACTAACTCCATCCAACCAGTCTTCACCCTGACTTGAAATTTCCCCAGCCACTCAAGGCTTGCATTTGCAAACCTTCATGCAGAAGCAAAGTCTGATGTGATGAAAAAGCGCATCGAAAACTCAACTTTTCTGGACCAATTATAAACACCCTCTGCACAAACCTGAGACGTGGAATAAGAACAAGGCCAAGCAGCACATGCTGAGCAGGCCTGGATGTTCCTGCAGAGAGTACTGTCAAACAGATGGAGACAAAGCAGGAAGCAGAGATGCAGCCACTGGTGGGAATTTGAGTAATATGGAGGAGATGGATATTTTGGGGATATGTCTTACTGGCACAGAAGACAGCAGATGAAAAGGCCACCATAAAAGCATAGTATAGTAACAGGTGATGTGCCTTTCCTAAATCTAAGTGCTAAAGACAAGGGTAAGGAGGCTTTGAACTTACAGATGGGCATTGGGAACATTGGATAGTGATGGTTTGGGCTCCTCCCCTTCTTCCCTTCCCCTCATGTGCATTAAAATCCATCAGGACCAAGCTCACACTGAGTATTTTCTTAGTCATCCTGTTTTTCCATATGAGCAAATGGCGTTGCTGGCACATCCAGCCCTTGGAAGAGCTTACCAGGGCGGGGAGAGGCAGCGAATTCCCCAGTTGTTTGTGATCCCTGCAGCACGACTGGATGCCTCTCCCGCAGAGACAACGGCCCAGCTCCACCAGGGACTGCTCGGAGCGGAGGTGGAAATCCCTGGCCAGCGGCATGCAGGAGGTCAGCCCAGCGCTCCGAGGGATTCCGTCTGGCCCTGCAGCTGAATGTGAAATCACAGAGACGTCTCCTGCTTTGCCAAAAGCAGTTTTAATCTTGCAAGGGAGTGAAAGGGAGAGCTTTCCACTGAGTTCTTTCATTCATATAGACTAGTGGATTTTTAGCCTTTTTTTTTTTTTTTTTTTTTTCCAACCTGTTGAAGCCTCCAAGTTTCCCTCTGGAAATCCCATCCTGAGATGGTTTTCTCTTTGAGTTACCTTTTGCAGACTCCTCGGGTGAAGGCCTCCAGGGGCAGGATTGAAAAGCTCTGCAAATTTAAGTGTGGATGCAAATAGGAAGACGAAACCTTGCTCAGACATTTGGGCTGCATTTGATAGGATTCTCCTGGACCTGAGTCAGCCTGGGCTGCAGATGGAAGGGGAGTCTCTCGGGGAGGATGGCTCTGCCCTACAGTGTTTGTTCACAGAGATACTATTGAAATAAAAAACTAAGATAAAGCAGTGTTGTAAGTATATCCAAAGATTGTCTAAAGCACACAAACAGAGCACCAGGTTTATTGCTTACTGCACAGCTCGCAATGCTGGCAACACACAGAGCACATCTACGGGACATGGGGGCTCAGCAACTCTTTAAAGGGGTTCCAACCTCTTCCTAGCTGGGAAAAGTGAAGAGCTCGACTGTAAGAAACTTGTATCCTTTGTGGACTTACTCTTTTGTGGGTAGGTTATAAGGCAGAGAAATTGTAAGACACGCTCTGCAGTGAGTAATACTAGTCACTGTCTGGAGTTTCCCTCTTTCCCCATCCATCCAGGTGGTTTTACACGTCCTGTATTCCTCTCTGTGGTTTTTCCCTGCTTTCAGAAAGGCCCCACCTTCCCCTTACCCATTTTCTAGGCATTCACTTGACATCTGGTAGAGAGGGATGTAAGCCATTCTGCAATGAAATCTTACCCTGCCTCTTTTTCCAGCCTGCCTGACAGAGAACAAGTCAGCTGCGGGCCTCACCAACAATTTTAAACAAAAACCCACAATCCAGCAGGTCAGGCCATTTTAGCATATGTACCTTTTATTTGTAGCAGACTGTTAATAATTAAGTGATGCCTTTCATACAGACATTTACAATAATTTAACCTTGCCCTTGCTGTGTAATTTATTCTTTGCAGAAGCCAATAAAAATAAAGGCCCCATATTTTGTCTCTCCCTCTCATTCTCCGTACATATATATAAATATATATATACACATATATCCAGAATAGTGTAATAGGTTTCACATATTGTTCCATAGGTATCATTAGGGTAACAGAGCCAAGTGTCTCAGTTCATATGACTCTCTTTATAGGTGCCTTATAATCCACATAAAATTGAGTTTATGTTTCCTTTCCATCCACTGATTCTAAAACAAGATGAGGAAGGGTTGTCTCTTTCTAGTTTTTCCTTCGTAAGTCCAGTCCTCACTGCACCAAATCCAAAATTTGCCATCTGTGGCAAACATCTGTCTTTAAAGAACCCAACCAAACTGGAGATCACCTACAACCCTCCTGTTGTAGTGTCTAACCTCTGAACATGGCAAGTCCTAAAGCCTCCAGGAAAAAGGTTTGAGTAATGCCCACGGAAGACAAGCAGCAAATCGGCTGCCTGGAGAGGAAAATCCTTCCTAAGTTTGTGAGTGAGTCATTACTCCTGTTTCCAAAGCCACAGAACAGAGAACCCGGCAGGTAAGTGGAATAGGAGCACGGGAAGGGACTAAAAACAGAGATTTATTTCCTCTCCAAAAAAAGCGAGAAAAAAAGCAGAGGACAGGGAAGAAAAGGAGCCAAAGCTAGTACTATTGGCTTCACTTCCCCAGAAAGTCCTAAAGAGGCTACGCAGAGAAACAAAAGAAAAATATTTTCCCCTGAAGAAACATTAGCAAAAACACATTTATTAAAGCACAAAAAATTCCATAACACTTAAGAGACCTGATGCTCTGGAAAGCGCAGGGCTGACCGCTGGGTGCAAGCCAGCGAGGCGGCGGGGCTGCGGCCAGCACAGCCCTGCTGCTCCAGAGGGGAAGGCTGCAGAGCCTGGGCTGCCCGGCTGTCCATTCCCCCTAAAGCGGGGCAAGAAGCCCAGCCTGGCTGACTGGAACACCATGGAAAGGGGCCCAGACCTCAGCCAGATTGCTCCTGTGCTCCCAAATAGGGGTCAGCTTTGCTGTCCTTTTCCTGAGGTCTAACCCGCTCTCAAAAAGCTGCATTGGGCAGTCCATCTTCCTAAACGCAGCTGTGCCACGCTTAATGAAGACATTTGGGCTGCATAGGAGGAGCTGAGAGACACATTACAAGCTCCGTGGATCTCCTGCTCCATGAGGTCTGTGGTCTAGAACCTACAGGTCCTACAGGAGACATGCTTCCCCTGTGCTGCATACCCACGGCTATGCTGCAGGAAAGTTTCCATTCAATCACAACCACATCTTTTTTTTTTTTTTTTTTTTTTTCCAGCGTCCTTTAGAGCAGCAGCTCCGCAGGGACACAAGAGCACGTTCATATTGTTATTGTTGTTATTATTCACCAGAGTGGCAGGGAGAGAAAGGGGCAGGGACGTCGCAGCTACTGGTCCCCGGTGCGTGTTCTGCTCGCGGCGCGCGGCTGTTTGGTCCATATGAGGTGATGGAAAACTTTTCCCCAGCATCAGGTGTTGCTGCCGAGTGTGAGCTGCTCCAGTTACACTCTCGGCAAGTGTTATAAACACACAGGCACAATCTAAATATTTATGGCACATGAAATCTCCCGTCTGCTGTTCCTCAGCAAAAAGAGAAGAGAGGCGGGAGGGTGGGAGGGTGAATTAAGAGGTGATTATTGTGCAGGGCCTATAAAATCAAAATATGGAATCAAGATGTATTCGGTCCCCAGGAACGGTCACCACGGCGAGGAGCCAGGTGCCAGCTCCCTGATGTTGATGTTGAGAGGTTTGCACAGACTGGGGTCAGGCAGCCCGGTCCGTGGCTGGGGGGAAGCACTCAGCCTCCACCGGCTGTAACGCTGCTGTTTTACACCAGATGGAAATATGGCCCTGGTTTCGTGGTCTCCCTTTTCCTCTCAGGCACCTCCTGAGAGACGGATTGCTTTAGCTCATAAAACCTTTCTGGGGCTGCGAAGGAGGAGTAGAGCAGGCTGGGAAATGATTTCTCTGCCTTTAACAAAAATTGTGATAGAACCTTCGTTTTCTTATTCTATTTCTTGCTCAAATTTCCAGGGGGTTTGTTAAATGTTTAAAAATAATAACAAAATTAACAAAAAGACCCCCAGACAGGGCATGCTCAATGTGTTTCTGGAACAATTAGCCATTGATCCAACCTGTAACACACTGAGTACCTGAGGGTGATAGGACCATCTTGCCAGAAAGGAGAAGAGGAGATGCTTTAGGAGCAATGCTCCACTTAACGAAGTTTGGGAAGTTACCATCAACAGAAATCCTGTCTGCAATTGTCTCTAGCAATAGCAAATGACATTTCAGACCAACAGATATCACCACCATAAATTGGTTATCTGGACATTCCTCCAAAAATCTCTTCCAGGTCATCACAGAGACCTGATGAAGAGAACAGGTTGCAAATACATTTTCAGGACCGTAACACACTACAGTTCCCAAGGATGTGTCTGCCCACAGGTGAAGGACCTGGAGGGCAAGAGCATCATCCTCTCTGATAATGTAAATTCACCCAGGTGCCATGACTGGCTTGAGCACACAGCACCTGAGCTCTCAAGGTGCTGCCTAGACTCCTAGCTTGTTTTTTCCTCAATTACTAGAAGAAAAAAACAATGCAGAGAGCAGCTCTGTCACTGAGGAGTGTTTTTTCTTTACGCTGGTGTTAAGACATCGACAGCGCCAGATACAGCATTGGAGGCTCTGACTAAAAGCTTGGGGATGTCCAGCTGGAAATGCAGCAAGACATTCCTCCCTGTGCTTGAGCTGCCACTTGCTATGTTCCAATAGACCCACTCATTTCTATCAGGAGGGGTGACACCACAAAGAGTAATAGTTTTCTAGCTTCTGATGACTTGGGTTTCTGGCTGCCAGAGATCTAGAGAGAACCAGCACATGGGAATCTGCATACTGCTCTGTTTTCAAGGGAGCGCATTCAGTTACGGTGGGGCCCCCAAAGTTATTTTTAGATCAGCACAAATAACTGAGCAGAAGGCTTTGACGTTTTTCCTGAACGAGTCCCAGGACCAAATTAAAAAATCAAGGCGTTTTTAGCTCTGAGCAGGAATTTATACAACCTTTCACCTTGATCTGTGCTGGCACTGGTGCGTCTTGAGCACAGGCTGGAGACAGCTACGGGAAGATCAGCAGGAAGAAATGCACGGGCTGCGGCTGAGATGAGCTGTACCAACTGGGACCTCATTTTTCCATCCAAAATATGGGCTCTGCAAAGTTGCTGAGCAGCAACTCTTCACTTCAAGGAAGTCCTTCAGTGCCTCCTCACAGGGCTGACAGCTCGCTGCTGCCAAATTTGAGTAAACAAGCCAATTTCCACGTCCCCCGGAACTGCGAGCACGTCAATAATCACTCAAGAGAAAGCTGAAGTGGAGCTGGGCGCTCGTAGTAACAAAGCCAGGGCACGTTCTAGTTGGCACACCCCGATGGATGTTTACGCTCACACCCACGGAGGCGCCAACCCCAATCTCTTTCCATTGCAATGACAGGCCTGGCTTTGCAGGGCTTCCAAAGGCAGAGCACCTCCTGCCCTGAGGAGGAATTTTACTCCTAGGAGGCTGAGAACGTTTTCCATAGGAATCTGCCTTTGAAAAAAGCGCTATTTTTTCACATTTCAAAAAGACAAGAGTGAGACATCACCTACTGCTTGCGTTTCCATCTCTGCCAAAAGCTGGAACAAAGGCACTGACTGCAGTGGGCTTCTCATGGACTCACCAGTATTGTCAGTAAGACAATGGGTAGGTTTTGAACAGAATTCCTCATATTATATATTTCCAGGGTTTCCCATAAGAGTGTCTCCTGTGGCTCTCTACAAGCAACTGGGGGAAACAAAGTGCTTTCCTCTAGAGATGGCTCAGCTGACTGCACAGCCAAAGATAAAGCTACTGTGGACATTAAGAAGCCTCCATGCTACCCAGTGACTGAGCTCAGACCTCAAAAAAGCCAAAAATCTCCGGCTCAAACTAATAGACACATCTGCCAACAACTTCTTTTAATTTTTTGGAACTACTCTATAGATCATATCATTGCCAAGTAAAAGAAGAGATATTTATGATGGTGACTGAAAAGCCTTGAAATTCCAAGTCAGATCCTCAGTGGTGTAAACTGGAGCAGCTCCAGTGAGTCCAGGGGACACTGCCAATTTACACAGGTTGAACTGGCTCTCTAGTGATACCTGCTCCCATGGACAATTAGAGGTAGCTCATTGAGGTATTACATGAATACCTGCCTCTCTTTCCTCTTGACTCATCCCAGTGGGAAAAAAAAAAAAGGCACAAATGCAGAAGTAGAAATCAGACATTTGCTCCTACCTTGAACTTAGAGATAACATAAAGATGGGAACGGAAAGCTGGATGGACGGATGATGCCTGCTGACACAGCCTGAGGTAGTTTTCTTGACAGCACTGGGTCTGTCCTGTAAACCAGGGGAAAAAAAATGAAAATCTTTCATTTGTAATAGGGTTGCAAGAATTAAAAACATGTAGGAAAGGGAGGTGTTTCAATACCAAAGCAACAGGAGCACGGGGGAGTTCTAGAGATATAGAAAACATGTGCTTAACATTCAGCAGGTGCTTAGGTTTATAAAGTGCAGCTCAATGAATTTCCTTATTTTCCAGTCCTGGGGTTCCTCATGAACAAAGTTTCCCCAGATGGGTCTTATTCAGAATCGGGGCCTTATTTAACATCAGGGAGGTTCTTTTGATCTGTCATTCTCCTGGTTTTCATTATGACTGAGGCATCTTTTCTGGAAGGTTGAGAAAATGTGTATTAAATAATGGTCTTTATTCTTAGTTAGTTTCTGGAATAGGAAAAAAAAAAAAAAGAAAAAAAAGAAATATATAGTCAACAGAAAAATACACATGAATTATGACAGCATGCAACCGAGGACCTTCCTGAAGGTGTGCACCCAACAAATACCAGACACTATTGGCAAACACACATACGAGTAACTACTCCTGGCAATAATCCCCATTGTCTTCAACCAGTCACACTGGCAAAGTGACTCCCACGACTGAGAGCGCTGCAGGACTGGGCCCTGTGTACTCCACAGGGCATTTTAAAAAAAATTAAATGCATCCAAACCCTTAAAAATATAAACCAGTTGTAATCTCCTGGTATCCTCTGTGTTTAAGGGGAGTTTTGTCCACACAAGGAACGATCCTTTTGTTAGATCAGAACATGCTGAATTTAATCTCAGAATGATTTTTTATGGCCAAGACATAACCCACCCTTGAAAAGAAAGAGAGTTTATAATGGAAAGGCTGACACAATCTGAATTATAGAGCTATAAATGGCAGCACTCTAATAATTTGATTAAAGTGACCAGTCACTTCCAACAAAGGGGTGCTTGATCCGAAGCTGTTGTAGCAGGTGGAAGGATCCTCCATTGTCATCAAAGGTCTTTGGATCAGGCCCAGCTTGTTCATGTATTTCACCGATTTTACATTCATTTCAATCCCTGTTCAACTAGATATTTAAACACGTACTAAATATTTATTGTTTGTGCAACTTGGAACTAATCTCAAATTTCAAATTAGTGTAAGCAACTATTTTGCCAACTGGTACTCAGATGGGCTGGTTTAAAGAGGCTCTTTCTTGAATTTGATACCGTATTTTAGTAACCTTTTTGGCGTTACCCTGATTGCTTTAATGCAGTTGTCATCTTTTGTTAAAGCACATCCTGACAATGCAGTGCAGCGATTTTAACTGTGTGGATTTAAAAAAAAAACAAAAACAAAACAAAACAAACAAACAAAAAAAAAAAAAAAAAAAAAACTGCAGTTATTTGGGGTTTCGTTTTCATTTTTTTTTCATGTTTAGAGAAGAAGAAAAGACACAAAAAATAGAGAGAAAATTGAAGGTTGAAAATTATTGGGTTTCAGGAAAAAATATTTTTGGCAATGAAATCAGCAAAAGAAGTAGGGGTTTTGAGTACTGAAGCTCACCAACTAAGCCAGGGAATAAAACTGAACTGAGCTCTGAAACTTTACCTTCCTTTAATTATACAGGTGACATTTCAGACATTTAGTCTGATTTTTTTTGCATCTGCATATTGAAAACACCCTTTTAAAAATACTTTAAAAAAAAGCTGCTACAGAACATTTATTTAGTGAAAAGTAAATCTTATAAAAATTCAATTGCAAAGTAGTTAAGGTATTTGAATTTTTTTTTAAAGAAAAGAATCCCAAGAAAGAAAGTATTTGATGGCTAATAATCTCATTTCAATATAATAGGACCTTTCTTTTGCAAAGAGCAAGACAGGTTAAAAGATATAATTATGACTTTGCAAACTCTCCCAAGTGCTACGAGATCATCTGACAGTTCTGATCCCGGGCTCAGCTCTCAAAGGGGAAAAGTCTTTGTCTAGTTAGAGAGTTAAAGAGACAGGATCCCTATTCCACCCTCTGCCTACATTGCAATTTAACTGTCAAAAAAATCCAAGCCGCAAAATTGTCTTATTCCAACACAGCACAAGAAAAGAGAGAGAGGTTTGAAACTGACCTGTCAAAAGCACCCTGTTTAAAAATGTATAATATATTTTAATTTTTTTTTTTTTTTCCAGAGGTACTTAAAGGTTAAAGATGTGCCAAAGAAGTAGGATGGATTTTTTTCCCCCTTCACTAAAGCTTTTTAAAACAATTAAAAAAAAAAATCATTTCAAAATTAGGGATCATCAGCGTAAAAAATCCCCTGAAGATCAAAAGGAACACATTAGAATCACATTAATTCTGATTTAAAAAAAAAAAAAAAAAAAGAGAGAGAGAGAATAAATCCTCTTTTTCAATGGAAAGAGAAACTTTGAGGACATTTAAATAGTGTTTTCATTGTCAGCATTTACAAGAAGGTGGAGCAGAGTGTCTGGGAGAGATGAGGACCAAGGCAAGCACTGAGCCGCTCGGAAAGACACGGGCTGCTGCTGACAGACTGTCCTCGATATCCCCGGGCTCTTTAAAGCTCTGCTTTTTTTAAGGTTTCAAAATAGTGAAAGGAGGAGGGGAAAATATTTTTTCCCCAAGTAACCAAACAAAAGAAGCCATTTCTTAAGGGGAGTTTCCAAGGAGCCACAAACAAACAACTCCCAATCGTTTTTTTTTACCAAATATAGATGGCAAACAGGCAGCTGGACGTGACCAAAGGCTCCTGCGCCGTGCCACCCCTTCGGTGTCTGGCGGTGCCACGAGCACACGGCGCTGTGCCCAACTGGGCCCTATCAGTCCCACTGCAGCATCAGGCCCCTTGCTCAGCACCGCCGCGGCAGGATCAGGCCTCAGGGGGTGTTAGCGAAGGCAGGGGGAGCTTGGGGGCAGCAGAAATGCTGGCCTGGGTCTGTAGGACGCTACCTGGGTCTGTAGGTGTGTGCGTTACCTGCTTCTCTCAGAGCAGGCAACACGTTCTGCTAATCAGGGGCCGAATTTCCCTGTTGTTCCTCCCGCTGCAGGTCAGGAGCAAGCCCTTCATTAATCAGGAGACAATTTCGAGGAGACAACAGCCTCCCCACCTTACAGAGCTTCACCACCTCCATCGAGGCTCAGCAAACTGCGAGGACTCCACAGCCAGCAGCCCCTTCGTAGCCTTCATTTGCTGCAGGGCCTTAGGCCGGCCTCCAAGGAGTCGGTTGGGTTTTCCTCCCTCCTAATCAGCAAATTGTAACCTGTTCCTTCCCATATGTGGCTTGAGTAATGGTCCTGCCGTATGTCTGGCAGGGGCACAGGCCAAGCTTTCACATACGTGATTGCATGCACCCGGCGGGAGCGGGGAGCTGAGGGAAAGGCAGAGCCAGGGAAGAGATTTGTAGCTTTTGGACAAAGGGGCTGCAAAATAACATCCCTCCCTGTCCCCCTTTGGCATTTTGGACCTTTTCCACAAACAAATCTCTTCAAAACTGTCTTCTCCAGGACGCTTGCGTCCCAAACCCAGCAAGAAAATATGGAAATCTGCTTTGGGCTCTGCACCTGGTCCTTCTAACCCCAGGTTGACACAGAGGGGTAGCGACCTATCTCATTCTCAAGGTCACGAGCTGAAATCTTTCTAGGACTGAGATCCAAAGGGCACACATACCACCTACATCAAGTAGTTCCCAGAGATGAACCCGCAGAAAGAGATGAAAATAGTCCAAAGTGTCCTATAGTCCAATAGTCCCTGTAGGACTGGGCAGGACACAGAGCCTGGCCTTCTTGGAGACATCAGCCTCTTGGTCTTGGGCTTAATTCCTCTCTCTGGAGGGGTGCAGCTCCCACATGAGTTGAACTCAAGGCTGGGAGAGCAAGACGTGGCCTCTTGGGTGCCCCTCTGGAGCTGGGTGGGAATTTCCCTTGGGGAGCATCCATTTTTACTGGCCTGGGAGAGCAGCACTGGGCATCCAGGCTCCATTTACTGGATTTGGGAGTATGGAAGGTGGGGGAGCCATAGGGAGCTCAGAGCCTGAGCTGCAGGGCTCTAATCCCTTCCCAAATTCTCTGTTAATCATCTTTTGAGATGCTCTTTTCTGATGGAAAAATCAAACTTAGTATTTTCCTTTCAATTTCTGTTTGTTTGTTTACTGAGAATTTTGGCATTTTTCTACTCCCACAGAAATTGCAGCTCTGCAAACTGCTTCTGGGCTTGGTTACTTCTCTGGTCAGGATGTCCTCCCTGCACTGCATCTCTCACACATACAGACCAGAAAACAGCAGAAATGCTGTGAAAAATGTAGGGGAAGGTACTTTATCCAAAACTTTGTGGTAGTGGAACCCTGGCAGCTGTGTGTTGTTGCAAAAGGAGTGACAAAAGTATATCCAAACCACAAAATTAAATATACTTAGGTATTGTCATTATCCTTGTTCTACAGGTGATGAAGGAAACTGGGAACAAGCAGGTAGGTGACTGACCTGAGATCACTCCAGCAGCCAGAAGCAGAGATCACCTAAATCCCAATGCAAAGCCTTCCCTGCCAAGAAACATTGCTCACAGACAGACCTGCATCGCCTGCATGAGGGCTGTGCAGCTGGGCTGATGCCACAGATCATAAAGTGCTTTGAAACATATTTATTTAGATTTATGCAAACACCAGGGCCATAGACTCCAAGCATCCTTGGCATACCAATAAATACACCCTAAATGGTATCAGTACAATCCAAGATAACATGGGGCTAGCGAGACAAGTGGCATAAAAATATCAACCTATCCTCACTGCTCCCCCTGTCAAATTTTCTCCCTTTCCAGCCCTCTTCAACCTGTCATTTCCAGGTGGCTGGTGAAGTAGATGAGGTTAACAACATCACTGAATATCACCATCAGACACAGGGACCTTTAGAACAGGGTAATGCAGCAGTTGTGTATTGGTGCTTATCCTCAATGTATATAAAACTCTGGAAAATCATGGTGTGACCAAACTAAAAAATAATTTAAAAAAATGGGGCGGGGAACCTTGTTAATGCATCCTTGCAAATTGATTTTAAGATTTGCATACATCCTGCTGCAGTAGCCTGCATTAGAAAATGTGTCAATGCAGTCCAGTGTTTCCATAGGACCTGCAGGGTAACCAGGCTTTAAGTATTACTCACTGAAAATTAAAGCCAAACTGGACTCCTGCCTTAGGAAACTTGCCAGATTTCTGCTCTTAAAGGAATGATAAGCCTTTGGGATGCTGCTCTTCTGACTGTGCAAAATCAGGGTCAAGTCTGGGATACGAGCGCCTCATTAAATAGCTCCAGTGCTACCTCCCTCAAATCTGAAGGGAAGTCTTCCTCTAAGAGCAGGACCAGGAACCACCAGCAAGATGAAGGTGTGCTCCTGACAGCCCAAATGGATTATTTGAAGACAAAAGGCTTTTTAGGTGTTCCTTCCATGCTTGTTTCTCATAAGAAAGCAAGCCTTCCCAGTCCTCTCCATTAAGCTCTCTGGTCCAAAATTCTCAGTTTGCCTCAGTCATTCAAGGGATGGGATGGTAATGGGGTGTCCCACCCGAGAGCAGAATCTGGGTCTCCTTGTAAGTACTGTATGCTAAAGCTGGCTTCCTCATGCCATTGGAAAGCTGCCATGATTCTGTCCACACACAAACCAAAATTTGTCTGCTTTGCACATTTCCCCATTAATCCAACCCACTCTCCCACTCGTCTTTTCTCGTTTGTGATCAGCTTGGAAGATTTTGTGCTTTTTTTTTTTTTTGTCAGGGACAGTCTAGTTGCTCGCTTATGACAGCACCCAGAGTGCTGCAGGTGCCCAAAGGGAATTCCTGCAGTGAAAATCACGGATGTTGTTCTGCGGAGATGCAGATAGTGGGGAGTGATACAGTGCGAGTGGCACCTGGTGAGAAAACAGCAGAGAGTGGCAAGGAGCCACGGCACACACTGATTCGACATATGTTAAGTGTGTAGCAGGAGCAGCAACGTACGCACAAAAGAAAGGAGGAAGCCTGCAGGCACAACCTGATGAAATTACACAGGGCCTGTACTTGGGTTTGCGATTTTCTCCTCATCACTTTCCTCCCTTTCTGTTCCTGCAGAGGCCATCCCCACCTGGCAGCTCCAAGTGGCACAGCCCTTACCGGCCAGCTCAAACCAAAGGCCACGGTCCGTACCAACAGCTTGGCCAGAATTTTCCCTTCCACGGGGGGAAATTTGGCGCGAAGCTGGTGATGCGGGCTTCACACGGCAGAGAGCAGCTCTACAGTGTGCCTGTCCTCAGAGCAATGCCTCACCATCAAACGAGACAATTTCAGCTGAGCTGAGAGCTGAGCTGCCTTCAGGCTGGGACAGGCTCAGGCGACGTCCCCGCTACGCAGTCGGTCCCCCCTCAGCGCACAGCACACGTTTCGGTTTGATTGATTTTGTAATTGCTCGTTTAATTGAACAGTTACAGCAACACTATCAGGAAAAGGTTTCAGGGCTGGGAAGGGGGGGTGGGAGGGGATGGGGGTGGAAGGGGAATTGGAGCTGGGGAAAGAGCAAAATGGGTTTTTCCCTTTCTCTCACGATGAAAACAGAAGAGGCGAGGAGCTGAGCTCCCTTTAGCAGGCACCGAGGAGGAGGAGAGCCGAAAACAATAAATAGTGAAAAGAAAAGGAGAAAAATTATAAGTGGGTTGAAAAGTGTGGCAGGGCCAGAGGGTCCCAGGGACTGCTTAGCCTCTAACTGACATCCTCTTCCTGCTGGCTGTGAATGCTGGCATGAGGAAAATGGGCCACAGAGAAGGAAAGCCGGGAAGCTGTGTGGGCTGGAGGGGGGGGAGCAAGCAGCAGCAGATGCCTGTCTGCCTAAACAAGAGGCAAACGAGCAACGTGAAGAGATGAGGAAAGACATACCTGTGTTGGAGAAGAGAGTGTCTGGAAGCAAAGCACGTGTATGGGAAGGTCGGCAATTCAAAGGCGTGCAGGGTCAGAGGTGTACAAACCTAGTGGCCAAGGAACAGAGGCATACGGAGAGATGTATGCAAGGGAGAGATGTGCGTGTGGCATAACCTCGTACGAGAGAAACCTCCAGGGAATGGGAGAATGGACTCTACAGGAAAGTTGGGATGCACAGGAGTGAAAGGAGAGCACACAAACAGGAAAGGAAAGCAAGAAAAGTAGGGAAAGAGAGGGACAGACATATCCATAAAAGTAGGTGAGTGTGAGAGAAATCAGGGCATGTGTTAGTCAGTTTTATCACTGTGTCTGCTGTTGGATACGCTCTGCTATCAGATTATGATTTGAGGTCGCCATTTCTTTGCACATCTGGAGCCGTGCCGTCTGGGGCTGCGTGGGCACTGCCTGCGTGTGTCTGTGAGCTTTTTAGAGTCTTTCTGCCTCAGAGTTGCATACGCTGCCCAGGCAGGTTTCCCAAGGAGGTGAACAGCCCCTAGTTGTTGGCACAGGGGCTATATGCATCGCTCTTAATAGTGTTTGTGTACAACTGCGTGAAGGACAACGTGTGTGTAAATCTGCAACGCGCCCGTCTGTGCGGTGGGCACTGTGCCGCGTCTCGTAGTCCAGATGTGGCGGTGTCACCGTGTGCCCCTGTGTTATGTGTGTCTGGGCGCCGAGCATGTGCTCCTTGGGTGTGTGTCAGGAAAAGGACAGGAGAATCCAGACAGGGTCAGGGGGGAAGGTGCACACAGAGGCCATGGTGCAGCTCCAAAGCAAAGGAGATCAGGTTTCAGGAGAGCCTGGAGCTAGGGCTGGAGGGGGACAGGAGGTGGGCTCTGCTGCCTGCATTCCCTGGCAGGCAGCACAAGGCAGGTTTAAAGAATATCCTTCCATTTAGGAGTTTGTTTATTATTCTTAACTAAGCAGCTCAGACAGGCAAGCCGGCAGCACCGTATCCACATTGACTTCCCAGGAAGGCAGGGAAGGGAGGGACAGGAAGGCAGATTTCCAGGCTAAGGGACAAAGGGATTTATGTACCGCTGTGCTAGGGAAGGGGGCAAGGCTGCTTTGCCAACTATTTAGAAAGAGGGTGGAAGACAGTCAGCTTTGGGAGGTCGGAGTGGAAGCTGGGCGGGGTGCAGCTGGGGTATGGCAAACTGGCTCGTAGCTGCCGTGCTGTGCCAAAACCCAGCAGCGCTTTTCAGTTCACTTCTACTTTTACACTTGGGAAGTTTGGGCAAAGTTCTTGAGAACCAGGAGCAGAGACTCAGGTGCATTTTCTAGGGAGAAATGGTCTCCTCTCTCTCCTCTTAAAATCCAATCAGGAGCCACAGGTCACCAAAATACTTGTGGCGATAGAAATTCCCTTACCTTGCAAGCGTGTCCATACCAGGGAGTCAATGCTCATTTCTTAGCTCTGGGTTTTGCGTTGTCTGGCCCACCTAACAAATTTTCAGCTACTGCAGTGATAACCACGAACGCAGAAACCCGGAGAGAGAGACATTATTGGTGTGCATTTCTCATGGGGAGGTGCCATGTATCTGTGGGCTCCCTTGACACGTAGATGATGGAGGAGGGCAAAGATCGCGATGTCTGAACAGTGCAAAATACACAGGAGTTGTTTTCTTGCATGCTGCTTTCGCATGCACACCAGCTCAGCTAAACATTGTCCATACGTGCAAAGATACATAGGCCAGAATTTTGCAGCCAGCACCTTCCACGTCTCTGGACTCCAGTGTGCAAGACAGAGCTGCAGATTTAGGCAGTGGGGCAGCCACAAGCAGACACCAAAACCCACCCCACGAGCAAACAGGAGGGTTAGCGTCCTTGCAGCTCGGAGGGCAGGACTGCAAGGGAGGGAGTATTGTTGCCATTCGCCGAGTGCTGCTGTGTGTGCTCACACTGTCATGAAAATGAGGTCAGGGAAGGTCACTCAGTTCAACAGTATAAATCAAGGAGGAAAGTAGAGTGGAAGCCTGTGAATTCTCGGGAGATCTCACCGGTGGGGGGTGGCCAGGGAGAGCGGAGGAGCAGCTAATGAGGCCAAGAATGCCACACACGGGCGAAGCAGAAAATAACGGTGAATGAAAGCAGCCAAACGGCAGCAGCCAAAACAGAAGGCAGGAAAGCCCAGCCTCGGGTCCTTTATCCTGCGCTATAACCAATGCTTCGTGTTAACTCGCGGGATTATTCTGCCAGAGCAGGCAGAAAGGCTCCACACCCTACAGTCCCAACCCGCTGACAGGAAACCTTTCACTGGAAACTTGCTTGCGTTTGGTGCAAAATGTCTCACTTCTGTTAGCAATTTGTTCCCCATCACAGGCATTCCTGGGAGAAGTTTGGTGGGGGTAGGAAACGGGCCAGGAGGGCTGTGTGCGGGGCGCTTCCACCTGGCGACCTGGTTAATAACACAATGGAGCAGACAGCCGGCCTTTCACCACCTCTCGCTCTCCTCCGTGTCCCTCATTCCACCTTTCACCACCTCCCCCTTCATTTCTCCCCTTTCTCCTCCCTTTTGCCAGGCTCCTCTTCCCTCCCCGGTTTCTCTTTACCTCTCCTTTCATCCTTTTCTTTCTCTGCTGCCGCGTGACCTCGGTGCATTCGGGCCTTGCTCTCCCCAGGCCTCCCAAACCCATCGCCTGTGCCCTGCCGCACCCCGAGGTGTGCTGGGGCTCTGGGCTTCCTCCTTGGGCTGGGTCTGAGGCTCCAACGTGCTTTTTGTGATCAGTTCCCCCCCAGCTCTCCCTGGACAGAAGTCTCCCTCTTCCCTTCCCCCTCGCTTTCTCTCCCTCACATAATATTTTCCATATGAAGAAACCTTCCTGAAGCCGCGCGCTGCCCTCTCAGCGAGTCTTAGGCGGGTTAGAGGAGACCCTGGGAGCCTTTAATCCTCTCTCTCTCGCTTGCTTTCATCCTCAGCCACAGCTGGACGCCCCATTGATGTGGAACAGACCAAACACCAGGCCTCTCGCTAAGCTGCTGCTGTGGGGCCTCTTCTCCTTTAGAGCCGCGCCGAGCCCATGGCCCATGTCCTGCGTGCAGAGTGCCGGTCCCGTGCTCCCCGCAGCCCCTGGCCCTGCCGCCTCCTCCCCAGCCAGGCTCCTCGCTACCGCTACCTTTTTCCCCGGCCACCTCCCACCACCCTGATATAAGACAAGCCCCCGTCTCCTCCCTTATCCCGGCACTATCCTTTCAGCCAGGATTACTGAGCATCAATTTCCACTGCTTTGCACCCCCGCGGAGCACCAGGCCCGGATGAGGATGAGGCGTGCATTTGTGTTTCCCCGCTGAAGACGCATCTGATAGTGGTGTCCCCTGGCAGGCTCCACTGTCTGGCAGAAAAGGCCTTAGGGCTGCAGCCTGCTTACAGTTTTGGGAAGAGGGGTCTTTGGCTGATCTCTTTGGGCACGCTGCAAAGCAAGGCAATGATGTGCAGCTTCTCTTAAGGGATTCTGCAGCATGCACAAGGCGGCCTCGCGCAGACACCTGCAGCTTTAGGACCCGAGGGAATGGTGTCAAGCTGCGACAGGGGAGGCTCAGGCTGGATATCAGGAAGAGGTTCTTCACCGAGAGGGTTGTTGCACACTGGAACAGGCTCACCTGGGATGTAGTCTCCACACCAAGCCTGTCGGAGTTTAAGAAGCATTTGGACTGTGCTCTTAGTCATATGGTCTGAATTTTTGGATAGACCCGTGTGATGCCAGGAGTTGGACTCGATGATCCTTGTGGGTCCCTTCCAGCTCGGGATATTCTATGTTTCTATGATTTCAGGGGAAGTTGGGCAGAGTGACAAACTGCCACACAAGGCCACGTCCCACCGCCCAGGAGACCCCCACCAGCCCTGTGGGGCGAAGCACCCTCACATTGCTACCCCGGCTCCAGCCCCCTGGGCTGAGCAGAGCATTGCATTTTCACTCCGGCCACGGGGAAAGAACCAGCGAGGCCCCAAGAAGCCAGAGCTCCAGGCGGCTGGCGGCCCTCGGAGCCCCCCGCGGGCCGGCCCCATTCGCGGTCCCCCTCTGCCCCCTAGCGGTCCTGCGGCGGGGAGCGGCCCCCTGGCGGCCGGGGACACCGGGCCGGTGGTCGCAGCCCTCAGGGGGCTGCGGCGGGGTTTCGTGGCCATGAGGAATGGCAGCGAGGAGGGAGAGTTTCTGTGGAAGGGGAGAGAAGGGCAAGGCTGCATCCCCGAGTGGATGCGCAAGCTCGGAGGAAAGTTCAGGGGGCCTTGGGGATGCTGAGTAGGTCGGCAGAAAAGAGGCGGATTGGTTATTTGGTTTGGAGAACTAAAAGGATTCAAGCTGTCAGAAACACGGCCTGGGAGGGGAAATTAAAAGGACCGGGACGGTTAGTCTGGAGTGGAAAGGCTGTGCGGAGGCATGGCAGGAGCCTGCAAAGCAGGAGAAAGGGAAGCATCTGTTCTCCGTGTCTGTGGCAGACACAGAAAGGAGAGAGGCGTTTAATAGCAGGGAGACTCAGGTGTTAGGGAAAGCTTTCAAGTCAGGATGGTGCAGCACTGAATAGGTCACCAGGAGAATGCTGCAACCTGAACTGGTTAAAGAGAACCTCAGAAACAACACAGGAGGAGTTGATCCTACTGTGCGTCACTGGGGTGGATTAAGTGACCTCCTGAGATCTCATCCGTCTCATTTTCTGCGCTGCTGTAATTAAAAATCCATATTGATCCTCTGTCAGAGACAAAGCAAGAGGACAACCATCCTTACTTCTTTGCTGCTCCCAACATGCTGGGTCCTGCACAGACGTCTCATGACCTGTCCTGCTCCTGAGAGCTCCTCTGCTCCAAGGCAGGACTTCCAATAGGCATGGTAAACGTGGATGCAGTGCCTCAGCCTTTCTCGCAGCACTGTGACACAGTTCTTGGCTCAGTTTGCAGGCAACTAGTTGCAGAAACTGAACTAATTGCAGGCTCTTGGGATTTTTTCCTAAGAGAACCAGTGCATTCCTCCTTGTTATTGAGCATCAAGTGCCTGATGAGAGAGGGATTTGGGGAAAAGACAATGCGGAGATATCTAGCACAAACTGATTAGCCAAAACGTATTGTTAATAAGCTGCTTATTCATATAATTAGAAATTATTTGCAGCCAGGGTGTCAGTACAGTCTCTCTGCACTGCTCTGATGGAGCAAGGCAGGTAGGTACTGGCCCAAGGGAGACCACTGTGAGCACATCTGATGGTGGTGGGAAGGCAGAGGAATTTACTGCCACTTTATTTTGTTATTGTCACTGTCCTGAAGGGCAGAGGCATGGTAATTTCAAGGGGAGGGAATCTGCCAGGCCACACTGACTGGAGCAATGCTTCTCACTGTGTCAAGCACGAGGTGTCTGGGAAGCAGCAGCAGGAGTGTCCCTCTCCTGTGTCCCTCTTAATGCTGAGAGTAAGCGCAAGACAAGTAAACCCTGCCATTTCTTGTGCTTCCCAAGGCAACTACCCAAGGCAGAGATGGCTGTGGAAGAGCCAAGTCTACCCCTGAACTGTGACAGCCATGGCCAAAGATACTTTGGTTGTGGCTACGTGCGCATCGTGGCTTGACAATTGAACTAGAGATTTCCACAGGTGGATTTGCTCTTGAGGAGAGCTGGCTGCATCCTGATTACCAGGAGAAAGGGTCCTAAGGGAGGCCGAGGGAAAGGAGGGGAAAAGCCACAGAAACCATTCCCCATTCCCTCCATTAGATCTGCCCAGTGGCTGCACAAACAAAGGCATGCAGCACTGCACACCACCATATCTTCCTCCTTCCCATACCTCCATGGGGTTGAAGCCAAGCCTGCAAAGCACCAAGACAGCCTCTACAAGGAGAGGCTGAAGATGCTTGGGTTGTCTGGTCTGGAGAAGAGAAGGCTCAAAGGCAACCTCATTGTTCTCTGCACCTTCCTGAGGAAAGGACACGGAGATAACAGTCCCTTCTCCCCAGTAACTGATGACAGGACACATGGGAACAACACAAAGCTGTGCCAGAGGAGGTTCAGACCAGGCAATAATAAAAAATTCTTTATTGTGAGGGTGGCCAGACACTGGAACAGGCTTCCTAGAGAGGTAGTAGCTGCCCCGTGCCTGGCAGCATTCAAGAGGCAATTGGATAATGTCCTCAATAACATGCTTTAACTTTTGGCTAGCCCTGAAGTCCTCAGGCAGTTGGACCTGATGAGCTTCGTAGGCTCCTTCCAACTGAACTACTCTATTATTCTGAGGCCAAGGGCTGGCTGACTTTAGTGATGTTGCTAGTGCAAGTGTCAGCACTCTTTCTGAGGCTGTCCCAGGGGTCTCTCAAAGACAACAGCTTGTCCTTGAATTCTAACACCTCGATGTCCTTATCAATAGGATTTAGCCAGTTCAGAAGACAATTAAATTACTCAAGTATGAATTTGGTTGTTAAACTGTAGTGAAAGATTTCTGTGCTGAGCCAAGTAGTAAGCCACAAGGCTCAGTCAATTCCTCCAACAGTGCCGTTGTGGGATAGGAGGGTACAGAGAGAAAGTAACTGCTATTGCTCGTATCTGCCTCCAACACTGCCCTCTCTCTTGGCTCCAGCACAGGCACAGAGTTATGATTCCTCCTGCTTCTGCTCTTCTCTTTTCCAGGTAAGGAAGGGATGCAGCAGTACGAGAGGCAAAGGGATCCTGGGTACAATTTTTCTCCTGCATTTGTCTAAGATCCTGTATAATGCATAGTATTCCAGCACTAGAAGAAGAATTTCCTGAAAGTCAGAAAAAAGTGAAAAACTTCTCCCTAGCAGGAGTTTTATACTAACACATCTGATAATGCGCTGAGGCCACTCAGGTGTGAACATTGATATGCTTCTCCCTGCTCTGCTGTGGTGGTAACAGGAAAGGAGAGGCAGAGTCCTTCTGTCAAAAACCTGCTGCTGCACCTAAATCCAGCAGCTTCTTCTTCTCAGAACTCAGGACACTGTGGGAAAAGAATCACAGAATCATTAGGGTTGAAAAAGCCCTTCAAGATCATCTGGTCCAACCATCCCCCTACCACCACTATCACCCATTAAACCATGTCCCTAAGCACCAGGCCCAACCTCTCCTTGAACACCCCCAGGGGCGGTGACTCCACGACCTCCCTGGGCAACCCGTCCCAATGCCTGGACTGCTCTTTCTGAGAGGAAATGTCTCTTCATTTCCAACCTGAATCTCCCCTGGCACAACTTGAGGTCATTTCCTCTAGTTCTGTTGCTGGTTATATGCGAGAAGAGGCTGACCCCCAGCTCCCCACACCTTCCTTTCAGGCAGTTGCAGAGAGCAATGAGGTCTGCCCTGAGCCTCCTCTTCCCCAGACTAAACAACCCCAGTTCCCTCAGCCGCTCCTCACAGGACTTGTGTCCCAGGCCCTTCACCAGCCTTGGAGCCCTTCTCTGGACACGCTGTAGGGCCTTGATTTCATTCTTGTAACGAGGGGCCCAAAAACTGAACACAGTACTTGAGATGCGGCCTCAAAGAAGTTGCTAAAGGAGAGACAGAGAGAGCAGGCAGTGTGTGAGGTACACAGCTGAAATCAACCTCTGCTGGGACATGACTGAAATCAGGGACAGGATTTCATCTGTGAAGGCTTTATCCCATAGTGGGTATGTAGTTTGTGGAAGATGTGTGTTGTCATGTCTCTTAGCCAGGATTTATACTGTGCTTCTTATGCTTTGCAGTGGTCCAGTACCACCCTCTGTCATAAGTCCCTGTAACATCCAGAACTACACTGATGTGAGGAGAGCCTGGTACAGAAGGAAAGACAGAGATGAATATGATACCTTAGCCATCACTGATTACGGTATATCAGCATATCTCAGCAAGGTTTGTACAGAGAGAAGCACGGTACTTGATGACACCCAGAAGGGGATGATCACTGTCACAATGCAGAAGCTGCAAGTTCAGGACTCAGTAGTGTGCTGCTGTCCACACTATGCTCATTCTCATTTTCTCATGAATAATTGAGATTAAGTTGTCTGTTTCTAAGAGTAATTATTTATTTCTGAGAAAAATGTGGGCCATTTTGTAGATTTCTACCTCATTTTTTTTCTGCTTTTCAGTGGTTTGTAGTAGCCTCTCCCAGGTTACTAAGAATCACAATAGCCATAGTAGGTCAGATCAAAGGTCTCCAACAGTGGCTAAAGCAGATAATTAGTTAGAAAGAGTATAAAAACAGAGAGGCACAACGAAACGGTAGTCCAGAATACTCTCCTAGCCTGCAGCAATTCCCTGCAGAGGGCATTTTTATTATAAGAGCAATGACTAAATTCCTTTATCTCTTTAATTCTTCCATTTGTTCTGCTAACACATAAAAACTTTTGGTACGTGAACATCCTGTGGCAATGAGCTCCACACTTTATGCATGCATGCATGCATGGAAAATTTCCTTTTCTCCTTGTATCCTAGCCAGTGACTTGCTTCTTGTAAGACAATGAATTATTGCTCCTGTGCTCTTTCCCTGCTGTTCCCAATTTCATACACTCCTGCATTATCATCCCTGTTCTTTCCTTTCCAAAATGTAGTTTTAGTCATTGCTGTACATAGGGTGCCCCAGATCTTTCTCTGTCTTGGCTGTTTATCTCTGATCACCAACTTAGCCGACTAACTCAAGAGTACAGACTCCACAGGTTTCTGTTGTAATATGCTTTGATTTATTTGGGGGCATGGTTTTATTATTCTAAACTTTTTCCAAGAACACAAAATATTTGGAATTTCTTTTACTTAGTATCCCAGGTCAATTCGACCCTCCCATAGTTAGCTAAAATGTCTGTGAACTGGATTATAATATTGTGCTTATTCTAATAATGGGAAACTGATGCAATGGGATGTTTTACCCGGACATTACTAACCAGTTTGACCTCATCCAGAAACCCAAGGATATGTAACTAGGGAGATGGAGACTGTCTCTGCTGAGTGCCCCTACAATGTGTTGTATTTTTACATGTGTAAAGATTACAAGGCTGTGCAGGAAGGCTGGTGCAGAAAGACACACAGGTAAGAGTGTGCTGTGCTGGTCAGTACAGAAAAGATGACCAGCGCCTCTGAGAATAACACTGAAAAAGGAAGATACACCATAAATTATAACATCCAGAAGGGAGTTCTCAACATTACCATGGAAAAGCTCACAGTATCACAGTACAAGACACTGGAGAATACTGGTGATCATTTTCATTTGTGATCATTCTCAGCTCTCCTGAATAAAGGAAATTAAGCTGGCTGTTTTCATAGGTGAATGCATTTTATTTTTTATTTTGATTTTGATTTTTATTTTTTAAATTGGAGAAACTCCTTTCTCCTAATTTTCCTTGCAGAAGAACTCACTTTGTGCCCCACCTCCTCCACCCATTCTCTCCTCTCCATACTCCACAGTTTGTCTTATCTATTCAGCTGCTCCTGAGCCCCAGCTCCCTCTCCATATCATCTCCAGTTCCTGAATTGTACTGGGAATCAAAAGGACATGCAGAGCCAGGAGGCCATGGTTAGCTGTCCATTTTCACAGCCAGCTGAGTGTCAGCCATGCCAGGAGCTGATCTGAATGGCTAATTTTAATATTTCCACTGTTTCCCCTGTACTTAAAATCACCTCAGCTGTGCCTATATAGACCTCGCTGTCAGTACACCACCTCAGCAGCTGCACACTTGACTGTCCACTCAGTTTCACTTTGTTTCCTGTCATCAACAAGGTCAGTCTTTCCTCTGAATGTATTTTAGTTGGAGATGAAACAGCAAACATCTGCTGCTGCTTCTTCTCCAAAGACTCCTTTAAGTCCACTGAAACAGCCGTCGGTAATGAGGTACAAATAAAACAAAACAGGTGAGCTGTCCCTCACTGCCAGGTAAAAGGGGCAGTCCAAGCACCAAAGGATAGAAAATGAAAGGTTCTGTCAGGCAATGTCCACTTTTGCCCTAAGTGACAAAAGAATCCCCTTTGTTTATCATCAAAGCAATGAGTAAGAGTGGAAAAAGATAACCTAGCTTATCTCACAATTGCAAGACTTGTTGAGAAAAGTTCTTCACAAAAATAAATAAATACATAAATAAAATAAAAAAGAGAGAGACCAAGAAGCTGTAACATTATAGGACAAGGAAAAAATCTTAGACTAGAAAAGTGGCAAGGAGAAAATAAAAGGGAAGCTGCTATTTCACCACATGTGGGAAAAGAAACCCATGAGGCTACCCCACAGAGCCGGGGTTGCCACCACGGCAACTCTTGGGGCTCACAAGGGCAGAAAGCAGCCCACGCCTGGCAAACCCTGCCACGCGGCCCAGGCTGGGCTCTGCCACTGCCCGCCGGCTCTGCCAGGGGCAGCATGTCGCCACTTCTTGCCTCAGAGCCGCCCCGCTGGTGCAGCAAACACGGCCTCACCCCAGAGCGCCCACACTTCCCTCACTTCCCTGCAAACCCTCGAGACTTCCCCATGGGCCCCCGCACCTGGGCCCTGTGTGGTTGTCCCATGTCAAATAAACTGTGCAAAAGCCCAGTGGCTCGGTTTGGTTTCAACAGCTTGGCACACCATGGGCAGGCAGCCCACGGGCTCGGTGTTGGGCACGGCATGGGCAACGAGGGGACTGGCTGTGGTGGAGGAGAGCCCCAGGAAGCATGGCATGCCGAGGAGGCTCGCTGCACAAAGAGAGGCGGCCTCTCTGCCACCACACCTGGGGGGGACTTTGGGGAAGGGCCTGGGCAGGGGGCACCTGGGGAGCGCAGAGGGAAGGGCTGGGCCGCAGCAAAGGACCTGCCCCGGCTCCGAAGCCTTGGCACAGCCGAAGGAGCGCCCCATTGCCGCTGGTGTGAGGGCAAAGTGTGACAACGGCCAAGCGAGAGCAGCAAAGGGCCTCTGGCGTCCGGACGGGCTGCGCTCTGCTCCCAGCCACTTCCCCAAATGCACCCTGAGCTCATCTTGATATTCGGTGTCATTGCAAAACATGGTGAAGGACTTCCGTGGGAAGGCAAGACCTCAGGCACTTCCTCCAGCGGCGTCAGTGGGAGGCAGGAGGTCTCACCGGGCAGACGCGTTAGAACAGGGAGCGTTGGGCAGCCCCCGGCAATGCCCCTGCCCTACACTTGAGGAGGCCATGGAGCTGCGAGTCGTCCTCCTGCTGCCGCTCTGCTTCCCAGGTACGAGGAGGGCTGGGCATGGCTGGGGCTTCCCATGGCACACCCTTCCCCAGTCCTGCTGCCTGCAGAGCCCTGCAGTGGTGGGGCACCACTACCATCAGTCCTGGGAGCTGGGGAAGGGAAGGGAAGGGAAGGACAAGCCCCAGTTCAGACCACCCCACACCTGGCTCCTCCAGGCTCACAGCACAACCCAGCCCAGCGCCAGCTCCCCTCTCCCTCACCACTTCTGGTATTCACAGGTGTCCAAGCCCAAACACCTGGGGAGGTGAACCAACGCGAAGGAAGCAATCTCTCTGTCCTGTGTCCTTACCCACCAGAGGCTGCGTACTGGGAACTGAAATCCTGGTGCCGCTGGACAGATGAAGGATGTCAGCTTCAAGTGGCAATGAGTGGCACAAGAACAGAGTCGTACACAGACCGGGCCGCAGAGGGGCTCGTTACCATACAGAATGACCCCAGACACAGGATTTTTTCCATCACCATGACTGACCTCCAGGCAGAGGATTCAGGCACCTATTTCTGTGCTTACAGTCAAAGCAATGTTCCACTGAAGATGATCTCACTGAATGTCTTCAAGGGTGAGTACCTTATCCCCACGCAAATTCCAGTCCTGTCAAGAGGCAACATCACTGCTGCCCCGCTCCATCCTCCTCCTGCACACAGCGAGTGGCTTGCCCCAACTCCATCCATCAGCCCCCACCCTCCTGCCCTCGCTCACTGCCTTCCCTGCTCGCAGAGCACGGGGTGAAGGAGCCCTGCAGACCCTGCTGGCCCCGAGGCGCACGGCTCCCTGCGGCCCTGCCCGAAGTGCCCTGCCTGGGCTGATGGCCACAGCCTGGCCCAGGTGCCCAGCTCGTGCCAGGAGATGGATGCCCTCACGCCCCAGATCACAGGTCAGACACCAGGTTTGTTGTTGTGCAGAGTTTCACAAGTGGGAGTTGGACAGTCTCTCTGTGCAGTGCCCGTACCATCACCAGCATTACCGCTACAGAAGAAAAGCCTGGTGCCGATATCTAGGTCAGACTGACAGGTGTGAACTCGTGGTGAGCACAGATACCACTTACTCATGGAGTATCAACAAAGCCCAGAAAGACAGAGCCTTGATCCAGGATGACATTTGGAAAAGGACTGTCACCATCACCATGAAGAAGCTGCAGGCACAGGACTCCGGGGTGTACTGGTGTGCAATGTACATGCCCCACACACTCCTTCCATTCACCCGGATAATGGAGGTCCGGCTCTCTGTGGCCAAGCGTGAGTACCTGCTGGCAGATTTTGGCCTCACCTCCCCTGCTTGCTCTCCCTCCTGACCTGTGCCCCACCACTGAGAACCCGACCCTCTCTCCATTTCTGTCTCTCTGCACAAGCTTCTGTCTGCTTCTGCACAGGGTTGTTAAACACCTCCCTGCTACCTGCAGATCTCTGCCAGGATGATTTTCTGCCTGCACTTACAGCACTTCTGCCACGTCCTGGGCTTGATTCACAGAGCAGGGCTCCTCTGGAGCTCCCTGCCTCTCCCTCCCACCTTTCCATCCTTCTGCTGCTTCTCCTGCTCCCGGTAGCTCCCGAAGACACGGGTCACAGCCTGGGTGCCTCGTCTGTGTTGGCTGTCACAGCACGCCCAGAGTTACACCCATGGTAGCAATGGCAGGGAAGTTCAGATGGGGGATGCACAACAGCCCAGTAATTATTCTTCTCTTCTTGTTTGTGATTGCAGGACCAGCTGCAACAACGTTGTCAGTTACTACAGGCACGAGTCAAAATAACCCTCCTGGCAACAGCACACAACCACAGTAAGGCCAAAAGAAAGCCTCTGAGCTTGAACACAGATAAGAGTTACTAATGTCCTGTCCACGATAGTCTTGTCTTCCTGGGGCAGGCAGTCTCTGCGCATTGCAAAGACTCCCGCTTACAGAGGAGCTGGATGGGACAGGCGTCCTTACAATGGACGACCTCTCTCCAGTTCCTGCCCAGAGCATAATTACAAAGGGAGAAGCAGACTGATGAAAGCAAGTTGTACCTTCCTGGAAATGTAGTTGCCTACCTAACTCTTTGGGCTGTTCTCTTTGTAGCAATAGTAACCCTCAGATTCTGTTCCAAAGTCTGTCTTGACTTTGTTTATTCCTGGCCATAAATAGTTAACAGTGAAATAATCCTTGGCTACTATTTCATCCTTCATTTGCCAGGTTGTTAAATGTAAAGGATTTTCTTTCCCCATCAGGTATCTGTTATTATGAATACTACATCAGCATCCAAGAGTACAGTCATACGTCATCTCCTAGTTTGCAAGGTGCAGGAAAACCTAGGAGGAAAAAAGCAGTACCTGCTTCAGAGAGCCTGGAATTGTGGTCTGAACTTTAAATAGTGGTTTGTTCTAAAGGTACAAATAGTAAGTTTAGCAAAAACTCAGAAGGCACAGCCAGTTACAACAATCAAGACAGAATTCCTCCCAAAGAACCTGATCCCCTCCTTCCAAGTACATGAAAGCTATTCCTGCCCCTTTTTTGGTTTCCGTTTGATAATGGGCTATGCCAGCATCATGCTGTGCTGTTATCTAACACTGGTAACTCCTTTGCTCTTCCTGCTTTAGCCCAGATGTAAACAACTACATCATAATCTCTGTGGTCCTGTACCTCCTGCTCCTCCTGGTACTTACCATCTTGATAACATTTTGCATCAGGCACCATAAAAAGCTGAAGAGAAGAGGTATGTGGAAACTGGTGATGCCTCATTTTCTATTCCGGCTTTCTCTGACCATCATTTTTCCACTCCAAGTGAGCTTATTCCCACCTCACTGTACCCTGGAGAAGATACGGCATGTACAACCTGGGAGGCCTCAAGGCAGGCTCCTTGCTGTGATCTCCTTTCACAGTGAGTCAAACCCATGTCCCTCCAGACATGCACAGAATGTGTCCTAACATTTCAGAGAAGTAAAGTCGGGGCAATGTGTTCACCAGATTCAGGGTAGATGGGTCCCATTGGCACACCCATCGCTTCATTCACTGGCCTTTCCTAAAACTCTTGTAGCTCAGACAATACCCAGGCATTGTCACAGATTTCTCTGCTTCTAAAACCTATGGTTCTGGTTCTTTCCAAAGGTAACAGACAAGCAGAGGACACCTGTGACAAACCAGAGGACACAACACAGGTAAGGAAAGTGACTGATTTCCCACACAGCACCTCAATCCTTTCCCAATAGTCTGTGAGGAGCTGGCTGACCCATGGGATGAGGGCCTTGGTGCTCACTTTTGGTTGTGAGCATGAGGGGAAATGATATTTAATGTCACCAGAGAAAGGAATGTTGCTAGATGGAGAGAAATATGGCAATGGCAGGAAATTCCAGTGGGAAAAACAAAACCAAACAAAACAAAAACATACACGGTGGAGCAAATTATAGTAATTTCTGAGAAATGACTCAAGGACTAG
This sequence comes from Stictonetta naevosa, assembly GCA_011074415.1. NCBI lineage: Eukaryota > Metazoa > Chordata > Aves > Anseriformes > Anatidae > Stictonetta > Stictonetta naevosa. Next base: position 2,951,368 of record CM021722.1, on the reverse strand, counting down.
AAAGCAAGGCTAGAAGATGAGGTTGTAACAAATATCAAGAAGATGAGATGAAGGAAAGAATTTTCTGTCCTTTCACCTCTGTCATGACCAAAGGTAATATTTTACACAACTTCTCCTTTTCCCTTAGGAAAATCTTGTTCCCTTGATAACAGCTGTGTCTTGGCACTGAATCATACTGACAGTTGTTTACACTTTCTTTTCATAGCTTGAGAGCACTGAAAGAATGGGAAGTCCCCAGGATGACAGCAAAGACCTAGAATATGTCACCCTGGACTTTAAATCCCAACTCAGCTCAGAGGAACCTCTTTACTGTAATGTTGAACCAAATCAGGCTACCAAGAACCCCAAAGATGAAACTGTGGAATATGCTATCATTGCACTCAGTTAACAACAACAGCAACAACAACAGCAACAGCAACAACAACAGCAACAGCAACAACAAGAATGAAGCACAGAACTCCACAACAATCCAGAAATGGGAGGAAAGAACTGGAAAAAGAACTGGAATAGAAAGTGGGAATGGAGAGTAGAAAATGTGTGCATGGACAGTGGGGAAAGAGCTTTGGTTTTGCTGTTGTGTATGTTGCCTATGCATTTTAAGACCTCTCTCCTATTAGAGGCCAGCAGAGAATTCTGTCACAAGTATGCAGATTCTCTCAGGCCAGAAAGAGGTGCTGGTTAAGTCTCAGGATCCCTTGCGCATTTGCTTCTTTTGATTCTATTAAAATGCAGACTCTTATGGAGAGGCAGGTGTGGAGGAGTATCCTTTTGAAAAAGAGTAGTGTTCACCTGGCTGTGGGTGGGTTTGGTATTTCAACTATATACACTGGTAGAAGCTCTATCCCACTCCTAAGGGTTTCAGTTATTATGGCCAGGCAAACTTATTCCAGTGTTCTAGGATTAAACTCTTACCTTGCTGCCACGGGGTTCGTTTGCCATGCTATGGGTGGGGGATTTGAGCTCTGGAGTATAGGAATAAGCAGAACCAACATCTGCCTGACAGCAAGTAGCTTGAGTGCTTCAACAAGCTGAAATACTGCATTGCAAATTTTGCAAACTGAAAGTTCTGCTATATAAATATGAACACTAGAAGGTTTTCCAGCTAAAAAAATAGCGATGCATATATGCAATACATATACTTTTCGATACTTAATGCAAATCCCTGTATAACCTAAATTTATCAGTCTGATTAAGACGGTAAGAGGCTTTCAAACTAAAGCCAAATATCTAGATGTTGATCAAGAAGAGCATGCATGATGGATTTGGGGGTGAGGGGAATGAGGGTGATATCACTACTGAGTGCAAGTACAAGCATCTCTTTATGAAGTGCAGTGGGTTCTGGGGTGGATTCAATGTGTGGATTACATTAATGAGAGCCTTCAACACTATATCCTCTAGACAACTCAATTATTTCACGGCTTGAGGGTTGAATTTGCTGACATGGTTATCTGTAGCAACAGCATATTTATGGAGTCTCTGAGGCCTGTACACTGAAAACAGAATGAAGGAACAGGTGAAATGTGAAGTTTCAGTTACAGCTTTCCATGTGTAGCTTGTGCAGACTACTCCATCCTTCCACCATGTCCTAATTGGAGACTCTTTACTCTGTTTAAAAACTTTTGGCTGGTCTGCTGTCCCACAGCTTCTGTTCCTCACCAACTGGCTGCATAAACCAAAGCAGTGTAGGATAAAGACAAGCGGGGAGAACATAGAAGCATAGAATCATTAATGTTGAAAAAGCCCTCCAAGATCACCTGGTCCAACCATCCCCCTACCACCACTATCACCCATTAAACCATGTCCCTAAGCACCATGTCCAACGTTTCCTTGAACACCCCCAGGGACGGTGACTCCACCACCTCCCTGGGCAACTCGTCCCAGTGCCTGACCGCTCTTTCTGAGAAAAAACGTCTCCTCATTTCCAACCTGAACCTCCCCTGGCGCAATTTGAGGCCATTCCCTCTAGTCCTCTGGTAATCTGTGAGAAGAGGCTGACCCCCAGCTCCCCACACCTTCCTTTCAGGTAGCTGTAGAGAGCAATGAGGTCTGCCCTGAGCCTCCTCTTCCCCAGACTAAACAACCCCAGTTCCCTTAGCCGCTCCTCACAGGAGTTGTGTCCCAGGCCCTTCACCAGCCTTGGAGCCCTTCTCTGGACATGTTCCAGGGCCTCGATGTCCTTCTGGTAGTGAGGGGCCCAAAGCTGAACACAGCACTCGAGGTGCGGCCTCACCAGAGCAAAGCACAAGGGGAAAATCACCTCCCTGGTCCTGCTGCCTGCACTATTTCTGATACAAGCCAGGATGCCATTGGCTTTCTTGGCCACCTGGGCACACTGCCAGATCATGTTCAGGTGAGCATCAATCAGCACCCCCAGAAACCCCCAGATCCTTTTTCTCTGCACAGCTTTCCAGCCCTTCAGCCCCAAGCCTGTAGCCTTGCATGAGGTTGTTGTGGCCAAAGTGCACAACCCAGCACTTAGCCATGTTGAACCTCATCCCACTGGCCTCTACCCATTGACCCAACCTGTCCAGGTCCCTCTGCAGGGCCTCCTTACCCTCCGGCAGATCAACACTTCCCCCCAGCTTGGTGTCATCTGTAAACTTACTGAGGGTGCACTCAATTCCCTCATCCAAATCATCAACAACAATATTAGAGAGGACGGGCCCCAACAACAACCCCTGGGGAACACTACTCATGACCAGGTGGATTTCACTCCATTCACCACCACTCTCTGGGCCCAGCCATCCCAACAATTTTTAACACAGCAGAGTGCACTTGACCAAGCCATGGGCCACCAGCTTCTCCAGGAGAATCCTGTGGGAGACCGTGACAAAGGCATTGATGAAGGCTAGATAGACTACATCAACAGGCTTTCCCTCATCCACCAAGCAGGCCACCTGGTCATAGAAGGAGATGAGGTTGGTCAGGCAGGACTTGCCTTTCATGAACCCATGGTGGCTGGGCCTGATCCCCCGGGTGTCCAATATATGCTGCGTGATTGCATTCAAGATGACTTGTTCCAAGTCACCTTTCCTGGCACTGAGGTTAGGGTGCCAGGAAATGAGTGCCAAAATGAGTGTTTCTGGAGAAAGGAAGGAAGGAAACAACATGTGGTACTACATCAGAGGAATGGAGAGGGCACTGGGGTGTTTTTGAACATAATTTGGCTTGCCCTGCCAGCTGCAAAGATGAGCCCTGATATAGATATGAGGAAGGTCTTGTACAGACACTAGCACAGAACAAGAAACTGGTAGCCTTAGCAAAGAAGTTGTAGGAAGTATGAAAAAGACAACAGAGGAAGAAGCAGAAGAGGGCTGTTCTCAACATCAGGTGATACAAGGGAAGTGACAGTACTTTAAGAGTGGATTATTTACAGATGTAAATGGCCAAGTGAGTCAAACACATAATTTATTTATAGATCTCCAGTGTAGCTCTGATACAGGCTGGCAGCTTCCAGGAGTTGCCAAAGGAACACCAGACTGGCAGGGACCTGATCATTCCCCCGATATCCTGAATAACCTTGCCATAAATTATCAAACATGTATTTCCAATGCACTTGGTCTCTGCCCTTCACTGTTATGAGACATCTTTGCATCTCTGCAGGAATCCACAATCCAGCCAGACTCAGATGTAGTTTTGTGCTTCTGCAGTACTGTGCTGTACTTTAAACAGTTCTCCCTAGCTTATTCACCAGTGCTGCTGGAGAAAACCAGCATGCCTACTTCCAGCACTCTTTATTATTATTATTTTTTAAATTTTTGCTACAGCATGGAAAGCAAGCTCCAGTGGCTTCTTCCAAAGTCACAGAGGACCAGAAATGCATGTGAGGTTTCATGGGAAAGCTCATCAGGGCCTTGGATACCATTACTTCCCTGTCTCTGCTGGGCATACCTTAAATTATGCATTTATTGCCTTTATTTAGTAGTCATCTGGTGAGCAATGAGAAATGAGTTGATGGGTGTCAGCTCAATTCCTCTAAAAGACCAAAAACCCTAGCACTTTTTCAGCTGCACCAAGCTCTGCAGACAGGTGGCAGATTAAAGGGTCCTGAACCACTCGTTATTCACAGGCCAGTCACATCCAGCTTTCCAATAGGGTTCTCTTGCTATAGCCGCAGCAGGGAAGCTGATTTGTTCTTTGAGAATGTCAGAGTTGCCATGTTTAACTTGAAACTAAAGGAAGAAAAAGAAAAATGGTTCCAGAAATGGATCATCCAGCCCACAATTCCTCTAACTATTTGCTATTCTTGCTGTCAGTTACACTGGGTCAAACAGTGGAAGAGTAATAGTAGAAGACAATCAAGTAGAAGAAATACATTTTCAGGGTCACAGTTGCTTCTGATCAAAGAGAATCCAGACTTGTGCTTATTGGAGCAAGAATGAACAAGAGCTGGAATGTGTAAGCCCCACTGAGAATTTTTAGGTACTGTGAGGTACAGTTTTCTTAAACACTAACTAGAGGAAAGAAAAGGAAGGCACATTTATTAATGGATAGACCTTCATGTTTATCTGCCTGTTTCTGTAAGTTAGGAAGTAGTAGTAAGTAGTCTTTACCAGCACTAGCATGGAAGATCTCCAAGTAAATAAATCAAAAATAAAAAGGGCAGCCAATCAGTTTGCTAATGCTACTGGAGACCATCACATGATGTTCTCTTTCAGGCTGTCTAGACTAAACTCTGGCGGTGAGTGGGCAATGCTGATGCCTGAATTTTCAGCTTGTGAGAGAAATGCCCGTCCCTGATGAATTGCTCAATACACAGGCCAAAAAAGATGCCAAGTTCCTGTGCTCATTCCTTCCGGCAGAGCAGGGAGGGGGGAGAAGCAAGCTGCTCTTGGGCAACAATCCTTTTTGCTTTTGTCCAGACTCATCTCTTGACTGCTTCTCTGCTGGGTAGACATGGAGAAGCTCACACACCTCATCTTGTTGCTTTTGTCAGGTAAGAAAGCATGCATGGCCTTGGGTTTCAGTTAACGGGCAGGGTAAAGGACTGGTATAAACTTACTCTATCTGTGCCTCATATAAGATTGATAATATTACAGGAAAAGACAGGCCATGAGATAAAGTAGCTCTTTCTGGATGCAAAGCCATCTTTGTGGTAGCATGCAGCTCTTCAAAAGACCAATAAAAACTCTTATTATGGTTGAAGTTCACTCTTTTCTCTTAATTTAAGAAAGGGCCAGCAATGATCCAAGCGCTCACCTTTTCTTACAGGGATCCTTTTGAGTCAGAACAGGAGTCTTATGGACCTTCTCAGAGTGAAATTGCAAAATCCTATTTGTTTGCATTTGTAGGGGGTTGAATGTAAATTGCAGCAGCTGTGGTTCAAGAGGAGAAAAATAAAATTCATTGAAGCAGGGACCTCTCCTCTGAAATCTTAGGCATCACTGTAAGCCGAGAAGAATATCTCTGTAGAGAGCAACACCCCCAGTCTCTATTTTCAGCTTGAAGAGCAATGTCCACCTGCAGTGAGAAACAAGGCAAAGGATCTAGCTGGTATTCCCAGCACAAAGCTTTCCCTCTCCAGACAAATTTTGGAGAGCCTAGATATCTGAAAGAGTGCACAGAAAGATAACAAATGCAGGCTTTGGGAGCACAGAAACCTATCTCAACTATGACAAAAATCTGAATGAACTTGGAAAAAAGTCCACTATATTTTTTCTGGAAGCAAGCAACAAGGGAGAACAAAAACAAACAGTAAAGGACCCGTCAGCAGAATTGGCTGAAAAGATAATGACTCAGTTTTTCCACAGGGGCATCAGCAAATCTTTAAATGCCATGATTCTGATCAAGACATTTTTGCAGTGGTGTTTCTGGTCAGTTAAAGAAGTACATGGGGCTGCCGCTGAACTGAAGAAGCTAACTGAACTAGGGGCAAGAAACGGTCCACAAGAGAAATAAGAGAGGGAGTTAAAATGTTTAGTTGGCTTGCACAGGGCTGGACTGGACATGCAGGGAGGTAAGCCTTGACTAGAACTACCCAGTGGAGCAAAATATCAGGATAAAGGCTTGTAGGTGTTAGATAATTGAAGAGCATAGCTCCACTTTTATGCTTTCTTCTAGGAAAGCCTGAAAGACCTTCAGTGTTTTGTTTTGTTTTAGTTTACAATTCACTCAGAATTTTTATGATTATTTTAAGACGTTATTAAAAGGCTCTGCCAGCACAAAGTCCTCACAACGACCTATTTTTAAATTTACTTCTGTTTTAGCGTTACTTATGGTTTCACAGAAGACTCAGAATTTTTTCACCAGAAATACAAATACTTCCATAAATACCATACTGCACTTCTCTCCTGAATTATTTATAGTTAAGACGGTCCCTTCTGTCTTTGCCCACCACAAAGAGGAATGAAAATTAGAAATAAGGAACTAACGCAAAAAATAAAAATAATATATATATAAAGAAGCTGAAGACCAGTTATCAACAGGATTAAAATTAAAAGGATATTAAAAGACAGGGTGAAAACATCTGCCAACTCTAGAGTCAGGAGTCGGATTAAGAGGTAACCTGCTAAACAGCTAGCTGGGCACTTGTAGGTATCATTTCCAACATCTGCCAAGATGTTTTGCTTCCTTTGGCTATGTAAAGCCCTTAAAATTGGGGTAATCTTCATGAGCATTTACTGCAAAGGACCTTTTCCACAGCAGAGTGCACATTGGAGCCAAATCTATACTTCTGAACATATGTGGAATCTATACCTTTGAACCTTGCTGCAGCTGTATTCAAGTAGGCAGGTTGGATGCTGCGAAGTAGGGGTGTTACAGCAAGACAAATCTGAAAGTTACTTAGAAACAATTGGTCATTATTGTGTCAAGCTGTGTTTTGATGATTTGCCTTGTAAAAAGACCTTTTAAAAGCCAAGCCAGTTTGCCTGGCGCCCAGTCCATCTACTTGAATACCCAGCTTCATGCTCCTCAGAATGAGAGGAAAATGCAAGTTTATTTTTAATCCCCTAGTCATGTTGGCAAACAGCTTCCTCTTAATGGGCAGGAGCCCAACGACTACAGCAAGTGTGATGTGATTGCGCTCCAGACTGCAATCCACAGCAGTCACCACAGGGCCAGAAGGGGAAGATGAAGACCAAAATTGGCTGAGCTTCAGAAAATCTGCAAATATTAATGGAACGGTTACCTCAGTCCTTACCCCAAGAGCTGCCTGGCACGAGCCAGATCACACACCAGTCAAAAAGATCACTACTGACATATTTCAACAAAGTCTGAACCAAGACTCTCATGAGGGAAGCAGACAGGTGAGCCAGCCCTACAGTTGGCAGCAGTCATCATTAGAGTTCTGAAAGAGGGAAATGGCATTTGTTTAGCCTAAACACAGTGATAAGCAATACACGTAAAAGAGATGTGGCTCACCACTTTCTCCTTCTAGCGTCCTGTGCTGCAGACAACATCACACTGGTGTACGGAGTGGAGGGGGGGACCATATCTATCAATTGTACCTATAACCCCTGGCAGCAGCGGTGGAGAGAAAAGAGCTGGTGCAAGCAGATCGATGAGACCAAGTGCCAACAGGTGGTGAGTGCCCGCCGCTTCTGGCTGCCCTTCCTGAAGAACAGGAACGGCACCACTTCCATCAGTGACAATGTCCACGAAGGGGTCCTGACGGTGACCATGAAGCAACTCAAGAAGCAGGACGCTGGGCTGTACCAGTGCAGAACTGACTACCTGGGGGAAAAAAACACCTTACAGAAGGTGCAAGTGAAAGTGTTGACAGGTAGGTCCTGGGGCTCTGAGTTTCATGAGTTCCTGAGTTTCAGCTTAAATTTCACGTGTCTGCAGATGTCAAGGCCTTACTTTGCTAAACATTTACTTTCCTCTAAGGAAGTACCATGCTTCATTGTCTCTTTTCAGTTCCTAGTTTACAGCAACTACTACAGACTTCAAACACGTGTCATCTATAATCACCCAGATTAACCTCCTAGCATGCAGTTCATTGTCCAGTCTCCTCTTGGTTACCTATGCCTAACTGGGGCACAGGTTTTGTGAAACCAATGAGTATCACACAGGAACATTTACAGACTAAACTATTCTGTTTCTGTCATCAGCTGTCCTGGAAACCCAAATGCCAGAGGAGCCTCGTGCTGTGCACAGCATCTCCAGGTAAGCCATAAAACTTTTTCACATGCTCTGAACTCTCACTTTCCTAGGACTAAACTGGATTAGCATCTGCAACTCCATTTGAAGCTGAGAGGAATACCACCACAGGCATATTCTCTGCCTATTCCTAATCCATGACAATTCTCAAAGCTGCTGTGTAGTTTCTAAATGGAATGCAGTGCTTCAGGGACAGGCAAAACAATTCCTGCAGATCATAATTTAATGGTGGAATCCGCAGTGTTAGGTTAAAGATTGGACTAGATGATCTTGCAGGTCTTTTCCACCTAAAACAGATTCTATGATTCTAAAATTTATTCATTGTGAGATCTTAAAGTCAAAACCTGTAGCAGTTGTTCTAACCTCTGAGGCTCTGCTATGCCCAGGCACAGGGCTTGTCACATGAGATGTTACCATCTTTGCACTTTATACTACCAAAATACAAGAACTTCTTTAAAGGTTGAACCATGCCCCATGCTCTTCCTGGCTAAGCCTTTTTTTTTTTTTTTTTTGTACTTATGGCTCCCCATAGCATCCATCCTGAAGCTGACTTCACTGTCTTCTATGTCATTGGCGGACTCCTGGCTGTCAAATTTGTGGTGGCTGTTTTGATCTTTTTATCATTAGCAAGAGTGGGAAAAACAGAGAGACAGATCAGAGCAACTCAAGCTTGAATGAACAGCGGGTCCTCCCTTTCCCTGGTGACCTCGTAAAGCATGCACGTGATGGAATCAGCTCCTCCTCGAGAACGCTGCTTAGAGCTGAACCAAGAGAATCGACAGGGAAATGAACATCAATCATCTTCTGGCAAAGCTTTGCCACCTGCTGTAAGAAAGAAAAGGATCACCCACAGGACATAGGTATTGACAGACCTATTGCCCTAAAGAGGGAATGTCACCATCTCACCTTCTCTCATTGCCGCTGACCAACTTTTCCCAATGCAATTGAAGTGAAATGATGCTGCCAGTAACACCTGAACCTGGTGGAAGGAGATGGAACTGGGGGTTGGGGGGAAGGAGGAATATGAAATATTTTTGTCAAGAGATCCAGCAAAGACTTATGTATGTGCAGATGCTTCCCCAGACACAGTAAAGGTGACAGAACTCTGCTCCATTTTCCCCCAGCTCAATGCCAGGCCAGACAACGCTTTGTTGTAAATAAAAGTACAGATACACCAGTGAACATAAACAGGAGTTCAGATAATGCAGCTCAACCACCGTGTGTTCTTGTGGAATTCACAAATTCACATACACATGGTAAAAATGATAAGATATTGTTCTGTCACAATTCCCCAGGGAATTTGCAATTCATTGAAGAGCTAATAGCTTTTTTCAGCATGTCCTATACGTCTACAAATCCGCTGAACTCTTATTCCAGAAGCGTGAAATATAACCAGAAGTGTATGGTTTGTACTGAAAGCCAATAATATCTAGAAATCAGTTCTGTAACTCAGATTCCACCCTCTAATGACTGCCCTTTTCGCCATACTTATGGCAATGCAGTGCTCTGCTATCACCTCTAGTCACTGCTAGCAACTGCTCCATACCACCAGGCAGTTATTCCAAAAACTTATCTCCAGCATCATTCCACTGGGGTCTGGATTGAGACCCGTCAACGTGATGTTATTTCACAGTACTGCCACGTGACAGATTCTCTTTTCCCAAGGTGACCAGCTCCCACAGACTTCCTCTGGCAGAATAGATCCTTAGTGGACAGTCGGTGTGGAAAGAGATGCGGAACTGCAGAATGTAACAGAAAGGGATGTGAAGGCTATGCACAACTCTGAACCTGCTTCCTCATTTCTCAAGTGAAATGTTCAAAGCGTGAAGTCTTTGTACTTCTCCCTGCCTTTCATCTACTTTCTCAAGGGGATGTTACCAACACGATTATTGTTCATCCCTTCCCCAAATGAAGCTGCATTTAACTGCCCAAAGACCCCGAACCCAAGACCATTCACACATATTTCCTTGCATTGCCTACAAAGCTAAATAAAAAAATGATTATCTTACTTAATGTGGATTCATGATAAAGGGCTGGAGTACCCCAACTCACAATACATCACCCAGTCAAATGGTAACACTTAGAACATGCTGGCATGTTTATAGTGTACACAAGTGCCCCAGGACACCTGGGCAGGTTGGCAGGTCAAGGTGCATTTAGCACTGTTTAGATGAGCTCCATTTAGATTCCAAAACCAGACCAGGCTGTTCATGGTTGTGCTATAAGCTAATTTCCTCAGCTTCCACAGGGTAAATTAGCCTGTATACAGCTGCACAGCACTGCAGCTGTACTAACACAAACCTAGCTTTAATATTCCTGGATGCCACTGTAGTGCCCAGTGTAGAGATGAGCAGCAGTAAAGCAAGGGAATCACAGCTCTAGCCAGGAGGCTTTGGTCCTAATTCCAGCTCTAACGTGTTGAGAGACCTCATGCAGGGCTGTCCACTGCCTCCGTGATGTTGGGGGAGTGTAATGCTGGTTCTCTGGCGGTACTCTATGAGCTCTTTGGGAACAAGGATAAGAAACTTGCATCTAAGTGCAAAACAGCAGGAAGAATGAACACATCCTACTGAAAGCTGCTCTGCAGTACATCAAGGTGGCCCTAGAGACCAAAAATATCCATTCCTTTCCCAGCCACACAGCATGGTTGCTAAACGTGGCTATCTAGAAAACAATATACTTAAAGCAAAAAAAAAACAACAAAAAACAGCCAGTAAACATGGTGCAGCCTTCCCACATGGGAAGTAATATTAAGATTGTGGTTAAAAGATGTTCTTAGTGACTCCAAACTGGAAACATCACTAGGCAGGAGATGACTGTAAATGACAAAGCAAGTTAGCTTCCCCTGCACCAGAGAATTCCTCAGTGATAAAGACGATCTGGGATATTTTTTTTTTCTCTGTGCCCTAAACCACTTTCTACTTCAGGATGGGCAGTTTTCCAGCCCTGCTGCTCTTTCTGGCACTACCAGGTAAGGCTCAGAGACTTTTTATTTCTCCAGGGAATAGGGTACTCTCCGTGCTGATGTGTGCACTGCATACTCTTATCTGCACTTTTTATTCAGGCCATCTATGGCCAGACACAGAATAAGACTGCCAGATGTCAGTGAGAAACTACAAGAGGAGGAGACATTCAGCCTGAAATGTGCTTATTTTAATTATACAAGCTTTTGGCTTCTCATTTGTCTTTACAGTAGTTTGCTAGTATGTCCAGAAATTGATTTTATGAGAGATACTTGGCAATCTCTGACTTTCTTAGACCTTCCTCTCCCACCACTAAGCATTCTTTGTCTGAAATCACCTAGCATATGGGGAGGGAAATCTGTGTTGCTTTCTCCAGATATGTGATGGATGAGGTATTGTGAGCAACGTCAGACAGGCTAGCTGCTGTTTGCTTTCTTACTGCCAATAAATACTGAGTCCACAGAGAGGAACAATCTGAATAACAATGGAAAAAGGGTAGTGGCACTGTTTTTTCTAGGCTAGGCATGGATGTTTATTTATGCAAACCTGCAGAGTTAAATAACTCTTCTCACAGTCCTCACAATACTCACAGGTATTAGTGGTATAACATAAGAAAAAGTGGCATACTAAGCTGAGATTAGTTCTAGCATCAATTTTCCTTTTTTTTTTTTTGAAAGGATCATGCATGCCAGGAGAGGACACACAAGTGTTTCTGCAAGTAGAGGGAGACTCCTTCAGGGCTAACTGTTCATATGATGTGCACAAGCATTTACATGAGAAGAAATTCTGGTGCAAGGAGCTATCAGAAACATATTGTCCAGTCTTACCCTTGAGTTTCCCTTCAGAAGAAGGGATTAATCCTAACCGTGCATGGCATCGTCCTGTTCAGCTGAGAGACTTAGGAGGCGGCTGGTTTTCTGTTATCATGGCAGCACTTCGAAGAGAGGATTCTGGCACATACCAGTGTGGAGTCTGGGTAGATCTGAAGCAAATTTTGCTGCAAAGAATACAGATGGTGGTTTCACCTAAGGGTGAGCTATGAGGTCAATAGTGCACTGGGTGGGAGACAACCAAATTAAATCAAGAATGATGTGTCATTTCCAGTTTTTGTTCCATAGCAAAGTATGGTGTATCTAGTCACAGAGATTCCGCTAGATAGTATCAAGGGCAATAAGAAACCACAATATGTATCTGCATGTATCTAGAGGCAGAAATGGCCAAGAAATTATTTTCTCCATATGAAATCAAAAAGCATCAAAGGGAAAGAAATCATTGTTTAAAAAATTACTATCAAAAACCATGAATACAATTTTGTGGGATTATACCCATCAAAAACAAATGGATTTAGGTTTGGGGCAGAAACATTTCAGACAAGTTGATGAAAACTAAAAAAAAATAATACTTTTTTTTGGGGTATAAGATCTTCCATTTTGTTGAAAATATTTTCCAGTCACAGAGATCTTTCACATAGAAAGGCTTTGATAACTCAAGTAGCTGACCTATTAAAGGTGTTAAAAGACTTGTGAGATGGAGCAACATCCTCCTAAACGTGAACACAACACAGAGGTAGCTCCATGTCACAGCACCCGGGGAATCTGACAGCAATGACAGCCCTTGAACCTGATACCAGGGCTGGTAACTTCCACGTCTTCTGCCAGTTCTCTTTGTGCTGGTGTTTGCTCTGCTCCTTCGTTGGGTGAGATGTGTGCTGTTGTGGGGATTGCATTCTCCTGCCTTTTGCTCCTCTAACAAATCACCACTCTGTTGTCTTTAGAACCTGTAATGATATTTGCAAAAAAAGGGAAATCCCTGTTCCTCCACTGCTCCTATTCTGTGACAGTCAACGTTGGGAAGCTTCAGCATTTTATGTGGTGCAAAATGGTGTCCCGAGCTACATGTCAACCTATTATCAGAGTTAAGGCTGATCAAAGTATCATTAAAGTAGGAAGGACCGAAATGATGAATGACTTCTCATGGAAAATGATTAGAGTGTGGCTGAAAAATCTCCAGCTTAATGACTCAGGAGAATACCATCTCAAGAGCCATTTCCAAGGGAGAAACAAACTACTGAAGAGGATCATGCTGAAAGTTTTGGGTGAGTTAATCAAAGAATTAATGAGGATCTTCTAAAAGTCAGCAATTTTTTAGTACTCGACAAGAAAGACTCCAGGTCAAAGTTAAAGAGCTCTCTTCTGAGCCTTGAAATTTCCTGAGACACAGATTATTCCTGAATTTCATTTCTTACACAGATTTTTTGATACATACTAATGGTAGAAATTGCAGCCAATTCTTGGGAGGGAGGCAGTCTAGTTTGGCTTCATTGACTAATGAAATTTAACATTCACATCAGCAGATGAAACAGACTCCAAGAGATCTGAACATTTACGTGAATTTCTACCTGAGTTCACCTCTTTATCACTAATAAATTAATAAACTTTCCTATTTGCTTTCACACTTTACTTCTTCTGCTTTTAGCTGGTGCAAAAAGCAGCAAAACAGAAGATACTTCGTGGAAGCTATTTGATTTTTCTGACAACTGAAAAGTGTGGAGGGAAGGGGAAATCACAAGATTTCTTTTTTAAGAAAAAGATCACGAGATTTTTTTTTTCTAAATTTCTTCCTTTCTAACAGCATTCAATTGCTACTCAATTTTTACATCACTTTCTAAAATGGTATGAATTTTCACGGCTTACCTATCCCTTTTATAAAACTTAACCCCAACAGTAGCTGTCCTTTCCCTTTGATCTGTCACAGAACCCCAACTTATAAGGGAAGCAGAAACCACAACTCTATTGCCCCTCTGCACATGATATAATCATCAAATAAGCAGGTTTTCCAAGGCATGATGAAATTTGGTAGGAAATATTTTGCAAGAATGAAAAAAAAACAGAGGACTATAACCCAAAGGGAAGAAAACTGGACTCACAGGATGTCTGTTCCTGTCCAGCTAGCTACTAGCTCTCTGGCTGGGCCTACATCTGAAGTTTTCATTTAGATTCACTGATAATAGGTACTATTGAACAACCTAAACAAAACTCCCAGAGCCTTCTTGAGAAACTGGATGATCCCATTCCAGTGACTCTGCTGCATTAATAAACCTTCTTCTGTGGGTAAATAGCACAGGAGGAATATTCTTGTGCACAATTTCATGGGTAACAAACAAGCAATAACTCCAGAGCACCCTACCAACCTGTAAAGCAGGATTTTTTAGCATGAGAGGAAGTCACCAGGGATGGATCGATGTGGGAAAATCACCTGCTCTTGGTTTTTCTTTTTCAAGGGGAAAACTGGAAACTGGGTGCCAGCCCCACAGATGCCAGCAAAAAGGACCAGAGGTAAAAGCAAAGATTCTGACTCTAATCATAGCATTCTGGATGTAGTACAGGATTCGAGGGGTGCTGTGACAAACAGCTGAAACTTGCACATGCACACATACACGTAGGCTTCTGTTTCTCTGCCATGGGGTTTGGACCAACCTCCCCAAGTCCCATAAAAAGCTGCAGAAGTCTCCTATTGGTTTCAAGAGCACCAGGAGAGGCCACTGCTGAAGATGCCCAATTTGACTGCATCCTTCCTTTCTACATGGTTAAAAGGGACAACCATATGGCCCATGCGATGCTACAGTGATTCTACCTCTGGTACAAGCTTGCCTAAGACCAACCCCAGCTAAACAACACAAAATGTTAGATGAGAGTTATTACCAGACCTAATCAAAAGAGACACTCATAATGATCCTGATCAGACAGATCATGAGAATAGCTACTGGATCCTGATGAAGAATGCCTTTGAGCTCTAGTAGCACTGCAACTGAGTGCAGGAAGAGATTTCAAGCTTCTGAATATGCCCTGGGCTTGCCAAGTGCCAAAGAAAATACAGCTGGGATGTATTCTTTGTGTCTGTAGACCAGTACTAACCATGTAGAACCAAATTTGTTTAGAGACAGCATGATGAATTTTTATCCTGGAACCATACTCCATTTTCCAACACACAAAATCCCCTTCCAAGTTATCCTAATCACCTCTCATGCTGTAAATAGTAATGGAGATACCATGGTTTTCCTTGCAGGACTCTTTATGCTGTCATGGTGCTGAGTTCCTTCCTGGCTACAACTGCCCTGATTGCTATTGTTACACTTTTTGTCACCAGCTACATCAGAAGGAAAAGGGCAGGTAAAGCTCTCTAACCCTATTCTCTATTTTTCCCTGCCCCTAGGGCCTGGTTTCACATCACCCTGAGTTCCAGTAAGGTTTATTTGTAGTATCACTGCAAAAGGAGGAAACAAGACCAAGCTGAGAGAAATGCAACATGTGAGCTAAATGTCAGGGACAGAAGAGTGGGGGCAATCATTTTTAAGATGAAAAGGTAAAGGTGTGGTTCTGCACTCAAAGGTGATTCTGTTATTTGCGGCAGGAAAAGGGATGGACTTTGGCAGACATCCTGATTTCAGAAAAGGAGTGCTGCAGGTAAGAGAGCATCAGAAATCCCTCATTCTTGGTGCTTTGTTTGATCTCTGTCACACAGAGATGCTGGCTCTGTGCTTACCACTCAAGGTGATTACAAAGCACGCGATACCACACATCCTACAGCGAACACGTAGCATTTGCTCAAGCTAGCAGACTACAGCTAGCAGTTTGTGTTTGTGATTGCCCACATGTGGCTGCAGAGCAGGCACAACCTGACTCAGTTATTTGGCTAAGTCATAACCCCTCTGCACGTTTTTGTTTACAACACTCAGAAAAAAAAATGCAACATATAATTTTGAAAGTTCGCTGGCCTTGAACCTTTAGTAAGATCAACAAAGCTTCTCATCAAAAGAAAAATCTGCTAGCTGTAACCCCCATAAATATTCTCTGTGTTAACTGTTGCTGCACCTTTCTACCCAGTCCCTTCAGACTTAGGAAGCAGAGTTTGGTATAAAAGAAGTTTCCCAAACTTCTCTGAGCATGCTTTCCCTTTTCTCCAGCATCCTCTCCCCTCTTCCCCAGCTTCATGATATGAGGAGAAAATATTTGTAATTTTAAGTGAACTGAGACTAATATTTATAACCACAAAATGGTGAATTTCTTTTTAATTTCTCACTCTTCACGTCTTTTCGAAGGATGGAAGAAAAAAAGCAAGTAGAACTTCAGATGGGGATAAGAATGACTGCACAATATATACTGTCTTAAGGCACCAACCTCAAGCAAAGCCTGAAGATGTTACATATGTCAACGTACAGCCTTCACCGAAAGTTTTATTCCACCTTGAAGAACCACCAGGGACCTCAGTTTTCTCGGGGCCTGTAGAATATGCTACTGTTTTCTTCAGAGCCACGGCTCCACATACTGGAATTAAGAAAAAGAAGAACAGGTCCACCTAAACGAAGCAGCACAAAGCCTTGGGTTTATTCGTAGAATTTTGCTGAACCGGGCTTAGAAACAATCCATTTGTAACCGGCTGCTGAAGCTGGGTACACACGGGATTGCCCGGTTGAATGCTGCTGAAAGGATGAGACACATGGATGCACACACCTTCCCTGAAAAAATAACCACACTTTTCCCATAGTGCAGCATCACAATTCAGCTATTAGTAAGCAAACGTAGAGAAAGGCTGTAGTATATTTGCTTTCTCTAAATTGCTCTTTTTTTAAACAATGAACAACTCTAAACCCAAATACAGGAAACAGATTCTCTCTCATTGCAACAGATCCAGTGCCACAGCCAGCAATGGGCTTTGAGATACGGGAGCATGACACTTCCTTCTAGAGTTTTAACTTCAACAACTCACGTAAATAGTTGCATATAAAATGTTAATCATTGCCCATGCTTATTAGGTCCAAATCAGCAAAGTGGTAAAGCATCTGCTGAATTTTAGCAGGTAAATTGTTTCATGTACATCAGAGAATCAAGTAAACATGTTTAGTTTTGCTGAAAAATTTGTCTACATTATATGTCTTCAGTTTGAACATACAAGTGCAGATTTTAGACTGTATGTATAACTTTGGATTTCCTTGCCTTCTGTGCTTGTTCCGTGCTTCACCCACGCTACAGTATAAATCTGTAGTGACTGTACTACAATTACACACATTTTGTGTTACTGAATCCTGCTCTCATAGTGATATGTACAAACATCCACTAAGGATTATGGATAAATCCCAAAATTCAGCTAAGATTCTCATCTTAATCCCATGAGTTAGGCCCAAGGCTGCTGAATAAGACACAAAAATGGCTTTCATTTGTTGATACTAAGATTGGAAGAAGCACAAGCTTAGGTACGGCATGGCATGGAAAAAAAGGAATGTGGAAAGGCAGAGATGTCCATGAATCATATCATGTAAATGTAAACTTCATCTTGCCTGTGGGTTCTTGTCCAGTTCTGAGGACAGAGAGATGGAGAGAAGAGAGGGAAGAGAAGAAGAAACTTCTGTTGCCTGGTCTGATGTGGCTACAGGACATCAGGCTATTTACAACTGTACCTGAGATTATGTTGTCTCTCTATTGCAAATTATCTAAAAAATAAAACGAAAATAACATAAAATAATAGCTAACCAAATCATTTTTTTTCTTCCTAAACAGGCTTACATGATTGCATTCTTCACTTCCTATACTGACTTCCTGTTTTCTCTTCTTGCTTAGAGTTATTTCTTCTTTTTTTTTTCTTCCTTTCTCACCACTGCCTTCACTAACTGCCTAAAGACTTGCTGACTGACACCCTTATGTTTTGGGTCATTTCTGAGACAGCAAAAGCATTTGTATGGGGACCATACCATTAACGTCTGAATTACACACACTGGGAAAGACAAATAATTAATATAATAAACTTCAATATACAAATTCTATTCCTTATTTAACCTCTTTGATTCTTTGAATGCAGTTAAACTTTTTATGCATAAATTCTTCACCTAGGCAATGACACACACAATAAAGGCCTTGAAGGCCTCAGATCTTAAAATAATAGAAGTTGAATAACTAAGTCATGATAGCAAGGCTTATTTGTACACACTTCTGGTCTACAAAGCTGTAGATAATCTGATATCACATGGTGAAATTGAGAGTGTTTCTAGGCACAGTTTACCTCTACAGATGGCACCAGTTCTCTGTTACAAAATAAAAATATGTAACTGGCTGTTTTAAAACAAATACACAAGAAATAGTCTCAAATCTTTCCAAATTTGTAACATCTTACAGGTATTTTCCTGCTGTGTAAATGAAGGAGACTTGCTAGTAACTTCACCTGCCTACAACAAAGGCAGCATTGTTGGAACAACTAATTTAGGTTGACACATTTGGTAGGTAGTTAGCATCAGCAGCACATTTATCCACTTCTGCTGTAGTCAGCTGTGGAATTCAGGAGCACTCTGACTTGTGTACAAGCAGCCTCTAGACATCTGGGACATTACAAACCTGAACGTGTCTTCAAATAAGCCTGAAAAAAACCATCTGCTCAGTGACCCTGCTCTGTATTAGCTGCTGAATAGCGATGTAGAGTTGCACGTGGCTAGTGTCCCACATATCCTCCCAGCTTATCTTTCATTTGACAGTAACAGGAAATAAATTTGCAACATTCTAGGAACTGGGCATATGAGATAGGTAGGGCACAATGGACAGGATGTAAGAAGACAGGATTTTTTTTTTCTAAGACTGAGGCTATCAGTCAACACTTTCCACTCCAGTGCCTCCAGACATCTCTTCTGTCTTTTTCCAGGAGGTCTAGTTAAAACTCATCCCTAATCATCCCCATCTAAACACTCCACAGCCTATCCTGAAATATTTGTTTCTTCTTTGTCCACTTAAACAGCAGTAAACACTAAGAGGACTGTTTTAATCTCTAATAGGTAGTAAAATATATCCATATGACTAATGGCTAGGCAGCTTCATCTGCTCAATGCAAAGGGCTCTTGCCCTAAGTGGACTATAAGAACAGAACAATCATATAATAAATTATACCCTAGAGATTCTGCTACAGTCATCATAGTACAATGCCATCTAAGTGCCTTCCAGCAGCAGTTTTGCAATTTGGGTAAAATTTGTCATATGCATGAGAAACCATGGAGATTTGAGCAAAAGACAAGAAAAGCATAATGTTTTATTAACTACTATGTAAACCATCCAGTTCTGCTCCATGTCCTGAAAGACCCACAAAACAAACAAACAAAAATATGGGAAAGCAAATTGAATTTTGCATTATACTGCTTGGGAGCAAAACTACAGAAACCAAGGAGTCTCCTGCTAGACAAAATTAAGTTGGCTCCTTCATACCTTTCCTTTTTCTCTGGAAATCATGGAAACACAAGAACACTTTTGGAACATGTTTGTTTCTAGCTCCTCAAAATACAAAGAACCAGCAACATGTTCTTGCATGAGAAACCTAAAGAACAGAGAAAATCCAACACTTATCAACTGTATCCACTTCACATTAGTCGTACAAAGTTTTATTCATTTTATTCACTCTAGAATATCTGTTAGATTGTTCTCTACTTCATGCCTTACTTCTCTCCCACCCCCACCAACTGCAAAATATAGAATACCAGAAAGGAAAGATAAACAACAAAAACCAGGATCCTGGCAACCATGATTAGCCCAAGATTAGCAGATATATGAACTTCTCTCCAAAGTGAGAGACCGCTTTAAATTTGTCTGCTCCTGTTCTTGTTAGAGAACTAAAAAGAATTTCAAATTAAGAATAAAGCAAAAAGCTGTAAAAATCAATATCTGAGTGGCTTTGTAATCAGATAACCTATTATGTGCTATGGGCATTCCCTCCAGGCCTATGGTGTCTGCTTATTCCCTTGGGCCACCACCCTTCATGCTCTTCTGCATTCATGAATCTTCAGCTGATGTCCTTGAGGATTTATTCTGCTCTATTTACCAACAATCACACTTCTAGCATTTCTGCATTTCATCGTGATTGCAGAACTGCCAGCAATGCAGTGTCAGAAAGCAGGCCAGCTTTCTTCAGGACCCACACTAAGTGCCAGCCCGTGGGGGCTTTACAGCACCTAACAGTGACCAAGCTAAGAGGCCAGACCCTGTTTACTTAGTAGAGGGGAAAAAAAAGTGATTTTTCAGAAGAAAACTCCAAAACAGCAGGACTGCTGTTCAGGGTGCTCTGAACTGCCTGTTGGAGGCAATTCTCTCCTACCTCACCTATATGGACACCACCACCCCAACTCAGACAATTAACACAGGCAGTATGGCTACACCCCATTCTAACCAGCATTTGAAGTACACACCAATTTTCAGCTGGAGCTCTGGGACCACTTCAGCGTACCTAAATACAAACCCATTCAGTATCTCCATACTGTTTCACAGCATAAAAAATGTCACCCACAGTTGGTTCACGTGGAAAACACTGTTAAGCCATCCAGCACGGGAGAAAGAAACACAACAGTGGTTGGAGCAAAACCTGCCCTTTTTGTTCTGCTTGTTGCCAGCTGGTGATGCTCACGTGTGCTCTCAGCCTCCGCTAGCAGAGAGCTGCTTCTGCACCAGCGAGGGTAGAACCAGGCTCCAGGAACCACAGGAGTGCTTACAGTTCTTTCAAGCAAATTTATGAATACCTATCTATCATATCTACCATATCTGTCTATGAATACCTGTGAAGTTTAGTGTATCTCTTCTAAAACAGAGTACATCCCCAAAACACAGGAAATGGAATCGCCTGAACATATTTATTATTTATTTTATTTTTATATGGCTGTTATCAAAAAAAGAGCTTTACAAATTCTAAACATGCACAAGAACTGTTTCAAAAATACTATAACATACAACTACTTGATGATACCACACAAACAGACCGCCTGACAGTGCAGGACCTCAGGCTTGATAAAAGTATTTACATTATCACTGTTAACACTGAAGTTCCAATACTGTTGAGAGAGCCTGAGCAGCATACGTGGAAGGAACAGCAGGTATGCCTGCGAGGTATTAATAAGTAGACATGGAAGCTGAGTATTTCTTAAACCTTTGAAAGCATGCTCAATCCTCTTATGAGGAAAACTTCCTTTAGTACCAAAACAAAAAAGCTCTTTTTAATGGTCTCCATTCAGTCATATTTGGCCAACAAAAAAGACAATGTCATGATACTAGAGAGTTTGGGAACAAGAATAAACCACCTTTCTGGAAGATAGCCAGGAACATAAAGGAATGAATGTCTGGGTAAGAACAGCATTTGGGTAACATGAAGTTAGACTGTCACCTCTTACACTTATGCAACCCTGAACGAATTCCATCACTGCACCCGCAGGACACTCCCTTCTGCATTAACACTGGATTCTTCTGCATAAGCTTTCAGGGGTAATTATTTGAGGTGTACAATGACTCCTGCAACAAGCATGAAAGAGACTGAAGTATCACCCTGAGCATTATGCCAATGGACACCCAGGAACCGGCTACCTAAGGAAGCAGGATAGTGTGACTTCAGGCATATTTCCCTTTATTTTGTTTGCATCAAAAATTACCATTCTAATTAGCGTGCACCTTCTTTACTCACAGCCCAAAGATTCACCTAACACTCGAAGCACACACAAACGGCACGCTGGCCAGGGCAAGGCGGCCTCCCTTCCGTCCTCCAGCTCAGCGAGGCCACTCCAGGAGGGTCACAGCATCTTCCCCAGCCCCAGAGCCGAGGGCTGAGCCTTCCCTCCATGCTGCCTGCGGCCCTCCCTCACACAACCCAGGGCCTGCACGCAGGCCGCCCCACAGTCGCCATCTTGAGGCTGCCTCCGCCCGTGAGAGAAAGGCGGGACAAGATGGTGACGTGAGGAAAAGAGACTCCACAGCTTGGGAGTAGACTCCACAATCTATAAACAGACTCCATAACCTGTAAAGTTGTAAAGCAGGTGTGTTTATTCAGCGCTGGGCAGCACGGGGGGTCGCCCCACCACAATTGTGTGCACCTGCCACAGTAGTTCCCACCGCAGTAGTTCATCCTGTATTTATACTGAAGGGGGTTACACCGGTTAGGAAACGGCTATACATATTCATAACTTCTCCCCGAAAGGGAGGTTTTATATTACAATAAGTTCCGAGAAATCATTTCCATTGTCTCCGCCTTTAAATCCTCCCAACTGCGCACGCTCAGTGCCACCTTGTGGTCGTGGGCAGGTGTGTTCGGGATGAAGGCTGTACGTCTTCCTCGCTGTGGACTTTTCACTTTAGCCTTAAAACTCGTCTAAATCCGTTCTTGCTTAACATGGAATGTGCTATCTTCCCGTTTTATCGCTTTTCTGTTCTTGCTAACTAGTGTTCACAATGGCCTAGGCTATAGAAGTCCCTTATCTTCCAGAGCCTCAGTCTTGTCCTTGTGATTAGTTTACAATATACATCTGTATTAGCTAAAACTTGCAAAATCAGAATGGGTTGACCTCTCCAGACCTGCTATAGTTCTACAGTTAACCCTTTAGCATCTATTCCTTACTTCAATCCCCCATTTTCTAAACTGTTTGTAAATTCTTTTACTTGTTTCTACAAAATACTTTTTTTTTTCTAAGCACTTCGTGAAGTATTTTCCTGATTCTGTCTTCTGACGAAGTTGATGCTTTTTCCAGGACTCGTAGCCGGTTAGGACATTCTTACTACAAAACATAAAACATTTTAGCAACAATAATACAAATAATTGTTTTAGCCAGGTGACATTGGGCAACCATGAGGTTAATTTATTCCACAACTCTTGGAGTCCCTAAGTAGCTCCATCCTGAGACACTTGATGTAGAACTTATGTATGTTCCCAAATTTTCTTAATGTTGGTCTCTATTTCCCTAGATACAACACCTTTCACAATGAGACATATATGTTAGCAGCAAAAGCCGCATCAGACATGCTAATTAAAGCTGTAATTACAAAACAACGAACTGACAGAACGATCTGATAAAATTACTGCAGGAACCCACATCTTGGTATTATTTCTTGTAATAATGCCTTGGTTACCTCCTTAGCCTTGTTGATTTGGCAAGGGAATGCTTCTGGCCATCTGGAAAAATGGAGGCTTTCTCCACCACCCAAGCAGAGGTGTCAGAGAGCAGCACCCACACAAGAACCCATGGTGGGAGGCCCCGTTACCTCAGTCAGTCGGGGGCGGATTGGACTGGATGATCTTTCAAGGTCCGTTCCAATCCCTAACATTCTGTGATTCTGTGATTCTGCCTCTAGCAGCAAACGCTGTGCCTCCACCGACAAGCAGCTGGTTTGAGAGGCAGGCTGAGTTCAAAGGAATAAATAGGGTATTTTCTTCAGTACCTGCCCTGGTGTATGACTGCATTCAAGATGACCTGTTGCATCACCTTTCCTAGCACTGAGGTCAGGCTGACAGGCCTGTAGTTCCCCAGATCCTCCTTGTGACCCTTCTGATAGATGGGTGCCACACTAGCAAGTCTCCAGTCATCTGGGACCTCTCCAGATGACCGCTGATAGGTGATGGAAAGCGGCCCAGCAATCACATCTGCCAGCTCCCTCAGCACCCTCGGGTGGATCCCATCCAGCCCCATAACCTTGCGATGGTCCAGGTGGAGCAGCAGGTCTCTAACTTCTTCCACATGAACTGCGGGGGGCTTCTTCTGCTCCCCATCCCAGACTTCCAGGTCAGGAGGCTGAGTACCCCTAGGATAGTCGGTCTGACTATCAAAGACAGATATAAAGAAGGCATTAAGAGCCTCAGCCTTTTCCCTATCCTCAGTAGTTGTGTTCACCATCGCATCCAGTAAAGGATGGAGATTCTCCTTGCTCCTCCTCTTACTGTTAATAGATTTGTAAAAACATTTTTTTGTTTTCTTTTACCATAGTGGCCAGGTTGAGCTCATGCTGGGCTTTAGACTTTTTTTTCTTCTTCTTCTTCTTTTTTTTTTTTTTTTTTTTTTTTTTCTCTGCATATGCTGGCAATTTCCTTGTTCTCTCCCAAACTTTCCTGTCCCTTCTACCACTGGACATTAACTCTCTTTTTCTCCTGGAGACTTAGCAAAAGTTCCTTGTTCAGCCACGCCAGTCTTCTTCCCCAGCATCCTCAGCTGCTTGTAGTTCTGGAGCTGCTGCTGGGTGGTAGGCAGAGAAGTTAGTGCCAGAAAGCTGCCTGGTTGCTCTGTACCCATCCCTGCCCTCCCCTTTTGTCTTCCCTGTAGCCAAGTGAGAGGCTGAGCTAAGGAATTGGATGCTTCCCAAACAATGCTTTTCTGAGCTGGTCACTGGAAATGGATCTAAGTCCCTTTCTCCATAACAAAATCGAAAGGAAAAGTGCTTTAAGTAGCTTAAGACTGCATTTCATACTGTTCTCTGGCAAGCACAAGAGAGCATGAACCCTTCTAATGTGCTGTAGTTAACCCATGCTGATGTCTGTAGCATTAGCTACATTTGAATGACATCTATTTTAATTTAGGGAACAGTTTCTGCATATCTCCATTTTCTTTTCAGCACCTAAGGAAGCACTTTCTGTTACATTTTTCTTAGGCAGAAGCAGGTCTTCCAGTCCCTTACGTGACTTCTAACTCTTTCGAAGACCCATTGCCAAAGCAAGGATCACTTTTTCTCAGTGAGATGTTGTGTTACACTTCACAACCAACAGAGGTCAGCATCTTCTCAAAGTGGTAGTGAGCAAGAAGGAAAAGAGGGAGGCAAGTGGTCATTACCAGAGGGACAATTCTTGATTAGTGCCCTTGATTTCCCCACCCCTCTGTTTCCCTTTTCTGCAGGCGGATTCAATTGAAAAAAAGCACAGAGAAAGATCGCTAACCTTTAACTTCCTGTTGACAGCTTGTAACTTTCTCTCTACCCATGAGAGTGAACTTGTGGAGTCGAAGATACTTACAGTGCCAAATCACCTTTTTTTTTTTTTTTTTTTTTTTCTGACAAAATTGTTCTTGGTTCGCTCCCTCAAGCACACATGGGAGTTGATCAAAACATCACTGATTTTCTTTCAGCGTGGATGGAGTGTTTCGTTGCTGTTCAGTTTTTATCCTCTGTCCAAGTGTTTTTCTGTTGCTTATATGTGTGCATGACTACACAAATAGTTCTAAAATAATTGCCCTTTGTGTCTCTTGTTTTTGTTAGTCAGGCATTCAACAACTCTGAAAGTGAAAGCTGTCTGGCAGACAGCCTGCTTACTTTTTCGTGTTTATATAAAATCTCTCACTGTGGCATTCAGTGGCAACTCAATGCCACTGCAAAAGCTGTATTAAACGATAGTTCTGATAACGATCTGTGTGTGGTACATATGACCAGCAGCTACTGAGCGATACAGCAGCTTTGCTTTACAGTCCCACAGAGGAGGATGAAGCTCTGCTTTTTACCATAATTCTTGCTGGGAAGAAGCAAGTTTCTGTTCATCCACTTCTCCTCTAAGGGAAGGTTCCTTCTGTGTCTGGGAAGGAACCAGGTGCATCTGCAGCCAGCCCCTGCTTGCTGTGCCGAGTGCCTGTTCCCTGGGTGAATGTTTTAGAAAAGGAGGGAGGGAGAATTGCAATTTAGCTTTATCTGCTACAGGCATCACATTTCAGAAGCAGCACTGAAAAAACAGTGAGGTTTTAAAAGAAGTTGGCATCAAAACCAGGAACAAGTAGAATGTTGATGTTTTACTACTTGATTTAACTATTATTTCCTCCCTGTCTGAAGCTGTTGATCTGCTGTTTCCCTCCACGACAAAACATAGCCCTGTGGCCTTCACAGTCTGCTTACAGTGCGAATAAATAGCCTGTTGGGAAAGAGTATTTTTGTTTCTTCAAAGAGCTAAACTGGGACTGTTGCTCCAAGTAGTACCAACAAAGAAGAGAGCTACTACAGAGGAAGCTGCTAAAACCCACTGAGACTGCTCCTGCTGGTATTGAACAATGAGCGTATCTTGACAGAAAACAAAGTGAAACAACTGCTAATGCTAGAATCCTCGGAAACATATTTCATAGGATGTTACTTATTTGCAAAACCTAGGTTTGTTTTAATTAGAAATAACAGCATTTCCTACTCATCCTTTTTTTTTTCTTTAACAATTACTCTACAGCCCTTGTTGTCCTGCAGCCAGCAGGCACCTGCTCCCTGACTTCCCCCCATCTCCACGTGAGGTCCTGATGTGGCCAAAGGCTCGGTGCAGAGCTGGGCACTGAGGTGTGGTTTGTCCCTGTCGCTAGCAAGGCTGGAAAAGAAACCACAGCCTGTGTGCTAGCTCTGTGCAAAAGTTTTCCAGTGCAATGGTGCCCTGAGGGAGAAAGGAAAGGGTTGAAATTGGTGTTTGGTGCTTCTCATAAGTCACAGGCAGGAACGGGCGGGCAGATCCAGCAGAGTCCAGCGTGCTCTGCCCTTGGACGGGGCATGGCTCAAGCCAGCACACCGCAGTACTGCTGGCAGAGACCTGCTCAGTTCCAGCTCCGGTGCTCCCGGCTGCACTTCAGGAGTCCCTCCGGTGCTTCTTCTGTTCATGGTATTCCGTTATCTTCTGCTGGAAATACACTGTGAACAAGAAAAGGTCGTTTGCCATCACCAAACACTGCAAGTGCCAGAGCTGTCGCATCCATACTCAGTTGCTTGTGCATGGAGCTGAGTGGCAGGAGGTGGGGAGGGCCCGGCAGCGTGGCTGTCACCCAGGTGAGGGTGGCATCGAGGTTGTGGGAATTCCACCCAGCGCTCTCCACCCACCCCAAATGAGTTTTATCACGCTTGGGTTAGCGTAAGGCTTTAACCCACGCCGTCACTCCTATTCCGTTTCTGTGTTTCCTATCCAACCCACAAGGAGGAAAGAAAGTGGGAGGCCCTGAGACTGTGAACTACCAGAACGGTGACATAGTCTGGGAATATGAGAGGAAAGCTGGGATTGTGCCATCCCTCTCTCCCAGGTCCGTGCCCTGCTGGGCAGGTTTTAGGCGGGCTGTAAGGAACCCACCGCGGGCTCCATGTACCGCCTGCCGCCCACGGCACTGCCCCACGCGCCCTCTGCTATGCTGCACCCCAGGCCACGACGTCTCTGACAGATGTTTTTGGTGACGTCCTCAACCTCTCTCGCCTCTGTTTGCTCTCATCACGAGCTGGGAGGAGGCTCAGCTCAGGCTGGTGCCCTCCTGGGCAAGAGGAAGCACCAACCCAGCCACCACGGATCTGTGCTGGAGCCGGCGGCAGAGATGAGTCAGGACCTGCTGGCAGCATAGCTAGGAGCCAGCTCCCAGCTGCTGCCTGAGAGCAAGCCAAATATTTGTGCTGCTACTGGCATGTTTGCCTGAACACTGAGCCCTTGGTAAGCCTGCCTCAGCCCCAGACAAGATCTAAAATGAGCCTGGGGATGGCTTTTTGATTGCTTGACAGGGACAGAGAAATGCAAGTATTGAAGGCAAATGGGTGCTCGGGTGCCTCTTGCTGCCCTGAGCATCCCCAGCCAGTTGCTGCAGCCTGCCCTGGGCATGGGGCATCTTTTTCCCTTAACCAAATGCCCCAGGACTTTGCAGAGCTCACCCGACCAGCGAAGAAAGGAGAGATGAGGCCGTTTACCTTCCTGTGGGATCCTGCTCTTCTCTGCATCCTCAATAAATAGGGAGAACATGTTGGTCTTCACAAACTTCTTCACAAACTTGCGGTTAGTCTTGGAGGCGATGGCTTTGCAGAAGGCTCGCTCCTGGAAGGTGCCTGGGCCGTTTTTACTCCACTTGATGTGCGAGGCGTAGTGTCCAACGATTCGGACGAAGAACTGCACAAAGGCCTCGGAGACGAGCGTGTTCAGCTGCTCGGGTGCTGGAAGAGGACACAGAGCATGAGAGGTGGGGATGGCACTTGTGGACATACGGAAGATGGTCCTATTTTAACCCGGCCACTTCACTGGCTGCGCTTCCATCCCAATAAACTGTTACTTGCTTAAAACCTCCCTCTGCCTGTAAGCTAATTTTGCTAAAGGAGCACTGGCTGCATTTGCTTGCCAGGGCCTCAGCATCTTTGCAGGCCAAATATTGACAAAACCCGATTTTTGCAGCAGAATCACTTGTTCCTGCTCTCACGTTTTGCAGGGCAGGAGAAGGACCAAGGCATTTCTCTCCCGTGGCTGCATTTTGCCTCAGTTTGGGGCAGGAACACCTCAGGCCAGGTTCCATCAGAAAAACCATTTTGCTGGGGACTGTGGCCACCTGCGGAGGGCAGCTGCACGTGTTTTACCACCTGTAAAGAGACGCCCTTACTGTGCACGTTGTTGTTGTTGTTGTGCCTGTTCAGAGACGTCAGCATCTCGTTCTGCAGCTTGATGGGCAAGATCTCCTCCTCG
Source organism: Stictonetta naevosa (assembly GCA_011074415.1). Classification (NCBI taxonomy): domain Eukaryota; kingdom Metazoa; phylum Chordata; class Aves; order Anseriformes; family Anatidae; genus Stictonetta; species Stictonetta naevosa. The sequence goes on along the minus strand of CM021722.1, from coordinate 2,923,109 downwards.
TCCCCGACCTGGAAGGCAACGGGGCCGTGAAGCACCTGGCACTGCTGGGAATGGGGCTTGGGTTCAGGGAGCCCATCAGTGGGGCTTTCTGTCGGGCTCATTAATTATCTCACGCAGTGATGCTGGGCATGGGGTGCTCACAGACCCAGGTGCTCTGGCTCATGGGACAGATGCAGCAGGTGGAGAAACCCATTTGTGGGTGTCCTGGTTTCAGCTAGGATAGAGTTAATTTTCCTCCTAGTAGCTGGTAGGGTGCCATGTTTGGGATTTAGGATGTTGATAACATGCTGATGTTTTAATTGTTGCAGAGCAGTGCTTACACCAAGCCAAGGACTTTTCAGCTTCTCGCTCTGTCCTGCCAGTGGGCGGGCTGGGGGTACAGACCCAGGACAGCTGGCCCCAACTGGCCAAAGGGGTATTCCATGCCATGGGGTCATGCTAAACAATATATAGGGCTGGCTGGCTGGGGGGGGGGGGGGGCGGACTGCTCGGGAATAGGCTGGGCATCGGTCAGCGGGTGGTGAGCAATTGCATTGTGCATCATTTGTTTGGTACACATGATTAGTAGTAGTACTATTGTCATTACTATTATTCTTTTCTTTTCTGCCCTAGTAAACTGCCTCTATCTCAACCCACAAGCTTCATTTTCCTGTTTGTCTCCCCCATCTCAGAGAGGAAATGGGGAGGGTGAGCGAACAGCTGTGTGGTGCTGAGCTGCCGGCTGGGTTACACCACAGCAGTGGGACACCCTGACATTCTGACACCCAAACGGGAGAGCTGCCAGGCAGCTGGGACCGCGGGGGGACGAGGGGCTCAGCGCAGCCCCAGGCACCTGCAGAGGCACCTACCGCCCGGATGATCTTTCCTTCGCACAGGTCAACTATCAGAGCCTGAAAGAGAGCAGAGAGAACAACCAGGTTGAGCAACCAGACCCACCAAGACATCCCTGGCACCGTGGCCTCCTCCCACTCGTTTTGGGTTCAGGCCACTGTGTGTGCAGCCCACGAGGGTGGCAGGAGAGGGCTCGGTCCCTCTGTGCTGCAGATAGCTGGGCAGGGGAACGAGGGCATCACCCCAGGGGCTGTGTTTGCCCCAGGCTTGGTGGCTGTCCCCAGCCTCTCTCTGCTTCTGCAGGGCTGGGACAATGCCAGCAGCCAGCGGCCGATGTCGGCTCCCTGATCCCCCAGGGTCAGGCCTGTGGGTCCTGGTCAGCACCCAAGGGACATGGAGGTGTTGCCCCAGGTCCCAGAAGGAGGAGGGACACAAAAACCCAGTCTGGAGACTATCTCTCAAGATGGAAAAAGGGCACAACCTGAGCCTTCAGCCCCAGAGCCAGCACAATTGCAGGGCCATGGACAAATCTTCGTCTCCATCCAGACACCTTCACCCTCCCTGGATGAAATACCTCCTCCATTGGCTGGTCCAGGACCCGCTCCAGGTGCCGCATCTGGATGCCAACCATGAAGGGCGTGGGGCAGCAGACAGTGTCGAGCAGGCACTCGGGGACCACGGGGATGTAGGTGTGAGCCCACGTGAAGGGGTAGAGGAGAGCAGCCACTGCGTGGATGCACTGCGAGAGGACGCTGCGAGAGGACAAGGAGTGCCCTGAGCTCAGCTGCATCCTGCAAGGTTTTGGTGGTGTTTTTTTTTTTTTTTTTTTTTGATAATAAAGAGCTCAGGACTCACCTCAGCTCCTCGGCCAGGAAGATGAGCCGCCGCTCCAACACGGCGGAGGCGAAGATGTGCAGGATGAGGTTGGGGCTGAGCCGCTGGAGCAGCGCCTGGAACTCCACATGCTCCAGGTGGGCATCCACAGGCCGCGTGAGCTCGATGAGCTGCGGAGGGAGAGCCACCAAACCCCCTTAGGAGGTGAAATGTCCCCCCAACACTGACCTGGCCCCCCAAGAAGGCAGTTTGGGAGCAATTAATGACCACGGCACTGCCCAGACACCCTTCCTGGACTTTGCAGCACCTCCATCAAGACCTTCTGCAAAGCACAAACTTCACCTTGTCCTGCATGGCGATTTGGGACACGCAGCAACGAAGGTGCAGTGGTGATGCGTACTGTGGCATTACTTAATTAGGGTAATGGCATTTTAACCAAAATGCCTCTTTTCTCCAATGCTTGTGAGTCTCTGGCAGGAGCCCAGCAGGGAAGTCCCCCGATCTCAGCAGTTGACAGCTCGCCTGTGAGCAACAGTGGTGAAAGTTGTCCGGGAAAAGGAGGAAGGATTAGGACATGACTTTTTTTTGCTATAAAAACCACATAAGCTTCCTCAAAAGACTCCCTCCAAAGGCCAGGTCACCTTGTGACAGCTAGGATGGCCCAAAAGTGAAACATCGAGCAGATATTTGTGGGTGGTCTGTCTGTCCTGCTGGCTCTGCCCTGGAGAGGAGTCTCCTAAACCTGGTCGATGCATGTTCCCCGCTGTGGGCAGCCGCAGACAGTGACCAGCGAGGGGCTGGCAGGACTGTGTTGCCCATCACAGCCCTGGCCCCAGCTTTGCCTGGGTTCCGGGATGTCCCTCTCCTCCCCAGGCTGTGACACCCTTCTAGCAAAGCGCTGTGTTCCCAGCCAGCAGCTCAGAGCTTGGCCAGGTTCCGCAGTCCCTTTCCAGCACAAATCCTGTGTGGTCCTCGGCTCCCGGCTCATGCAGCACCCAGGATTTATTTTCACCCCCATCCCATTTTCTCATGGATCTCCCTGACTTGCTCCAGCCCCTGCCTAGAGCCCCAAACCCCATCTCTTTCGAAGAACGTCCCCCTGTGTCCTCCCTCTCCATCACCCCCAGCCAAGTTCCCTACAGCCTGGCCCTCAGCCAGAGCATTGAGCAATGTGCAAAGCCCTTGCGCAAGCTTTCCTGGATGAAGAAATCTCTTGCAATTTGATAGCCAGCTGCCAAATTGCGCTAGAGAGAAGGGATCCTGCTCCCAGACCCACCCTGGCAGGACACGTCTCCGGTGATGCTCAGCGCTGACGTTATCCTGTGGGGTGCTGGGGCAGATCCAACCTATTTTTTCACTGAAGCTTCACCGGCGGAGAAAGGAAAAGCAAAAGAAAAGGCTCTGCCTGTGCTAGCCTGGCCCCGTGCTGTGAGTGGGCGAGATGAGCCCCGTGGGCACCGTGCCCTGCTCAGATCTTTCTGAGCAGCACTGCAGGTAAGAGCCGGGCTTGCCGCACGCTGGCGGCACACCCTCAGTGCGGAGGGCGAGCTGTAGCCTGCGACGGTGCCACAGCCCCAGCCCCACTGCGAGCCCCAGCCCAGAGGTGTGAGCTGCAGCTCACGGGCAGGGTGCTGCAGGCAGGGTGCTGCAGGCGGCCCAGCACGGCGCGGTGCCAGCGCACGGGCCGCTTGTGCAGGTGTGGCAGCGAGCTAAGGAACGGCACCAGGAGAGGTTTTGCATCGGTGGCTCCAGGTCTGGGCTGATGGAGCTGCAAGGTGGCATCACTGTGGAGGGGATCCAGCCCCGTCCTCATCCTCATCCTCATCCTCATCCTCATCCTTTTTCTCCTCTTCCTTCTCCTCCTCCTCCTCACCACTGGCTGCTCTCCTCCTTGGCAAGGAGGGAGGGGGCACCCACGTCTCCCAGGGCATGAAGCCCCCCCAGCCTGACCCACTGCTCCAGGGAGCACCCATGGGTGCTGCAGATATGGAGGATACTCTAGCGGACAGCCCAGGCTCCCCATGTTGGAGCAGACCAGAAGGTGCTGAGCCCCCAGAACCCCACCAACCTCTGTGCCCGACTCGGGGATGAAGCTTTTGATGGTGACCGTCTTCCCTGGAGCCGGGAAGGGCGATTCCCGGAGGCCCTGCATGAAGGGGTAAATCACTGCCATGGAGATCTGGCGCCTCTTCTCCACCTCGTCCAGGATCTGGGGGAGGCAGAAAGGAGCCATCAAACCCCCGTGGGCGGCCTGACGGCTGCCAGGGCCACCACTGTGCTGGATGGAGCCACCGTGTCCCTACCTTGGAGAAAAGCCCGAAGCAGCCCAGGCAGCTGATGATGCAGAAGACCTCGGGGAGGCGGACGCCACGGCCGGAGGGCTAGAAGAGGGTGGAAAAGGGTTTGAGCACTTCCCAGCCCCACAACACCATCTCCCTGCTCTCCCCAGTGATCTCCAGTCCCATTCGCCACACGAGATGTGCTGGGAACCCGAGGAGATGCCCTTTGAGGGGCATGGATGGCTCTGGCATTTCAGGGGAAAAGAAACAACTGCCTGCTGGAGGATTTTCAGAGCCGGTGCTCTGGCCAAGGATGCAGCCCATGCTGTATAAGCAGATGGTGCTGGGGCCTGGGGAAGGCCAGAGTTGTTAATAGTTTTGGTGCAAAGCCCATTGGCATATTCCCAAAGTTTCCCCCCCATCCTCTGAGACCTCCTCCCACACTCTCCACCATCCCCAGAGCTAATGGGAGATGCTCACCAGCAGCCGCCTGCAGTAGCCGATCTTCCTGCTGCCGTCCACGTTCGTCAGGACGAAGGAAAAGGTTTCACTGCAAGGAAGGACAAGGCTTGGGGATGGGGCGGCTCTCCCAGCCCGCAGCCCCCACGTACGGCGGCACCGGGTGGGAAGCGGCGGCCGGGGCCCCACAGCGGGGCAGGTACCTGGTGAAGTCGGTGACGGGCGCCCAGTTGTTGCCGTCGGGGAAGCAGAAGAGGGGGATGGCTTGCAGGAGGCGCTCCTCCTCCTCCTTCTGGCCCCTCAGGAGGTTCTCGCGCTGGAACAAAGTGATGCCACGAGTCAGGGCGACGCAGGGTGCCCACAGCCCTGGGGTTCTGCTGGGGGCAGGGGGGGACCTTTTGGCCCCAGCGTCCCTGGGTCAGACCAAAGCAGAAGGTGCCTGCACATCCCTGGGCAAGCATCTCCCCAAAGTCCCAGTTTCAGCCTGTTTTACCCCGTGGATATCGGGGCACAGTGCAGGCACCCAGGTGCAGGCACCTGTTTGCACTCTGCAGATGGGTGGGGGGTCTCCGTGTGCCACCTCCCCAAGAGGTGATTTTGTTGCTGGAGCTCCCAGGGAGCTCCGAGGACCAGGACTGGGCTCTGCCTCCTGGGGAGAGGTGAGCAGGGAGCACCGATGGGCTGCTTCACCTGGGCACTGTGTCCCTGGGCTGGGACCACGGGGAGGGAGGTAATGGGGGGTCACAGCAGTCCCAGAGCCCCGCAGTGGGGTCTGCACCTCCAGGGCACGGCGTGCTTTCCTGTTCTGCCCTGGCTCTAGTGGTAGGAGGAGGAACAACAACCCCTTGTTCCTCTTAACCTCAGAAAACTCAATTTTTTCCCCAAAAGTGGGACTGAATACCTTTGGGAACTGGTATGCTATCTTGGGTTCATAACGTCCATCTGAAGTCTTCTTCAACGACACCACCACCAGGTACTCGAAGAAAAACTGTCCGGCAGAGTAGAGGACAGAGCTCCGGTCTCCTGCCTTCCCTTGCAGCGCTCGCGAGGAGTTGCTTTCTGCTGCAGGGGCCTCCTGTTTTCCTTCTGTAGCCAAAAAAAAAAAAAAAAAAAGAGAGCACAGTGAAATGAAAGGCCAGGAGGTGTCCTGGTGGCAGGACAGGAGATGCAGAGCTACCCGAGAACCGACCAGAGGGGAGTGGGACCTGATGCGCCGTGCATCCTGCAAGGGTGGTGGTGAACAGCCAGGGACCTATCGGTGCAGGACACGGAAAGGAAAGAATTAGCTTTTAGGAGTCTTTTGGAGAAAATCTAAGCACTGTCAGAGCTCCCCAGAACTCCTTCACCCCGTGTCAGTGAGGGAATGGGGATACCCAGAGCAAAGCCGGCATGGGGGGTGGTGGAGAGCAGACGGGCTCTGCAGAAATGTGTGGGAATGTTTTTGGAGCACTTGAATTTATTTTCTTAGGGGGAAAAACCAGCAAACAGCCAGCACAGATGTTGCTCGAGCACCTCCAAAGGCTCCAGTGAGATGAATCTTAAAGTCTCCCTGCCAGATGCCCTCAGTCCTGGGAACTGCTGATTGCAAACGAGATACTCAAGGGTTTTCCGTAAGCCGCAGCTCCCAGATCGAAGCAGCTCCCTGCGACTGCATCCTCATTCTTGTTGGGCGGGCTGGGGAGAACAGCTGGGGAGCGTCAGCTGTCACAGCCCCAAACTGAGAAACGAGAAGGAGAAGAGCCTGAGCTGACATCTCTGAGGGCCCTGGGATGGGTGCTGCGGGGCAGCGCGATCGAGGGCTGGCAGTGGAGGAGCTCGGGGCTGGCAGGGGGCTGAGGCCATGCCACCACTCTGCCCTCTCCCAGCAGCCGCTTGTGACTTCTAAATGCCCAGTTCCCAGCACTAAAGCCTCTTGGTCTTGCCTCTGATTATGGCACGGCATTACAGCAACGCTTGAGCTTCTTCTAGGTGGAACAGGCAGGAAAATAAGCGCATGGATGAAACAACTCCTGCAGTTTGTCCCTGTATCCTGGCGTAGCCTGGGGGCTTTCTGCAGCTCAGCAGCTCAATATCCAGCTGTGGTTGGCTGCTCCCACATCCTCCTCTGATGGCAGTTCTGGGGTCAGGCCCACCCTGCGTGTCCCCCCAGTGCTGTAGCCATCTCCTTTAGTCCTGAAACAGGGCTCCAGCCTTCGCTCCTGGTCACTGGCAGCAGACAGGAGCTGAAAGCTCAGCTGAGGAGGTGACACTTGCTGTCCCATCACAGGTTGTCCCTACCCAGGGACCAGAATCACCTGTCCCTGGGCATCTCTCATTTCTCCATCGCCTTGTCCAGGCTGTGCCGTGGGGAGGGCTGCTGGTGGCTCCCATCCTTGCTGAATGCCAGCATTGGTTTGCTTTCCCCTCGCACATTGTAAGGTGAAAGCACGGTTAAATCCTGCCTGTCCTGTCCTGTCCCGTCCCGTCCTGTATTTCAGGGAATGCAAGATGTGCTCTCCAACAGGATCCGGATTTGCATTTTCTGCATTGGATTTTCAAACACTTCAGAGAAAACATTCCATGGAAGGGCAGCTGCTTACACCGAGCTGTGGGTCTGCCTCTCACGTTGGGCCCACAGTCCTGCCCGGCCCAGTGAGCCCCGCTGAAGGCATGGTGCCACCCACCTGGCTGGGCTCCTCTGCACCAGGTTGGGTCGCAAAGCTCTCAGTGTCCAAGCCTAAATCCCTGGAAGGGACTGGGAAGAGCCCAGAGCCCCCCGCTGCAAGCAGGGAATGTCCCCAGCTGAGCAAGGCCATGGTGGGGACGCAGCTCCAAAGAGAAGCAGCTGTGGTGCTGGTGCTGTGCATTCACACCCCTCCCTTCCACGGGCACGGAGAGGGCAAAGGCTGGTGCGCTGCACCCTGGCCCGCGATGAAAAGGCACCGGCATTAAAAGAAGGAGGTTTTTTTTCTGCATGAACAGCTTTCCACGCTGCTGGGGGAGTTCCTTACCAGTCCAGGGCAGCGCTTGGGGCTGCTTTGTGATGCGGCACAACCTGTTTTGTTCTGCCCAAACTGCTCCTGGGCTGCGGCGGGGGGAAATCTCCCAGCCCCACGCGTGTATTTGCATGGCAGTGAGCCGCTCGCACCACGCAGCCACCCACCTGCCCCGGCGGGGAGGAAATGGCTTTTGCCTCAGTGAGCCTTTTCTGCTGAGTTTGAAAAACAATCGAGATATCGCACCGAGAGCGAGAACCAGCCTGCACACAACAGCGCCCACGGGGGGGGTCACACCGAGCCCCAGAATCCCCAGCCTGGCTTCGGTTTGAGGTGGGGGCAGGCAGGAGCCCCCCATTCCCAATCTTGGCAGTGCTGGCAGATCCCAAAGGACCAAGTTCTGTGCCACCCTCCCGGCGGCCCTGCGGTGCTGCCTGCCCCGGTGGCACCGCACCCTGCGGATGCCAGGGCTGCTGGAGCTGATCCGGGCCAGTTCGAGGGCTCCTCTGGCCACCGTGCCCGAAGCCACGATGCCAGCTCAGCGGGCAAAAGGCTGGGAAAGCCTTTGGGGACGTGGCTGGGGGAAAGCCGGGGGCTGCCCCTGGTGTGGGTGCCAACCTCCAGGGCTGGGTGCCAGTGCCCGGGGGTGGGCGAATCCCCGGGGGATGGAGCAGGCTCGTTCGGGACGGGGCTGGCTCTGCAGAGATGGGGCGCAGCACAAGGGCTGAGCACCCCAGAGGATGCGGCGAGCTCCGGAGATTTGGGGTGAGCACCGGGCATGGCTGGGAGGACCCTACCGGGGCCGCTCCCGGTGGGGCTGAGATGCATTGCCCGGGCAAGTCCCCGCTCCACCGGCACCGGTACCGGCACCGGCACCGTCCCGTCCCGACGGCCCCTCCCTGCCCTCACCTCTGCGGCCCGATCGCCGCAGGCTCCGTCGGAAGAAGTTGCCGATGGATGATGCCATGGTGGCCCCGGTGCGCCCCCGGTGCGGCGCGGCACGGCTCGGCTCGGCACGGTTCGGCTTCCGCCCGCCGTTGCGCTTTCGCTTTCCCGGGGGAGGAGGGACGGGACGGGACGGGGCGGAGAGGAGAGGAGAGGAGAGGAGGAGCGGGGCGGGGGCCGGGCCGCACCTGGCACCGGCTGGGGCACGGGGGCGGCGGCACCGGGAACGGGGAGGGACGGGGCACGGGAACCGGGAGCGGCCTCTGGAGGAAGAGCCGGGAGCACCGGGAGCACCGGGCATGGGGGTCCTGGGAGGACCTGGGTGTGGGGGAGCCGGGAGCATCCCTGGGTACGAGGGTCCAGGGAGCAGCGGGCACGGGGAAGCTGCAAGCACCGGGCACCGGGGGACCAGGGGGACCTGAGCACGGGGGAGCCGGGCACTGGGGAAGTGCCCCGTCGGTATCGTGGTGGGGAGCCAGCCCCAGCACGGGTAGGGGGGAGCTGCCCCGGGGCCGGGAGGGGCGCACCCCGAAGCCGGGGGTGATGCTGAACCGTCCCCTTTAGGGGCCAGAGGTTTTGGGGTCCCCTCTGCGGCGTGCCGGGGAACCAGCCAAGCCGCCCTGCCGCTGCCGCCACACTTTCATCCCCATGGCTGGGAGCTTGTCTGGACTTGGGAACGCCGGCCGGGCTGTGCAGTCACCTGTGCTGGCGTTTGTCCATCGGGCAGAGCTTTGCTCCCCTCTCAGGGTGACTCAGAGGTAGCTGGGCCAGCTCCAGGGCTGCAGAGGCCAGTTGCAGTTCCCTGTGCTTCTGGGGGAAGCAAGGTTCATTAGTGCTGCAATGCCATGGCTGCCCCATACCCACCAGGCAGCCTACGGGGTTGCTCTGCTTTGCTGGGCTTTGCTCATGGTTTCACCACTCCAGACCCATCGGTGGGAAAAGACTCTCTAAAACCAGTGGTATCTTTACAAAGAAAAATCCCCCTACCCCATCATTCACCTGCCCAGACCTTCAATGTTTCCTCTGCCACTTTTAGGCAGTGCTTACACAGCAAATAAAGCACCCAGAGGGGGCTTTGGGCACAGCTATGAGGATTTTGGGTGCGATGAGCTATGCACAGATCTTAGCCTTAGTGCTGGAGCGTGGCTGTTTTCAGACAGCCCAGTTTTCCTACACCAAATCCCCTCCCTTCATGCACTCTGATAACTCCCGTCCACTTTCCTTCTCTGCTGCTGCTGCCTTGCTGAGGTCCTCAGGGATTTGCTGGTCTGGGGACGGTTTCTGGCTGATCTCGAGGGGTTGGAAGAGCACTTGTGCATCTCGGAGGAGATGGCAGCAGGAGTGTTTGTTGCTCCTAGGAGAAATTTCCTGTTGGCACGACAGGAGAATAAAAATTTAGGGGTTTTCCCTTTCAATTACAGAGGAAAATCCCTCCTTTCCTGGAAACTGGAGTGACTCTGGAAGAACGGCTGCTGCCTTCAGCCAGAAGAAATCCCCAAATTCCTTTTTTTTTTTTTTTTTTTCTGTATGCACAAATATTTTCTGCTTGCTCCCTTTAAGCCAAGATTCTGACTACGATCCTGCTCCGATAACGCCTTGACTCTGCTCAGACGCCCTCTGTGCACAGAAGAAAAGAGCCGTGTTCCCAGCCACAAACCTCCCCGCTCCCAAGCAAACACTGTGTCCCTTTGTGCCCCTGGCACAATCCAGCAAACCTTGCGCTGCTGAAAGAGGTTGAACTTTGAATATTCCCACTGAAAGCTCTTTGCTGCAGGAACCCAGCCACCCACCGTGACAACAAACGGGCACATTGTGGGATCTGGGGGGGCTTCTGGCCACTGCAGATGCAAAGCTCGCCATTGCACTGCTCCATTGCCGCTGCCAAAATCATTTTGCTTCACCAAACTGAGCCCAGGGAGCTTTGTGTTATGTTTTGTTTTTTCCCTTGCAGCCCCAGTGCTGAAGAATACTTGCTGGTATTTGGTTTTCTGCTAGCGTGGTGTATTCAGGACGCAAACATCCCGCTGCAAACCCTCTCCCTGTGGAGCCCTGGGCATTGTGCTGGGCCCCCGCTAGCACTGCAGCTCCTCCTCCTCCTCTTCCTCTCTTGCCCCTCACCTTGACTCACCCCGGTGCCTCCTCACCCTTTCCCCATCCCCTCACCAGGTGCCACATTTTGGGAGGACGTTAGGAGCTGGAGCTTCTTGGCTCAGCATCCCTGCAGCGTGGGAGCCGTGTTGACTTTACCCCATAACAAAACTAGGGCTGGGGCATGGGAACAGGGACTCAGGCTCCTGGTGGGACCCCCCTGGGCAGCCTGAGGCTGGTGACCTGCCTTGGGGTTGGGGCCAGGATCCCCATGGCCACGTTTCCAGCTTTTTCCCACTCCAGGGCTTTTGTCCCACTGGATGGCAGCATTCGAGCAAAGAAACTTCTCCGGAGAGCTGGTGGGAGAGGGACGCTTCCTCCGGAGACTTTTCTCTCTGCTTCTCCAGCTCTCGGGAAGTTTGCTGAGGGCAGGTGGGCTCAGCTCACTTGTGTTTGCACCGTTTCTGCCCTGTTTGGAGCTGGGTGATCCCCAAATCGGAGTGCCATGTAACATCCCCCACCTGCCCCTTTCCCCTGATGCTCGGGGTGCAGGGGGCCATGCCTGGACACGGGGGCTGAGCGCCAGCTGCGATGCTCCATCCCACAGCCAGGAGTGAAGAAGTCCCAGACTGGGTGAGGAAGAGAGATGCCAGCCCCCATGGGACACCAAAAATGGGGCTTCTTAGCAAGATGCATCCCCTATGGCCCTACACCCCCCTGCTCCCATACCCAGGGTGCAGAGAGCCCTGTTTCACAATCACCCCCTCACACATGCCACAAATTGCTGCACGAAAAAAAAAAAAGCCTCATCTTTTAGATTGAGGGACTATTTCTTACATGGTCATTGCAGAGCGGGGGTGCAAAGCTCCCAGTGATTAAAAAGCAAAGCAAATCCATCTGCTTTTCCTTGCACCAAGCTGGTTTTAATCCCAAGTATTTTAATCTGCCCTTGAGATTCCTTGGACGTGGCGTTTGGCAGAGGGGCTCGGGCAGCACTGGGTGGGAGGGCAGGATTGGTCCTGGGCTGCAACCCCCCCTGCCAATATAGTGCAGGGAAACCGTTCCTTTCTGGGGCTGTTTGATGGTCAGGAGGAGCAAAGACGTCTCAGCTTACAGGCTCACGGCTGGGCTGGCATCGCTGGTTTGCAAGCGGGCATCCATAGATGGAAAGGGTCGCGCTGCGCAGCCTCGCCTCAGGTGTAGCACGAGACCTTCCTCAGCCTCCCCGTACTGAGCCAGGAACATGTCCTGGGTTAAAATGCCGGCTCCGGGCTGCTTTGGCCTTGGCAGTGTGTTTCAGGTGTTAATCAGCTGCAGCGTGCAAAGCCTGCGTCCGTCTGGGTGCACATGGTGCTGGCTCCCAGGTGCTTGCTGCCCCTATTCCGTGTTTCTCCCTCCTCTTCACCCCCCAAGCGGGGCTCTGGCATAGAATTAGTGCCCAGCTGAGCTCGAGAAACTCGCAGCATATGTGGAGGCAGGTGTCCAACCTCCACGTGGCCTTTGCAGAGCTCTGGACGTAGCCACTCTGAAGCATCGTGGCTCAGGGACCTGCCAGGGTGCCGGGGACACCGCGGTACCAGGGCACTGGGGATGGTGGTGGCTCAGCCCCTGGGGAGCGTGGGACGATGCTGGGCTGGGGCAGCTGGTGGGGAGCCTGTTTTGCTTCTTGTCAAAGAAAAGAAGGAGAATGGGGATTTTCAGGATTTTCCCAGCTGGGCTGAGCAAGCTGGGATGGGGAGGGCAGAAGCTGGGGGTCAGTCCTGCCTCTGATGGCTTGGGGGGGCACCCCCATGACACCAGCTGCCCTGCACTTGGTGCTGGCCCCAGAGTTTGCCCCAGTCTCTCCAAAGAGCAAGAAGCATTTGCAGCTCAGCACTGCCCTGGGGGGGGGGGGGGGGGTGCACTGGCAGAGCAAGAGCCCCCCAGTTACGCTGGCAGGGCTGCAAACCTTGACCCTGAACCAAGCGTTTACTCAAGGAGCTCTGTAAGATTTGCTAATCTCGAAATATTGTTGGCATCCAGAGCAGTGATTTACTGCGTGTTTTGCCACAGCAAGAACTTTCCGAAAGGCCATGCTAAGTTTACACCGGAGCAGCCAGGATCAGATAACCGGCTGCTGGCTGCTCCCTCCATTCCCCCCAGTCCCCGCTGGCTGCTGTGCTGGGGTGCAAAGGACATCAGCTTCCCCGTGTCCTGTGAGGAGGAGGTGACCCCAGTCACGAGCAGCAGCAGAAAGGGGACACCGAGGGTGTTTTTGCCCATCCAGGTGGCAGGGTGGGATGTGAGGAAGCTGTGGATTTGTGCATGGCTGTGGCACTTCGGTTTTGAAGTCAGACTGCCAGGGATAGGAAGGAGCCAGCCCCGGCGTCCTGGCCACATTTCCTCCCCAAGGGCTTTGCAGGCTGTGAAATTAAATCAGCTTCTCAACATCACCGGCACTTGGGGCTGGATGTCCCCGAGCGTTCCTGCAGCATTTTGCCACTTGTGGGATCGCGAGGGCTTTGCAGGAGCTGGGGAGGAATGTCGTGGGATCCTGGGGTGTTCCCCGCACCTCCTGACCGCTGTTCTGGGGGGAGGTCCTCCTCCTTCCTAAGGATCACAGCCCCCCTCCATTGTCACCAGATCCCCTGGGATCTGTGCCACCTCCTAACCCCCAGGAGATGGGAACCAGCTCCCTGCACGTGTTCATGGCAAAAGCCATCAGCAGGCTCAGCCCTCGCTTGGTCACAGTGGGCTGGACGCGATGGCCTTCCCCTGCAAAAATACACGAGCAGCCCTGCTGCGTTGGTGCGTGCATGGGCGAGGAGGAGGAGGATGAAGTACCCTCTACCATGGCTGTCTCCTTGCAGGTTGTCGGGTCAAGAGATAAAATCCCATTCACTCTCAGAACCCCAAGTCCTGGCCCAGCTGCTCTGGAGGTGCTTTGGGGTGATGCTTCCTCCAGGGAAGGCACGGGGCTGTCACATGGGGCTGTGCCACCATGGGTGGGGACAGCAGCGTTGGGTCAGGACAGAGAGGGGTGCCGAGGTGCCCCATCCATAGCACCCCACCCTGCGGCACCTGGAGCCCATGCATCTGCCTGTGGGGACATCAGGGACACTGAGAACCACGCAAAAAGGGCATCTTCCCAAAGCCTGGCTCTGTATCTGGAGGCTTTTGGATGGATCTAGGGTAAGGACTGCTCGATTAAATGTCTCCATGATGCTCTCTGGTGGCAGCAGGGAAGGGTGCAGCTGAACCACTGTTGAACAACCTAAACTGGTTTGTTTTCCCAGTTACTGGGGCCTGGTGCGAGACACTGGGATCAGGGGATGCTCTGACCCTTTGTAGTCCCTCTGATCCAGCAAACTCTGCAGGGAGGGGGCCACAGCAGGGACGGTCCCGCATGAAGGTGCCTGGGAAGGGGGGGTCTTGGAGGGGGGGGTGGTGTCCAGAACCTGTTGCCCTTTGTCCAAGCTCCCCTTGGCTTCTGAGCGTCCTGGGGAGGGACAGCCCTCAGGGTGCCTGCCACTGCCACCACCACAGTGGCCTTGGGGACCTCTGCAGGCTACCAGCTGCCCCATCCGAACCATGGCTGGTCCTGGTGCCACCAGGGCTGGGATGGGTGCAGGACATCATGCAGGTCCCCAGCATGGGTGGAGCATGACAGGGACTCTGCATGGGGCAAGGAGAGGAGGGTGCAGAAAGGAGGGGGGGATAGAGGCAGGTGAGGATGCAGGTGGAAACATTTAGGGCAAATAAATGAGGGGTGTGGATGTGAAAATGCAAGGGAGGAGTTGGGAAGGGGAAGCAGAGATATTGATCCTGATCCTGCAGGAGGAGCCTTGAGGACACCAGAGGTGGCCTCACTCCTTGGTGGAGGTAAGGGGGTGCTGAAGGTCCGGTGAGACCAGGAGCATGTGCCCAGGCTGTAGTGGGCTAGCGGTGTTTTTTACATCAGGACTGGGCACCAGCTGGGCTAACTGGGATGCACTGGATGCTGCCTAGGACTGCAGGCGCAGGGGTCAGCAAAGCAGGGCTCTAGGCTGAGATGTTTTCCCCTGCATAAGGTGAGCAAGCACCCGAGCAAGCGGCTGGCACAGTGAAGAAATCAGTCCTTGGTGCTGGTGGAGCCTGGGGCTAGGCTGGTGCCTTCTTTTGCAGAGCATCCCAACTCCCTGCCTGCTGGCAGAGGGGTCACCCAGCAGCACTGGGCACAGCTCGGGGAGCGAAACATGCAGCCGTGTGGCTGCGTCTCACCCCAGGGGAAAATCTGAAATAAAATAGCAGGGATTGCTTGGATCATTTTGGGACTTACTGAGCACTTGACTTTGGAGGGGAGAACGCAAGGTGCTGTTTGCAGCTTTTCCCTTTCCCAAAGCGGGACCAGGCAGGGCAGGTGGTGACAGAGCCCTATTGGCGTCCCCAGCTGCTGTCCCCTCCCCTGGTGGAGGTGACCCCCAGGCAGGCTGTGGACAGCAGGGCTGGCGTGGGATCAGCCTGTCCTAGGTAAGCTCCTGCTGGCAGGGCAGGACTGGAAAAAGAGTCCTGGTAGGACTGCTGGTAGGGCAGGACTGGAAAAAGAGCCACCAAAGGCAGAGCGATGCCTGGGTTTGTCATTGCTTCTGGGTGCCAGAGGCACGGCAGGCAACTGATGTGGTGCCAAGGTCCGTGAGTACTTCTGCCAGCTCGTCACGTCCTGTCCCATGAGGTCACTGCTCCTGTCCTGTGCTGACCTCGCTCTGTGATGTGCCATGGGACTGCTCCAGCAGGGGCAGTGACGATGCTGCTCCACCATGGTGTCCCCATCATGGTGCCATCCCCGGGGAAACTGAGCTGGGCTCGACTCCCAGTGAGGCACTGGGCAAAGTCCGGGCATCCCCACATGGGTTTCTCTGTTTCTCTCTCCCTGCCAGCTCGGAGGAGGGTTATCCCATCGCTGCCCAGAAATAGCACCCTGAAGATGCCAGTGGGGCTGGGTGTTTGCATCCATGAGCCCTGCCCACATCTGGCAGCTCTCAATTCCAGCGGGAAGGCTTCAGTGCCAGGTACCCAACTGTGCTGCATCATGGGCTGATGCTGACAGTGGGGGAGCCCCAGGTGCTGAATGGAGCCGTGGTGATGCTGGTGCTAGGAGCTGATGCGTGACCACGGGCTGGGAACATCCCCAAGTGTGCACCAGGTGGGGCTGCACAAACCATATTTCTGTGCCTGGCGGAGATCCCAGTGGGAGCTTGGAGACACCCTGAATCAAGCCGGCTGCATCTCTGGTGCCTGGCTGTGTTTTCTACACCTTACCAGGACGTTTTAAAGCCGTGCTAGCTTCAATCTCCTGCCTGGGGGACTTCAGGAGAGGGGTCAAGCCCATGTCCCTGCTTGGCCCCGGAGCCCCCGCCTGCACTCATTGCTGCAGGGTGAAGTAAGCCTCTGCTTGCGTGTGGCGCACAAGTCGGAAAGCTTCTCTACGTCCCAACCCACCTGCCGCCTGCCCTGGCCTCTTGACTCAGCGCACCGCGAATATCGCGGTGACGGGGAGCCTGGAAATGCTGCTGGGAGCCGGGCAGGCATGACGTGGCCTGCAGGGTGCTGAGAAACCCTGAGCTGGCAGCCGTGGTCGGTGGCTGAGTGGTCTTTGTGTGAGCACCCTGGTTTTTGGAGCTCTGGCTTAACCTCCCTGGAGAGGGGATGGACAAAGAGGTCCCCATGCTGCATAGGAGGGGACAGACCTGCATGGGAAACATCTCCAATCACATCCGTGGCTGGCAGCATGGTCTGCCCCAGAGGGGTTTGAGAACCTCCTTTCCGCTTAAATCTGGGGTTTGGGGCATTTCTCCAGACTGTTTGTGGAGTCTTCCATGGACTCCCAGGCCACGCAGCATACGCAGGGCTGGATACGGCCATTTGGAGATGGGGAAGGTTCCTGGCCTCTCCTGCTGGCTGGTTTTGGCTACCTCCCACTGTGGGGTGGCAGTGGGAATGCTGTCAGCCCTGGGTGTCCCCTTCCCCACCCAGATACAGGCAGTGGGTGGCTGTTCCTTGTTGACTCCTACGATATGTAAAGGGCACTTATAACAATAATGGAGAAAGACTTCCTTATCAGGGCCCCTAGTGGCAGGACAAGGGGCAGCAGTTCTAAGCTGAAAGAGGGAAGGTTTAGGTTGAAGGAAGAGATTTTTTAGCAATGAACGTGCTGAGACACAGGAACAGGTTGCCAGGGAAGTTGTGGTTATCCCCATCATTGGAAATTGGGTTGGACAGGGCTTTGAGAAACCAGGTCTAGTGTGAGGTGTGCCTGCCTACAGCAGGAGAGTTGGGCTGGGTGGTCTTTAAGGGTCCCTTCTAACCCAACACAAACTTTGAGGAATTGTAACCACCCATACAACACAGATCCTTGATTTGGGTGTCTCTGGGCCTTTGGTGTCTCTGCTTGGCTTTAGGCATGCAAGTGGAAAAACCTTGCCACCTCTTGCTGAATACTGGAGACCTGTTTAGGGACTGAAATCTCTAAAATCCTCCAGGATTTGGTCCAGCTGTCGGAGGCGTCTTCTGTCTTCCCACGCAGACACATCAGCTGTCACCGTCGGGAATGCCTGGGCTTTCCTCCATTCCACCCAGCATGTCCCTGATGCTATGATTTTCTAACCTGGCTCTTTAGGGGTGCATCCAGATTTATCTCTCTGCACTGGGGTCCTGTCAATAAGCCCAGCAAGAAAAATGGCCATGCTGCCTCTTCGTGGGGGGCTTGAATTACAGCGGCATGAGAAGGATCTGATTCTGTAAGTAAGAAATGAAGATATCATCCCTTAGACCTATATTTTACCTGGAGGATAAGTAAGGCAGTGTATCCATAAATGTGGGCTGGAAATGTTGGCCAAAACCAATTTATAAATAGCACCTACTTCCCGTACAGAAAAGATCATTTCTCACTGGAAATTGTGAATACCCTGCATTTCAGTTAAATCCCAAAATACTTTGAGTTTCAGGCAAAATGCATTGCTATTTAAATTATTACTAAAATTTAAATGTCCAGTCCCCATCTGCCTGCAGAAACAGCCAGCGCAGCCCATTCAGTGTGCTCAGTTTTCATGCCGAGGTGCAGCACTCACCCAGGGGACATCTGTAGCAGGTTCATGTGGCAAGGTTTGGGTAGCAGGGGGCCGTAGGGGTGGCTTCTGCAAGAACAATCCAGAAGTTGCCCCATGTTAGATAAGGGCCCTGCTGCTGGCCAGAGCCCGGCCAATAAGCGATGTTGTTTGTGCCTCTGTGAGAGCGTATTTAAGAAAGGGGGGAAAAAAACTGCTGGGGAACAGCAGCTGGGAGAGCAAGGAGTACGACCCAGCCCTGCAGCCCCCCAGGTCGGTGCAGCAGGAGGGCAGGAGGTGCTCCAGGCAGGGAGCTGAAGTTCCCCTGCGGCCTGTGGAGAGGCCCCTGGTGGAGCAGGCTGTCTCCCTGCACCCATGGGTCCCACATGGAGCAGATCTCCACGCTGCAGCCTGTGCCGGTGCAGCAGGTGGATGTGGCCTGGAGGAGGCTGTGGCCCATGGAGAGCCCCCGCAGGAGCAGGCCCTGGGCCCGAGCTGCAGCCCATGGAGAGGAGCTCACGCAGGAGCAGGGGGCCTGGGGGGAGTTGCTGCCTGTGGGGGACCCGTGGTGGAGCAGTTTGCTCCTGGGGGATGGACCCCATGGTACGGAGCCGTGTGGGAGCAGTTCTTGAAGAGCTGCAGCCTGTGGCAGCCCCTGCAGCCTCAGTTTGGGAAGGATGGCAGAGAAGAAGTGCTATAGACTGACCGCAGCCCCCATTCCCCTTCCCTTGTACTGCTTGGGGGAAGGAGGTGGAAGACGGTGGATGGGGGGAAGGTGTTTTTGGCTTCTTTCATTTGTTTCTCACTTCTCTAGCTAGTTAGTAATAGGTAATGAATCTTACTGTCTTCCTATTCCGAGTCTGTTTTGTCCGTCTTGATAATTTTTGAGAGATCTGATCTCCCTGTCCTTATCTCAACTCTTGAGCCCTTTGCATTGTATTTTCTTTCCCTTTGAGGAGGGGAAGTGAGAGAGCAGCTGCAGTGGAGCTTGCCTGCCCACCTGAGTAAAACCATCAGACCATCTCCTTTCATCTCTGTCCCCAGATTAAATTTTGTGACCCCAAAGTGGGGGGCCTTGTGCTGGGACACCCTATTCCACCCTGGCCGGTGGAGTGGCTCCATGGGAGCAGCTTCTCCCTCTCCGTTTTGTACCTGCAAGCAAAGCCGTTGTGGTGGATAACCAAAGACCTTCATCTCCTGCGGCTGGTCCCTGTGGGAACCCTTTGACTTTGGATTTGGGCAACCTGCCACAATGCCTTTGTGATCTATGACAGGGAGCGCAGTGCTTCTGTGCTTGGTGTATTCGACATCCGGCAGTCTCGTTGCGATGTGAGAATAAACAAGATGCCAATATACTACAGTAACGTGGCCCAGATAAGTCTCTATGATAAACCATGTTGATTCACTTGCTCTTAACCTATGAGTCATCCCGTGAGTCAACAGAGAAAACAGCATCTAAACGTCACCGAGCAGGTCTTAAAACCTCAAATTTCATTCATATCAAGAACTGCAAGTGAAATAATTGCATTGATGTTCTTTTTTTCAGAGGAAAGTGTTTAATCTTCGGCTTCACTCACCCAAATTGAAATAGAAGAGAAATCTGAGTGCTCATTTCCTTATGAACTGTAGTTTTGGTATTGATTTTTTTTTTCCCCCTTCTGAGTTCTTTAAATTGCTTTTCTTAACACATAATCAAAAGTAACATGCTTTTTGCAAAGTGTTTTGGTTTAGATTAGACACCACAACCACCTTGGAGGGGGGGGGGGTTAAAAATTTCCAAGCAGAGGTGATGCTGTTTGTGGGACCTGAAGATGATGGAACACCTTTGAGCTGATGGAGCCATCAAGACGTGGGCCAGGTGAATGTGTCCCACAGACAAAGCTGTGTTTGCCTACTTAAAGTACCCGTGGAGATGCCACTCTGATAATCACAGAGGGAGGACTACAGCCAACGCCAGTTCTAGACAGAGGCTTTTGGAGTTCTCATCACACCTCCCTCTAGGTTGAGATGATGCTGAGATCATCCAAAACAGAACGAAATCCCTGTGGGTTGTGGCATAGAGGAAATGGAGTTTCTCCAGTCCCACCCTCTGGGCCCTAGCACCTCTGGGGGCAGCTGGAGAAGGACAGGTGGATGGTCTCCTCTAGCCCTACCTCGCTGTGCTTGGGGGCAGGACTGCCTTCTTTTTAGCCAGAGCAGCTGCAGAAAATTTTCTGGATTGTGACCCACTTGGCTCCAACGTGCTCCAAGGAGCAGGGGAACTGCCAGCACCCATCCATGGGGTGCAGTAAAATTGCTGGGAACCCTGTGTCACCGTCCCCTGCCTCAGGGAGCTCAGCCCTCTGGCACCCAAAGGCCTTTTAGGAGGAGGAGCCACTGTTAGTAACATTCCTTCTCACTGGTGAAAGTATATGAGGAACGCTGGGGTTATCACGTAGTTTTGGAGGAAATATACCCTCCCTGAGATACTGATACCATCTCTTGGTGTCCTGGCTCTGTCCTGCTGCCAAATGCAGTCGCTGAAATAACTGGGGGGAGGGGGGGGTGGGGGGGAGGAATCTCCCTGGAGCAGGAGGGTTGTGCTGCCAGGCTCAGCCTCCAGGGCCCACAGGGAGATCGGGGCAGCAGGAGGGTTTGTGCTCTTGTTACCTGATCCCCCTGTGACCCCTGAGGCTGGGGGCTACGATGGGTTTTCTACTCGGCTTACACGAGCAGGGCTAGCAGAAAGTGCAGGGGCTCCTTCGTGCTCTTTCTGGGGATCAGCAATCACCCCTCTGTGTCCCCTCACGTCTGTCTGTGAAGGGCAGATGGTTTCAGGGCCCTCTGATGCCTGCTGGGCCAAACAGCAGCAGTGCTGCTCTGGCCAACTCTTCTTCCTCCCACCGGCTCCATTCCCTGTGCAGGGCTCCTGCTCCATGAGGGACGCATCCTCCAGAGCCCCCTGGCTGTTTTTTTGGGATGTCACCATCCTGTTAAACACCAGCCTGGCCAACGGGGTTTTGCTGTTGTCCAGCAGTGGCCTCTTGTCCCCAGTGCTCATGTTTGGAGGTGTTTCCTGAGGACCACGAAAGCCTTTGGAGCAGTGCCCAGGAGAACCGGTCCTGCTTGACTCCTCTGCAGCATCTCTGGAGGCAGGCGAGCAGCTGGGAACAGGAGAAAACACTCTGTTGACTGAATTTGAGGAAGGCTAAAGAAGTAGACCATAGGTTAGAGACATTTTTACTAGTGCCTCACATGACAAGCAAGGGAAATGAGGAAAGGCAAGGGGTGAGCAAGTTTATATCCTACAGCCTAACAGGGCTTTCCTGGGCCACCATGGGACTTTGGGGTGAATCAGTTTGGGGCTGGCAGAAGGGTGGCTGGACATGAGGCCTGGGGTGACCAGACCCCATGGACAAGGCAGGGTATGTACAGGGCAGAGGCTGGAGGACACAGTGTGGGACTGGCCTGCCATCTATCTTCTTCAGGGTGGTGGGTCTGCAGGGCTGGGACATGGGCACCTGCTGTGCCCATGCGGGCTGTGTTGAGGGCTGGAAGGGGCTATGGTGGAGAAACCATGGCGTCAAGCCAAGGGGCTGTGGGGAGGACATGGAGGGAGAGGGTCTAGGGTTGAGAAGGGGACCAGAGGAGGGTCTGGGGTGCAAGGGTTCAGGTAGGAGCTAGGAGAAGATCTGGGCACAGGGGACTGGAGGGGGTCACGAGCATCCTGTGCTTGGTGCCCCTGCTTTGGTGTAGGGTTGTTCTGGATGATCGCACGAGGTGCTTTCCACCCTCAGCTCTTCTGGGGCTGAGGGGGAAGCTGGGAACGGAACAACTTGGGGTTGTGGTAGGGACTGTGGACATGGGACGTGGGGGGCGGGTGGGCTGGGGGAGCAGTGCAGGATTTACCAGGAGGCTCAGAGGTGGGGATGCCTTGTGTCAATGCAGGGGCTGGGATGAGTTTTGGGGGGCTTGGAGAGGCTGGGGGCAGTGTGGGGGGGTGTGCAGCTCACAGGGGCTTTGGTGCTAGGGGCAGGAGCTGTGTCCCCAAAGAAAGGTGACCTGGCCCTGGCCTGCCCAGTCCCGTGTGGGCCTGGGAGGTGGCGGAGAGGCAGGACCATGTGTTGCGGTCCCATAGGAGGGGGTAGGGGCATGCTGCTGAATGTGCAGGTCCCGGGTGGCTATTCCTGGCGGCTCCCGCCTGCGCAGGCAGATTGGTTTGCAGGGAGGTGACAAGTGCCAGCCCAAGCCTATAAAAATCTCCCAGCCCCTGTCCTGGCTCAGTGACCTGGTTCCCCCCTCCCAGCACAGCCGTTCTGCAGCGGAGACTGTCCGTCCAGAGTGGAGACACCAGCTTCAGAGTGGAGACGCCTGGTCCGGGGCAGGGACCCCATCTTCAGCGTCGAGATCCCAGGTCTGGAGGAGAGACTTCTGGTCTGGAGCTGGGACCCCAATCCAGAGCAGTGATCCCAGAGCAGAGACCCCAAAACACCCCCTAGGCTTTGCAGCAATGACTGGCAAAACCGCACCTCCAGCCGCAGACCCGGCTCCCGCAGCCCCAAAGGAAGAACCAGCACCAGCCCCAAAGGAAGAGCAGGCACCAGCCCCAAAAGAAGAACCAGCACCAGCTGCTGAAGAGGGCCCAGCCCCCGAGCATCACCCTGCCGCGGAGCAGCCCCCAGCCCCCACAGACGATTCAGCTCCTGTCCCCACAGCAGAAGCAACTCCAGCCCCCGAAGAAGGTTCCCCAGCCCCCCCAGCTGAGCCCCCTGCCCCTGAGCCTGAGAAACCCAAAGCAGGTGAGGAGGGGACCGGACACTGAAGTGGGGAGGAGGATGCACGAGGATGTGGTGGGGGGTTAGGAGGTGGGTGGGCTGAGGCCCCGCTGCCAGGGATCCTGCCCTCACCACTGCGGGTTTGTTACAGAGCCGCCCAGCTCCCCCTTGTCCCTGGCTGTGGAAGAAGTGAGCGAAAACTCGGTTACGCTGACCTGGAAAGCCCCTGAGAAGACGGGCCGGTCAGGCCTGGATGGATACATGGTGGAGATCTGCAAAGATGGAAGTAGGCTTGGGCTTTCCTGCCTCGTAAGCATGGAGAGCTGGTGTGGGATGGAGCTGGGCAGAACCTGGCAGTGTGTTTCCCTGTATCCTGTTCCCCTTTCTTTGCTCAAATTGTTATTTTTTGTTTGTTTGTTTTCTGTGGATGAGAGGGGCTTCCTGTTGGCTTCAGATATCAGTGATGTCTTTAGCAGGGGGCTGAACCACGGGGTCTAACATCACTGCTGCATCCAGCTAGAGGGTGGAGGAGAGGGCAGCGTGCCCACTGGGGAAGGCCCCTGATGGCCACCAACTCTGCATAGACTTGGGGTGGGATGGGATTACAAGACCTGAGAGGAAAAAAGACACAATTCTCCCATGCTCAAAGGGATGCTCAAACGATGGGAGGATGAGGAAGGAAAGGGCTGGGCAGTGTGGGAGAGGCTGGCATGAGGCAACAGGCAAGACCAGCCCAGAGCCAGATGGGGCTCGAGGAGCCTGGAGGGATGATGGCTGCGGTGGGTGGAGATGGGCTGGTGGCTGCCAGCGATTACCTTTGGCTCTCTGGTTGTTGCATTGCCAGGTGGTGGGATGAGGTAGGAGTTGAGAAGTGTTTTGGGCACTCTCATGAAGCCGTGCTAGGACTTGGGGTAAGAGTGAATGAGCTTGGCCATGGCGGGACGGGGAGTGTGAGGAGGACCTTCCTGGGAGAAGCCATTCCTGGAGGGAGCTGTCTAACAACCTCCCAAAGAGCACGGTTTTGGATGCTCTCCTAGCTTGCTTTGGGCTTGGCTGGGTGACAGAAGAGCTGTAGTCATTCAGTGGTTGCCACGTGGACTCAAATTGCTGTATCTGAGCTGGTACAAGACCATGGCTGGGGCGGGGGGGGTCCAGTTTGAGTGGGGGCTGGTCTGGTTAATGCCATTTGCAGGTGATGGGCAGACCTTGCTTGATAATGAGGATGGGCTGGTGAGCATGGCGAGCCCCAGCAAGGTATCCTCGGGCAGCCGGAGGAGAGGATAGGCTGGCTGGGTGGTCAGAGGATCTTAACTACTTCCAGAAATGCACCTGGAAGATCAGCAGAGACCACGTTTGTTGGCCTAATGCCTTGCAAGCAGCCTCCTCCTCAGCAGTTGAGCATCTGCCAGCGTTCGGTAACCCACACCCCTCGCGGGGGGGAGGCCAGCCCCCTCCCTCAGATGCCTTTTTCTCTCGGTGCCCCAAATCCAATGGGATGGATCTTTCTGCTTGTGCCTCTGCAAGGAAGCGGTTTTCTGCCTCTGGGTTTCACCCCTTGGGGTTTGATCCTGCTGTTTGGGGGGATGTGCGTCCATCTGCCTGTCTGTGTCACGGCTGAAGCGCTCCGCTGGGTTTGTTCTAGGCGCAGACTGGGCAGCGGTGAACAAGGAGCCCTTTCTTTCCACCCGGTACACGATCCAGGACCTCGGCTCCGGTGACAAGCTCCTCGTACGGGTGAAGGCTGTCAGCGCCAGCGGCACCAGCGTCCCGGCTACCTTGGAGCAGCCGGTGCTCGTCAGAGAGATTACCCGTGAGTACTGGGGTCGCGCACTGTCCCCGCGTGCCCTGTCAGTAGGCAAAGGAGTCGCAGCCCAACCCTAGAGCCCCAACAGCCTCTGCCCTCTCATGTGTCACAATCCAGCCTTTCACCGAGATGTTGTCCTCCAGAACTGGGCCCAGTTCCCTTGGGGTGGGATGGGGACGACGCTTCCTGACCGCAAGGCACCGCTCCTGTAGCTGGTGAGGCTCTGGGGGAAAAAGCGCGGCGCCCAAATTGTAGGGCCGTGTAGAGCATTGCAATGGCTGGGAAATGGTCTCGCGTCTCCTCTCCTTGGCCACGCTCACATCTCTAGTATGCCAGCACACGCGTGTCGGGCAGCGGCAGCTTTGTTTATTTAGCTCAGGAAAGTCGAGAGCTGGTTGTCGGGAGCACGGGAACTTTAATCATGCTGAACACGCTAATGAATGACTTGCTCCCATGCTTAGGAAGACTCACATTCCTGCTGGGGTGCTGTGAGAGTGCTGAGGCTGATGCAGGATTGCAAAGTTGGTTTTCACTTATCCAACAGCAAGTAGAGAATTATTTGTCCTTTACAAGGAGTTCTTAACGTGCAAATTTTCCTATTACTCAAATAACAGATTTTTCCTCCTGCTTAAAAATAGTAATAATGATAATAGATGTTATTTCAGAAACTGTCAGATTTTTTTAATTTATTTTTTATTTTTTGTCAGAAAGGGTTTGGAGAGGACTCTCAGTGTCTGGAACGGGTCCTGCAGGGGCTGTGGGCATGGCTCAGCGGGTGCTGTGTTTGCTGCCTTGTCCAGACCCTGGCTTTGCCTTGCAGGGCCAGGTCCTTCAGTGGCTGAAGCAGAAATAACAGAGGTGTCTGGCAGGTGGCACCTCTCTCCTTGCCGTGTTCACCTCCAGATCCCAAAGGCATTGCTATTTTCCTTGTGGGACTGGGGAAACCAAGCCATGGGGGACTGGGAGGAGATGCCAAACGCGTGGCTCAGGTTTCCAACTTCTAGTCCCGTGCTGCACCCCCCAGGCCAAGCTGCCTGTCCTTGCTGCAGACTTTTTCCCAACCACGTGCGCCAGCTGAGAGGTGTAAAACCCCAAGGGCTGGAAGACCCATGTGCAACTTACTCTTCCTCTAAGATTTCTATTTTTTTTTTTTCTGCTGACTTAAACTCTTTATCAGCAAATGGCACTTGCCAACTTTTGTGTTTTATCTGAAATACAGCCCTGCATGTCCTTCCTGGCTTAGCTGAGTAACAAACGACCCCTCCAGGCTGCTGCCGCCCCGTGTCTGCCCCAGCGGTGCTGGTGCGTGCTGGGTGCAGGAGCCTACTCCTCCCCGCCCTGCCTGTTACATGCTGGTCTTTACGTTTTATTCAGGACTGCATTTTGTACCTCTCCCTGGTTCATTTATAGCGTCACAAGGGATTTTAAATAGCAGCAGTACGGGTGGCAGGGAGCTTGAGAACAGGTGGGTCGAGGGAAGGCGAGTGGGTTTGGGAGGCGGAGAGAGAGACGGGGAGAAACCAGCCAAGGATTCGGCGCAGGGGTTGTGTTGTGCAGGGAACAAGGGCAAGAAAAATGCGTTTTCAGCCATGGCCACACTTCACCTGGGCCACCAACCCCGACCAGCCCTCTCCAGCTGAGCTGGGGAAGACACCCATGAATTCATGCCCCTCCATGGAGGTTGGGTTTCTCTGCCCCGCTGGGACGGATGAGTCCAAGAGGCAGCACCGAGGCGTGGATTCCTGCAGCGAACGGCCACGTGCACGGAGCAGAGCCCACCCCAGCTGTCAGCGGGGCCATCTGGGACCGCCGGGCATCTCCTGGCCCTCCCCAGCCCTCTCACACTCACAGCTGTTCAAGCATCACTAGCTCATGGTTTAATTCTGGCCTCCCCGAGCCCCCTCCCAAGAGCTGAGCTCCGGCACGTTTAATCCAGGCAGAGACACACAGCTCTTTTATGAGGGGCTCACGTAAACCCGATGCCTCCCCAGCAGGACTGCTGGCACCACGCCGGTTGGGTTACGCGGCTGCTATTTTCACCCTGGGAAGGAGAAGCACACTCCATCGGCATTCTCTGGTCTTTTTTTTTTTTTTTTTCTTTGTTTTGCTTATCTTTGTTATGTTCCCTTGGGGACATTAGGACATTAGCCTTCCTTTTCCAGCCTGGGGCTTTTCCGGCTCTGCTGTGTGGACCTGTGAGCCACCTTGGCCTCTCGGCAGCCCTGAGCCCACAGCGATGGAGCTCACCAACCCTCGTCCTTGCTGGAAGCTGGGTTGTGAGTCTCTAGAAAGTCTGCTCTCTGAGCTGGTGGAGAAGTATTTCCTGACCAGGACATCCTGTCCGCCGCTTCGCTACCATGCAGGCGGTGCTGGTAAAGCCCATGTTGGTCACCACTGGCTCAAGGATGGATGAGGAAGTAATTTTAGGGGTGCTGGCAAAGGGGTTGGCTGGTGTGGCCCTGCAAAGAGAAGCATGGTCCTGGAGATGAGAAGGAAGAGGTGGCCGTGGTTCAGGGCAGGACATCCTGATGGCCAAGCGGGGGATGTATGGGATGGGCTGGCCCATGCAGGACTGTGGGACCTCTTGGGCTGTGAGCCGGGGTCTTTGATTTCCTGGCCCCACAACTTGACTTTCTGGTCCCCAGAGCTCCCAAGGATCCGCATGCCTCGGCACCTGCGGCAGACTTACGTCAGGCGCGTTGGGGATGCCGTGAACCTCATGATCCCTTTCCAGGTAGGCGAGCAATTTGGGATTTAAGTTCTTGGGTTTTCTCACTGCAGATTGGTTTCTGCAGTGACTTTTCTTGCCAGCATGACATGCCTGGGGCCAGCTGAGGGCTGGCTTGTCCCAGCCCCCATGTCTCATGGGGTGCCATTCCTGCTCAGATCCCTTTTTTGGTCCTGCAGCATCTTTATTGATGGCATTGATGACGATCCCAAACAGACTAGGGCATAAACTGGGTATTGCTGCTGTCTTGGCCCATGAGCCCTGTTCAGATCATACCATGCTCAGCAGGGCAGGGTCCCATGCCACAAGCTGCAGGACCCAGAAGCACAATTTTGGGGCTCTTCCCGGGGGGGGGGGGGGGGGGAGCTGCATTTGGAGCAAGGTTGCCCCAAGGCTCTGTGATGGAGGGACTGAAGCTGATGCTGGTGGACCAAGCTGGAGTTTATCTCCTGAGCTGATTTATTACATGCTGCCTGGGGCATCTCAAAAGCACCTCCACCAGGGCATCTGTAAAGGGAAAAAGCCATCCATGAAACACCCCAACCAAGCAGGGAGAAGCAAGAGGCAGAAAGGTGCCCCTGCAACATGGGATGTGTCCATCCCATGTCTTATAGGCAGCTGGTAGCCTGTGCTGGCCACGTTCCAGGCATGAATCAGCCCCTGGATGCCAAACTCAAGCCCCTGCTGCTGAGCGCCTGGGCAACATGAGCATAGCTCCGTCTACAAAGCCCTGGGCAGGCAAATGGACTTGCTCCATGGGGACTTTGGGGACCAGCATGTGTCAGCATCATCCCTGGAGCCTGACAGACTCCTGGCAGCAGGGCTGGTGGGGATCGGACATAATTATTTCCCTGGCCCTTGCTGGATAGAAGAGGCCATATCCAGGCCATGGCTACCTGGACATAGCGGGGTGGCTCTGCCCACCCCACCAGGACTATGCCCTTGAGTGGTTCCCAACCTGCCTTCACGGGTTGCTCCAGGGAAAGCCGCAGCCCCAGGTGGTCTGGACCAAGAATGATCAGCCCCTGGACACCAGCCGTGTCAACATCCGCAACACAGACAAGGACACGATCTTCTTCATCCGCGAGGCGCAGCGCGGCGACTCGGGCAAGTACCAGCTGGCCGTGAAGATAAACGGAGCAGAGGACAAGGCCACCCTCGACATCCGAGTGATTGGTATGGCCATGGGTGGTGTCCCGTGGGGTTGTGCCGTGGCTCTGAGGCTCATTTCTGCCCTTTGGTTGGGGGTGGCACCTGGTCTGGTGGGATGGGACAGGTCCAGCAGCAAGGCAAGGGGCTTTGGGGTCCTTGTAATATGTGAAGGACTTGCTCTGGTGAAGGCTGCAGGGTTTCTACCAGCCCCTGCCCATCGCAGCTTCTCGTCCCTCATGTGCTGTAACAGGGTGAGAAGACATTAAAAGTGAAGCAAGAGGGATGGTTGGGGTGCAGAATTTGAGGGGAGCAAATAAGGATGCAGCCTTGTGTGTGTTTGTAATTGCAGAACCGCCAGGCCCCCCCCAGAACCTGAAGCTGGTAGATATTTGGGGCTTTAATGTGGCCCTGGAGTGGTCCCCCCCTGCGGACAATGGGAACTCTGAGATCAAAGGCTACACTGTGCAGAAGTCGGACAAGAAAAGTGGGGTGAGCACAGCCACTCCTGGGCCCCTGCTGCCTGGGCTGCCCCATGGGTTCCCTTCCTTTGGACAACCTGTCACTGCTCTTTTTTCCCCCTCAGAAATGGTTCACAGCACTGGAGCGCTGCACCCGCACCAGCTGCACCATATCCGACCTCATCATGGGCAACACCTACTCCTTCCGCGTGTTTGCGGAGAACGCCTGCGGGCTGAGCGAGAAAGCAGCCGTCGCCTCTGGGGTGGCCCACATCGAGAAGACAAGTGGGGACAAGGACATGGCTTGGGGGTGGTGGGGTGGGCAAGAGGGCTTCTGTCCCCACTGGGGCTTCCTCAGCGTTGGGTTGGTGGTGATGCTGCCTGGAATGAGCCCTGTTGGGTGAAGGCTGTGCATCCTCAGGACAGATGGACAGATGTCCCCTGCCCTCCCTCTCCACCTCCTTTCTCCTTCGGGGAAGGCTTGTGCCATGGGCAGACCCCTGGGAGGGATCAAGGAGCGAACATCCCTGGGGTGAGATCAAAGCAGGTCTCTGCCACCTCCAGAGCCTACTTCCAGCTCCTATTTCTGTGCACTTAGTTTTGGGGATGGAGCAGAAGGTCCAGCAAGGTGCCTGGCCTGGATACGACCTGCTGCACAGAGCAAGCATCACAGTGCTGGTTTGCGGATGGGTATCGCCCCTGTCATCCCTTGGGACTGGGCATGAAAGTGGTGTGGTTGGATGAGAAGGGGTCTGTAGACAGGGTTGGTGTGAGGCCAGGTCCTCAAGGACACACCAGATGCTGTCTAGCTAATGTGAGGGAGCAGAAGGATTTTGGGGTACCTTGGGCTGAGTTCTTGTGACCATGTGGTGGTCAACCCAGGATCCCAAGCTCTGCCTCAACCTACACTTTATTAATTTCCTAGAAATTGTTTACCAGCCAGAGAAGATCCCCGAACGGGACATGATGGAGCCTCCAAAGTTCACCCAGCCCCTGACAGACCGAGCCACCACGCGGGGCTACAACACGCACCTCTTCTGCTCTGTTCGGGGCTTCCCCCAGGTCAGTGGCTCCTCCATGGGCAGCATCACCCCCGCGTGTGGGCAGCCACCAGCTGGGCTCTTGCAAGGCGGCTGGAAGTGTTGGGAGATGGTTGGTCATTTTGGGTTGGGGTTGAATAGGGTTGGGGGGGCAGCAGCTGTCCTCCAGTCAAACTAGGGCAAGCCTGGGGTGTTTCTGCATGTAGAGCTGAGGCTGGTTGCAATTCAAGCTCTGTCCTGTCTCCTACACTAGGAGAGCAGCTGTGGGTGGTGGCTGGGGCTTCAGAATGGGAGTTCTGAAGATGGAGCAGAGGGAGGTGGCTGCATTTTGGGGACAGTCAGATTTCTCATTTCTCTCCCTGCTTAAATATATATATGTATATATATATCTTGCTGCCTATCAGCCCAAAATCATCTGGATGAAAAATCAGATGGAGATACGGGAAGACCCAAAATACATCGCGTTGATTGATCAGGGTGTCTGCTCCCTGGAAATCCGCAAGCCTGGCCCTTTTGACGGGGGCATCTACACCTGCAAAGCTGTGAACCCCTTGGGAGAAGCTTCGGTAGACTGCAAACTTGACGTGAAAAGTAAGATTGGCTGAGGCAAGAGAGGAGCAGGTCTCCCTGCCTACCTTTCCCTGTCCTTGCTTTCACAGTGGTTCAGATTGTCCCTGTTTTCGGTTGAGTCCTGGCGGTGGGGGAGCCTTAGGGCACTGGGCAACCCTGCGGGGCTGGAGCTTTGGGCTACTTGGGTTGACAGTCTTGCATCGTCCCTTGTTCCTGAAATCACCTTCCCACGTTCCTGGCCAAAGGGTGGGGAAGAAACCAGAGACTGAAGAGGCAAAGGACCAGAGGTGCTGGTGGAGGCTGGGACAGCGGCTTGCTCCTCGCTGCATCCACCAGCACTTGTGCCCCAAGTCATCTGCAAGCCACACATGCCAAAACTGCTTCACTTGCACCTGGGGTGCCCTGATTTATGTCTCAGGGTCCTGCCCAGGCTTCCCAGCTCCCATTTCCCTGCCTCAGCAGAGCACCCGGCCCTTGATGACAAGCTTGTCCTTGTGCTGGGGACACAGAGCACCTGGCCATCGCCTAGATTGGGACCTGGGGTCCTGGGGACAAACTGTCCGGGAGAAGGCGGTGCATGCACGTAATCTCTTGGAGCACAGGGATGGTGCACATAGGTGTACGTTGGTGTGTGCACACGGGTGGATTTGTCGTGCCCTGGCTCACTTTTAGATGTCAGAGGGGAGTGAGGTGAGGGGAGTTCACAGGTTTTACATCTCCCATTCTCTCCTGCAGTGCCCAAGTGAGGACGGGTTGGAGGGTGAGACGAAGAGCGAGGTAGGTCTGCGCTGGGGCTGTGGGTGGGAGGAAGGGAGGATCGATCACTCCATCAGGGCTGGGGCAGGCTGGGGTCCTGGGTCAGCCCTTGTCAGCTAGTGATGGAGCCCCTGCTCAGGGCTGCCTCCTCCCGTGGCTGGAGGTGTACTGGTGGGGTGGGGTGGGAGAAATCTGCCCTTGAACCCTTGGAGGGGGGCTGTAAATGGGGCCAGGAGGAACGAGGACGTGCATGGGGAGACACGTGAGCAGCCAGTGGGCAGAGCCCCTGGCTTGCAGGCAGAGCTTGGAGACGTGGGGCCGTTTGCACATGGGGGGCAATACTGGGGCTGGGAGCAGGATAAAGGGGTGTGAGATGGAGAAGCAAAGCTGAAGGATTGTAGCTGACTTTTAGGGGGCAGGAACGAGTGGAGGAGCTGTGTTGGGCTTGTCTTGCATTGGAGCCACGGCTGGACCATGGTTTCCCATCTCAGCCTTGACCAGTGGTCTCAAGGCAGCTTGCAGGACTCAGGGCTTGTTCCTTTCCCCAGGCGGATGCTGCAGCAGCACAGCACACAGCGATGCTCCCCGGCCACAGCCCCCCTGCCTGCGGGCCCCCCCGGCGGTGCTCCCGGGGTCCCGTGTGTTGGCCTGGCCATGGCATGGCCCTCCCTGGATGTGTTCTTACCTGTGACAATAAAACAAGCCCGTCTGAGCTTTGGTCCTCAGCAAACACCATGTCCTGCTTGTTGTAGGGTTGGCGATGGGGTTGGGATGTGGAGTGGGTGTTGGGGTAGAGGGGAAAGAGCTGCCGGGGACGCTATGGGGTCTCATAGCATCCCACTCAGCCATGGGTGGAGGAGGTGGGTTTTGAGCCCGTAAGGTAAGGACCAGATTTATAAAACATGAAGACAGATAAACCAGAAGCAAAACAACAAGGAGGAGGCAGGAGAAAAGTTTTCTGCTGCAGCTGGAGAGTGATCATGGCTGGGGTAAAGAAAAAAAAAAGAAATAGCAAGATCAAAACACAGTCATATCGATGTGTCTTCATCCAAGAGCTATTTCTTCATCCTCACCAGGGACGCAATGAGCCAGCCACACGCCATCACCCTGCCAGCAGCATCTCCTCCCCAGGGCATGAGGCCGCGGGGTCAGGATGCGCCCATGCATTATCTGGAGCAGGAATCGGCCCCGTTAGCTACCGGTAGCTCATGTGCAAGAAGGCAGCCTCATTACTTACAGCTCTGAGACGGCTCAGGTCAGATGCTGTTTAATAACAGAGAGCCCAGACAGATCTATCAGGGTGAGTGAATGCACTGCTAACCGGGGGTCAGCAGCACGGGGCAGCTCCTCCATCAGCACAGCCCTCTCAGGCTGATGGAGCCAGCATTGGGGCAAGGCAGGAACATTCCCAGCTCAGCCGTGGGGCCAGACCCCCAGCCTGCCCTCGCGTAGCCATCCTGGCTGTCCTGGTGGGCCCGGGCACTGCAAACCTACAGCCAAAATGCCTGGTTCCTCTGCAGCACCCCATCCATCAGCCCTGCGGTGGGAACCCTCTGCCCCAGCTCACCCAGTGCCCTGAAGCCCAGAGGCTCGGCACCAGCACGGCACTGCCCACACCGGACATCGCTTCCACCATCAGAGGGCATTGTCGGATTAATTTTTATCCCAGCTGATGGTCAGGCTGGCTTATCGAGGCGGCTGGATTAGTGATGCCACCAGGGTGGAGGTTGAAGTCCAGCTGTCCGGGCGGTGGGCCAGGCAGCCCCATCTGGCCGTGGGCACTGACAGGGATGTTCTGCACCCCCCGCAGTGCCCCGATCATCTCAGTGTGTGGCTTTGGCTGGGGAAGGACGGGGCTGGGATGACGGGGCTGTATGAGCAGAGGGTTTACAGCCCTGCTGAACAGAAGCAGCATCGCCAAGCCAGTGCGGTGCTGCACCCTGTGCCCTTTTCTGGGTGTTAGTACAGTGCTGCAGGGCAAGGAGTGCTTGCAAGCCCCCAGGGGACCGGGGAGGGCAACAGCATCCACTTTTAGTGAGCTCTCCCGGGAAAGGTCCGGAGGGCACGGAGCGGAAAAATCTGATATCTGATAGCTGTTTTTTTTTCTTTTTTTTTTCTTTTTTTTTTCTTCTGAAAGCAATCATCCAAATGCCTTTTAATTTATGAGCATCCCAGTTGTTAGGTTTCTGGGCACCCTAGCAAGGATCAGGCAAAGGCATCATTTCCAGGAAAGCATCCTCTTGCAGAAATAAGCTGCAAGTGGAAAGCTGCCCTGTGCTCAGCAAAGAGCAGCCCCAGCCTGTGGCCAAGCTCCTGTTGGGCAGGGAGCAGCAGCGTCCCCTTGGTGCTACCCCAGGGCTGCAGCATCCGTGGGCACTGCTGGTAAGGGATTTTGGGGTTCTGCACCTGGAGGGAGCGGGGGTGGTTTTATCCCCTTTTCTTAGCTGAGACACAAAAGAAGGATTCGCCCCAATCCTTGCCGTTGCTTTTCCGCTCTGCTTCCATTTTGGCCAGCATGGTCTGAGCCTGGAGGGATTGCAGCTGGCCTGAATATCTTGAGGCCCCTCATCTCCTCATCCTTCCTCCCACTCTCCCTTGCTGACCTTCTCTTCCTCTCAGCCCAGTGTATCTTATCGGAGCTCCCTCCAGACTAAATGGGGCTGGCTGCGGGAGTTGTGTGAAGCCAGCTAAACAGCCACCCGTAAATCCCACCCATAAATCCCACCCACCTGAGGTCCCTTTCCTCCCTGCAGCCCTCCAGCACCTGCAGGATCTTGCTGCAGTCACTTTGCCATCCCTGATGGCAGGGAAAGGGCCATAGGAAATGTGCTTCCAATGGGAGATGGGCAAACAAGGGGTGCTGATGAGAAAGGAATCCCCATTAACTCAAATTAACTCTTCCCACCACCACTTCAGCCCTGGAAGAAGTGGGCCATCCCCCCATGACCCCCAGATGGGTGCGAGCTGCTCTGCTCCCCTGGGCCGTGGAGGTGGCTGCATTCACCCCAAAACCAGGGGTCAAAAAGGTCTGGTTCAGATGGAGGGGGTAGGGAGCAAGGTGGGAGAGGGATGAGGCCAACAGGGGCTGGGGGAGACTTGCTTCTGCCTTGCACAGAAGACATGGGAGAGAAGAAAGAGCCAAAGCCTTCAAAGCAGGAGAGAGAAATCACACGGAGGGAATGCAGCGCCCTGGGTGCAGCTCGCAGGGGGCTGCTGAGGTCTGTGGGGAGACTTACTGGGGCAGCAAAGGGTGCTCCTTGCTGAGTGTGCTCCGGGGCCATGCTAAAGGTCTCTCCTCCTGTCTGTGGCAGCCTTGGAGTTGGAGGCTGACCCTTTGATCCATGGGGATGGTGCGGTCATCGCCCTGTGGGTGATGGCATTGCCCCGGTAGACTTCTTCTCCTCCTCCCCTGGTTATGGAGGGGAAGGGCTGGGCTTGGAAGCTCTCATCACAGCTGTGGAAATCACACTGCCCTGAGCTCCCCCAGCTCTCAGCAGCTTCAGTCCCACCAGGGTGTCCCCCTGCCACAGTGCCCAGGCAGCCCACGGGCCCACAGATGTGGTGACCACCAGCTGCTCCGAGGAGCCAGAGGTCCCCATCAACGGCAGAGGACCCCCTGGGTGATTTTTATCATTTTACTTTATTTGCATTAAGATAAACCACGCCTTTGTCTGTACAATTTCTCCTTAAATACTTGGCAACCCTTAGAAATAAAAACCAAAACAAACAAACAAAAAAATAACATAAAATAAAAAGAGAGGAACAGTGCAGGCTACAATATCAAAACAGTACAATGCTTGTGAATAAATAACCCCTGGGCAGCTCGGGGACTCGGCTGTTCAGATTGCACGGGGCTGACAACCGCAGCCCTCCTGGGTCCTCATCGCCCCTTCCCCTGATGTCAGGACCAGCAGCTCCCCCCCAGCTCCTAGTTGACCGTCTCAGCTATGGTGTTGCTGTCGTTTTTGGTGGTTTTGCAGCAGAAGTACTGGTTCCAGATCTGCAGGAAGGCTGTCCGGAACTTCTTGATCCTGAAAGCATAAACGATGGGGTTCATGGCCGAGTTGCCGTGGGTGAGGAAGATGGCGATGTAGGTGAGGATGTGCGGCGTCTCGCAGGATGGGCAGAACAAGGTGATGCAGTTGAGGACGTGCAGAGGGAGCCAGCTGAGAGCAAAGAGGAAGAGGACCAGTGCTAAGGACTTGGCGATCTTCAGCTCCTTCCCGTAATACTTCTGGGGGTCATTGGAGCTGGAGGAGACCTTCTTGTTGAGCTGCTTGCGGATGAGGTTGAAGACTTCCAGGTAGATGAGCAGCATCAGCAGCAGGGGAGGCAGGACCCAGACAAAGAAGTTGAAGTACACCATGTACTCCATGCTGATGACCGTCTCGAACTGGCACTTGATGACAAACTCCGAGTGGCTGGCGTTCAGCTCGTGAGTCCTCCTCATCTTGTTCAGGTTGTTCCAGCCAAACATCGGGGTGAGTCCCACCAGGAAGGAGACGATCCAACAGCAAGCGATGGCCACTGCTGCCCGCCGGGGTGTCACCACACTCTTGTACCTGTGGAGGAGACAACAACCGCAGGGAAGAATTAAACACAAGCGGGAGGTCTGTTAACACTGCTCCACATGGGGTGGCAGTGCCGCGGCTGAGGAGGCAGTGATGCTCCTCACCACCCTCCCTTGGCCTGGTTTCTCTCTGTGGAGCCCCACACTCCCTCCCAGCACCTTCCCCAGCCCCAGGGATGGGCAGAGACCTCCGGGGTGGTGCTGGAGCTCCTGGCATTGCTGAGAAGCCAGGAAGCGCCTTAGCGACCTGGGGTATGCCTGCGTGTTCACTCGATAGGAAGCCACCCCCATATCTGGGGGGGGTCCGTCCCTCCGGCAGCACACCTCACACCCGAGCACCCACACCCACAGCAGCGGGTAGCCTTTCCCTCCTGCTGCATGCTTTCTCCATGCCCAGCCAATTCCCTCTGTGCCGGGGGAGGAAATCGCCAGCAAAAGCTTCCCCGGAGACCTGCTGGGTGGAGGAAACATCCAGCGGTGCTAATGGTCCCCTGGGGATGCTCCTGGGCACAGCCTGTTTCGTTTCCTAATGTGTTGGCCCCATCGACAAACCCCTCTTTCCTAATGGGCTGGTGCCAAGGGGTGGAGGCAGGAGGCGAGCAGAGCTCCGGCTGGGCTCTGTGCCCTCCCCACTGCCGCGGGCATCGTGCCGGGGCTGGTCCCAGCTCTCCAGAGCTTTCCAAGCGGGAAGCGAAGCTTGCTAGATTGATTTCCCCCCTGGCCCTCAGATGAAAGCTTCTCATCGGAGGCCGGGTGGATTCGCAGCCCAAGTGTTATTACTTTCTACCGGAGGGGATTGAACCAGGAGTTTTTTTTCTGGCTGTTTGTTGGGTTTTGCAGTGATGCCAGTGTTAACCTGGCCATGGGGATTGCTTGGAGGTGGCTGGGGAACCTGGAGCCCCATCCTGGTGCTCAGAGCTCCCTGCTGCTTGTCTTTAACCTTTAGCTGAGGTGGAAAAATAGAGCATTTGGGAGCTTTTTAATAAATCTGCCAAGGACCCAAACCCACTCATTCTGCCTCAAAGGCCTCTTCTCAAGACCCATCTCATGGGCAGGATGTCAGGGTGAGAGCAGGATGAAGGGGGGACGTCAGTCCCCAGGAGCGTGGAGGGTCCGGAGCCGCCTGCCACCGGTGGCTTTCCCAGATGACCCCCTCTGGTCTGCAAAACAATTCCCAGCATCTTGGAGGCAGGCAGGTCCCACGGGAAGGAGGTGGCAAGGCAGGCTGCTGTTTCCTCTGAGAGCCAGAGGGTGATTTATTCCTTGTGGGAAGGAGAGAGGGCAGGAGACCCTGAGAAAGCCAATGGGGCAGGGAGAGCTGGGGCACCGGGGGCCCAAGGGGTGGTGGGAGAATGCCAGTACTGTGGGATGAGAGAGGGGAAAGGGGGGGGACCCATGGGAGCAGCGGGTGGCAGGAAGATGGGGAGATCCCCACAGGGAGGTGTTCTGGTCCCACATCACCCACATTTGGGGGTTTTGAGGGGCTTCCACTAATTTTGCTGAGGTCCTCTCCCCCGGAGCTGGGTCAAGACAAGGCTGCAGGGTGTCAGTGATGTCCCTGTTGTCTCCATGCACCCTCCTGGAGCTTGGAGCCAGCACCCAGGCATGGAGCTGTTCCCGGAGCACCCAGCCCATCTTCCCCTGCCCACACATCTGGGTCTGGGGAGCAGAGGGAACAGACTGAGCACTGAGACCCCGGTTTTAGCCATGAGCTGGATCAGAGGACGCAGGGTTCATGCTTGCAGCTGGAGCAGAGGGGATGGGGAATGGCTGCAGGGGGGCAGCACAGACGGTCCCGGCCCCCTGCAGCTCCAGCACGTGGTGTGCTGTTGCAGATGGCTATCAGGACAGCTGCGGAGGTCGTGCAGACCTTGGGTCCCAGGGTGCGTGCAAGCCCGTGTAGTGCAGAGGGTGTAGCACACGCTCAGCAGAGCAGCTGCCCCACAAGCTGCCGGTTGCTTGTCCACCTCCCCCTGTCAGTGCATATCCCTCCATCCTCCCTTTACCTCCATCAGTCCTCCCTGATCCTCCATCCATCTTTGCTGCATATCCATCCCTCCTTAACACACATCCATTCACCCTCAAGGCACCTTCACCCGTCCTTCTTGCTGCACCTCCATCCGTCCTCGCTGTGCATGCAGTCCGTGCACGTCCATGCACGTCTGGACCTTGCCTGCCCCCTCCTCACCCTGCTTACACGTGGCACCGCAGAAACAGCCACCAAGAGCAAAACCTTTCTGGTGCATCCCCCTGCACATGTGCCAACATCATCACTGTCACAAGAGCTGGGGCTGAACCCCAAATCAGCAAACCCATAGAAATCAGCAACATTTGGAGCTGGGGCTTTTCTTGCCTTTACTCCTTCAAGCAACAAGCCGAGGGCAGTGATGTCCACCAAGCAGAGCACCCTGCAGAGAAATGAGCTGGGGGCTCAGGGTGTCCATGCCACCCATCAGCCTGCACAGGAATGATAAAATCTATAAAATGACTCCAAGTACTTCCTCCATACACCCCATAGGGTCTGGCCACGGGGATCCCATGGGGCTCAGCCACTCTGAAGGCTGCAAACCCTACTGAAAAGAAGGGAAATGCAAGATCCAGCCCATTGCTTGACCCTGCTGCACAGAGTGATTTGTGGGGGCACAAATAGCAGAGGGGCCACGAGCAATCTCTGCTGCTCCCATCTTTCTGCTTTGATCATGCTATCAAGAAAATGCTTTTCTCATTTATCTCATTTTGTATTAATGTGATAGAGATGGAATTTGGGATGGGTCTGGGAGGCAGAAGCACTAGTAAATGCTGATAATGGCTTACAATTAATAAATAATTATATTATTATCAGTCATTGGAACAATTGCTACCATCATTACAATTTTATTGCTACTATTACTTTTATTAACAGCTGTGCCTAAAACATCCAAGATAATGGTCATTACCATCATTATACAATTTTGGTTTATTTCCTTCATCTGTGGGGTTTAGAACCTGGCCGTAATTGCCAGTTTTCCTCCTGCCCTCCCTCACTGGTGGCCTCTGTGCCATCCCTTCCCTACGGCGATGGGCTTCACCCCAAGCACTCTTGGACACACTGCCAAGGCCAGGAGAAAGGAATGTGGAGAGACCACAGCGGTTGTCTGTCCTTACTGATATCCCAGTGAACTGGGAAGGGAAGGAGCTTTGGTTTGGTGCAGAACAAGGATGTCTGCGAGGGTTTGGAAATAACACAAAGAGCCAAAATATCAATTATTGATTGGGGCTGTCTGCATCCCCAGATGAAACACAACAAGTGACAGGTGGAGGCAGAAAAATTGGTCTGAAAATTGGTCTGATTGAGCTGGAGCAGACTCCTCCGGGAAGAACCACTGCCCCGTGTTGGGGTGCTGCAGGAGGTGCTGCAGGCAAGCTCTTGAGCTGTCTGGAAGTGGGTGGCCCCATGGCCCTCTAACAGCTTTCAGGACACATCCAAAAAATGCATGAGGAGTGGTGTATTTGTTGCTCTCCTATCAATTTGACTTCTGTCCTGGGGTCTGTCCCCCAAGATAGAGAGGAGGGCCTGTTTCCCAGACCTCTAACCCACAGGTCAAACATCTCCTCGTGGCGTGATTGAAAAAGCTTCAAAGATTGCAGGTCTGTATCTCTCTGAATACCTTTTACACCAGAAAATACTTGCAGTTGCCCAGCCAGCCCCGAGATGCATCTTTGCTGGTCCTTGCTTTGCAAGGGTTTATTGCAGTGCAGTTCCTGAGGAATTAATTCACTAATGAAGGCAGGCCATCGCTAACGAAATGAAGCTGGAGCCAATGTAGTAGGAGGAATGGAGACCAAGCTGACATGAAGATCATCTGCATTATGAGTGCAGCACAGAAAAGCAGCCAGAGTATGTCCTGATCTAATTGAAAATCTCTAGATAAAACCTCCTTGTATCTTTGCTTCAGATCTCTCAGTGTCCTGGAGGCTGCTGGATGGGAAGTTATTGGGTGTTCAAAGCAGCTCAGAAATGCGAGGCTCAGAAATACAAACTGAGAAATGCAAAGCAGCATACAGCAAGGGGCAATCTCAGCTCAGGGCTGGATATGGAGGTGCAAGGTGGGACGTGTTGCTGAAGGGACATTGTGTGCTGGAGGGACCCTGGTGACAGCTCCTTTGTCAATTCTAAACCTGGACATGAGAAGTCATTCCTTCTTCAGCATCTTTTCTTGACTAATATCCTTCTTCTCTTTAGGGGAGCCCTCTTTTGGGCTTCATTTATATTAAAAACCTTAAATTCAAGATTGTGAAGCATATCAAGTATTTGTAAGTATACTAAAATGTCTAAAAAAGTCAGCTGGCATTGCTGGCATTGGTAAAAACATCTCTTAGCACCCCTGGCATCACTTAAGTGCATCTCCCATCTGTTCACACCCCCCTGTTGTGGTGGCTGGGAGCTTTGTGGCTCTTTGGGATCAGCACCAGCTGCTCAGTTCTTCCTGCTCCCAACAGCATCTATCCAATGACCACAGGAAGCCAACTCGTGAGCCCATGTTGTTTGCAAACATGGCTGGAGCTGCTGGATGAGGTGTAACAGGCTCTCCCTCCCACCACAAAAGTATTTCACACCCTTCTGCATCATCCCTGCAATGCTGGGGATGGAGGTGACAGGTGGTACCGACACAACTGGAGAGGTAAAGTGAGAAAACATCTTGCGGGCAGAGGGGTACCAACACCATTTCAACCCATTGCTCTCGTGGTCTGTCACTTCTGGTTCTCCACCTTGGAAGAAATGGGGGTTTGTGACGTCTGGTGGCCGTGTGCATGGTGGCCTTGGGAGGGATGGATGTCAGCCAACATCAGCCAAAGCTGGTGGCTAGATGGAGCTCTCCGTGGCAGTCTGTTCCTACAAACACTCCAAAAGGAGGAGACTGGCCCTACCACCACTTCCTTGGAGTTACCTGGGAGATTGTCCTGATCCCAAACTCCCAAACCTGTTGCTTGTCTGATGCCAGCTGGCATCTAAAGACCTACAACCTCCAAAGCCCTTGGAGAGTCTCTCAGGGGAGCCCAAACAGTGTGTCTTGCAGACAGGACATTGGTGCTAGGTGGTGATGGAGCCCCTGTCCTGCACCAAAATGGCCCAGCAAACTCCATAAGCTTGGGATTTACGATGTCCTACCACAGAGATGCTTCCTAGTGCTCCTAAGGGACCAGGAGGACCCAAGGTGCCCTGTGCACTGTCCCCTCCCAGCATGGCCTGTTGGCTGTTCCATCAGAAATTCAATCAGTGGGAGAAACCTGAGAAGTGCCAGCAGGCCCCTGGGACAAGAGGGGACAGCAGGACGTGGTGGGAGAGGACAGGCCAGGTGGATGTGGCAAGGCATCTTCCAGCGAGCTGGCCTCAGGCTCCTTGCGTGACCTTGGAGAAGTGATTGAAAGGAGCCGAGGAGGAAAATCCCAGCCTGGCACTGAGCCCGTGTTTGTTTGCTGAGGGTGAGCATCAGCGCAGCTGGAGGGGGCGGCCGGGCAAGCACCAGGGCCCACTCACTGCCGGTGGTGTTTTGCTGGGGCTGTGGCCAGGTCCCATGCAGACGGGGCTACATCCCCAAAATCTCTAACTGGAACCTCTCTGGCACCCCTCAAGAAGCCACAGCCCAGGCCAGGGCTGCCCAGCTCCCACCACCACCAGCTGCCCCAGTCTGCAGCATGCACTGGGACAGCCCAGTGGGAGAAGGTGCAGCAAAGGCCTGGAGCTCGGTGCCGCCATGTGCTGAAGGTAGAGGCACAAAGCAGGAGCCTGTGAGGTGCTGGGTCCTCCCTGCAGCTTCAGGACCCCTTGTGGGTTGACCATGGCCACTGTGGCTGGAGCATGGCCTGGGACCAACCCTCGAGACCCAGAAGGACTTTGTCTCCATACAGTGTCCTTCCCACCTGGCACCAGCTCCACAAGCAGCTGGCGCCTTTCTAGCCCTACAGCTCAGCCCACACACAGAGTTACAGCAGCTCAGCACGCTGGGCTCAGCACCACCAACCTTCTTGTTTGAGGACCTCTGCTCCCAAAATACTTTGGTTTCCTCCGCTGCAGCAGGAGGAGGTGGCTCCACACCGCAAGGCTTCTTAATGCGAACCTGGCCCAAAGCCACCATAAGCGAGGCAGAAAGCATGTGCACGGAGATTCATAAAGCCGTAAGTGAGCTGCGTGCCTCTCACTGAGGTTCCTCCTGGACCACTCCATGCCTGGGGCTTGGTTTTGCCATGATAAAATGGCAGCTCTCTCTGTAGGAATTATTCTGCAGCGAGTGTCTGCGAAGTGCAGGCCGCTACAGCCAGGCAAAGCAGCTAGTGAGCCCGCCAAAAGTTTCTAACCACTTTTAATAGCCAGTAATTTAATGGATAAAGACGAGGGTGATTATGAGGCATATGAGAACAAATCCATCCTGCCAAAATTGACTGGTCCCTGCACACCCAGACGTGATATCCCCAGGGCTTTGGTGAGTGCTTCGCTCGGTGGTGGGTGAAACTGGAGCTGGCCACAGCTCCGGCAAATGAAGAGGAGGTGACAGAAGAAGGAGGTTTTATGCTCTGAGCTTTGTACAAGCAGGTTGTGTGGGAAGGTCCAGGGAGATGCCTCTGCCTTGGTGTGGGTTCAGCCAGCCCCAACACCTCTCCTGGGCCATTGGAGGCAGCCCTGAGGTGCCTGAGGGCTGCAGGGGGATGTGGGCACATCCAAAAGCAGCCTTAAGGACAGTTAAAGCCCCAGAAGAAGTAGATGAAATAAGATGGAAAAGGGCTTTTATGGGCTACAATGCCTGGAAATGGGGAACAATGTTTCTACAAGACATCCAGGATGTGCCAGGGGTTTGTCACCTTGGTTTTGTGGTGCAGAACCTGAGGGTACACCAGGGATTTCCATCCAGCTGATGGCTACAAGAGGGGAAAGAGGCGTCCCCCCAGCTCCAATGGTCCAAGTCCTGGACCCAGAGGCTAGACACATCCCACCGCCTCTACCGCTCTCCTGAAGCCATCATTCCTGGTGTAGCCAAGCCCCTGAGCACATATCCCAGCTTGAGCTTGGCATCTCCAGTGGGAATGCAACATCCCCAGCCTCCTGAGGCTGATAAGGGCTCACCTTCTGGTACCCATACGCATGCTCCACAGCAGCCACCAGGTTTCTGAGGCTAAACCTACCACTTGTCATGTTCCACCCAAAGAAATGAGTTCAGCCTTCACCTGCCAAGCCAAAAAAGCCTGGTATGATCGTATCTCCAGTCCCTGGCATGTTAGGAGCAGCCACAACATCACATCACCCCGGATGAGTTCATTGCCAAGCAATCACAGCCCCCTGCCACCAGTCCCAGCGGAGAAGGAGCTGGCTGTCTTTCCTCAGCCTGCTTTGCTTGGGATGTCTGCGCCAGCGAACTCCCTGGGCTCTGGCAATGAATCACAGCCTGTGCTGGGGAACAAACCACAGGCTTCCAGTAACTGCAGAGGTTCTTGCAGATCCCTTGCCAGTTGTGCTCAGCTCAGAGGAAGGATGCGAGCAACCTCTGTGGTGGCTCCACCACGGACTGGTGCAGTTGGTTCCTGCACCAGGAGCTG
Organism: Stictonetta naevosa; assembly: GCA_011074415.1. NCBI lineage: Eukaryota > Metazoa > Chordata > Aves > Anseriformes > Anatidae > Stictonetta > Stictonetta naevosa. The sequence continues at coordinate 2,880,236 of CM021722.1, read as the reverse complement.
CAGGGGGAAGCAGGACCATGGGAGGGCTGGAGTTCACATGGGAGGAGGATGGGAAGCATGGTGACCTTGCACACATCCTTCTCCTCCAGGCTCTGCCTCGGGCATGGGAGATGTTGCTGTTGTCCAAAGAAGGCAAAGGAGCGTGTTGTCCGCTGCCACGCAGTGAGAAAGGCAATTTTTCTCAGATCCTTCAACAGCATCTTTCACCCAAGCAGCAAATATAAATCCTTCCTGCACATAAAGTTAATTTTGCTTTCAAACTGGGCTTGGTTTATAGCCTGTGGTTGGATCCTGATGAATTCAAGTACTCTCTCACTGCATAAGCAACAATTCTTGGTAAGGAGAGCTCAGCTGCTGCTCAGCCCCCTCATCCTAAATATGTGCAGGCTGGGGCCAAGCAAGGAGCTGGGGATGCCCAGGGCATCCGTTGCCTGATGGAAAAGCCGTGTCCCAGAGGGTGACCGTGACACCACCCAGTGCCCCCAAGGGTGCTGAGTGACTGTGCTGTGGTGGCCATGCTCTGGAAGTGTCACCTCACTGCTTTGTGACCATCCTTGGGGGTGCACCCCCTGTCCCTAGTGATGGGGTACAAGGAGCACTGAGCCACAGATTTGCTGCCTGCTTCCTTCTGGGGAAAGAAGCAGGAATCAGCCTCCCACAGCCAAGCCCCGGGACTCCCTCCCAGCTCCGCCATGTGTGGTCACAGCCCTCAGGGGTGTTCCTGGATCGCCGGCTTCTCCCTCCAGGACCTGGAGGTAGTTGGGAGGGAAATGATTTAACACTATTGGCAACAGCTTCAAAATCATGAAACGAGCTGCAGGATTTCAGAACTGGGGGAAAAAAATGTAATGTTCTTGTCTTTTGGCTCCTGGTTTCAGGCAGCAGCATTTTTTGAGCATTTCTCTGCAATGCAAAGCATGAGAAGCACTACTTTAAGAAAAGGAAAGAAGCAGAAGTTGAGAGTCTTCTATTATATCAGGACTCTGGGAATTAGGGCAGAGAGGAACAGCTCAGTCCCTGAGAGAAGGGGGTGAACTTACGATGGATGATTACATTGGCTGATGGACAGTGTGATGAGCACAATGGACTGGCTTGCAACATGTCCTACATGCAGCAAAGTCACCAGATGGTTTTAGTGTCTGAAGAGGTTTGCCATCACAAAGTGAAATTTGATGTGCAAATGTCTCCTTGGAGGGGGGAATGGGTCTGGGTCTGAGACACATCGTGCATGGGGAAAAGCCCACCTCCAGCAGAAGACAATTTCTGCAGAGCAAGAAGGTTTCAGGATGAGTCACCCAAAGCCCATGTGCACCCCTCTCAGGGTGCTGGTGTCTCTCACGGATGGGAGCCTCAGGTACTCCGTCCTCACTCTGGGCCATCACAAATGGACCCAGCCACTACAAGGGCTTCCATGCATCAGCCCTGCCCCTGCTGCAGCAATTAGCTGGGCACTCATTACCCAGCCTGGGCTCGGAGCTGCGTGGTTGGAGAAGTCAGAGCATCCTTGTAACACAAGGCAAAGGGGATAAAAGGCAGCTCTGGCTCTTTTCAGTGTAAATCCAGGATAAAGGCAGTGTTTTTTCAATTGAATTTTTGCTTGCACTTGAATTTTTCTATGCATTACATATATTTCTTCTTTATCCAAAAGAGCCCCTTTGAAATGAGGACTCTGAAAGTCAGCCACCAAAGAAGAAGGGAGGAGAAAGAGGGAAAGGAGAAGAAAGAAGGCAGCTCCAAAACATGCTCAAAATGCCAAATCTGTCAAATGTGGGCTCCATGAGAAGCTGAAACAAGACAGCAAATATAAAATGCCTGGTGTGAGCAGGCTCCGAGAGCCACTGTGGTTCTTACCCCAGCCCCCAAATTGCTGTGGCTTGCTAGAAGGAAGGTGCCAGCTGAGGAGGAGCTTGGTACCGCCTGCATGGCACCAGGGCAGGTGCCACCATCCTTCCCTGTGTGTCACCGTCACCCTCTGTGAATGCTCCAAGTCAAAGGACAAGTTGGTATCCAACGGGATGAGTCTGGGAATAACCAAGAACCATTAAAAGGAAGGAGCGGGGCAGAGATCCCAATTGGGGAGGAGATAAGAGGGATCTTGAGATCTGCTGCCGGGCAGGATTTTGCTCTCTTTTCCCTGGGTGAAGGGGAGGCAGGAAACCTGCGATAGCATCTCCCATGGAGAGGCATTAACCCAGCCGCAAGGCAGAGCTGAGGTGGGTCTTTATCTCTCAGCTGCAGAAAGACACTTCAGAAAAGGAGATAACCTAAATTACAGCTGGAACAAGAGATTAGTATCGGCTGTCTTTTAATTTCTTGTTTTCGCACTTCTGCTTGCTGACCCAACTCCTGATTTTTGCAGTCAACAACCAAACTCTTTGGTTTCTTAGGCTACAACTTGTTATTGCTGTCCGGGATCCTTACAGCACAATTTGTCGCTGCAAAGAGAACATTTCCCTTCGTGCACTTCGCCTAGTTCAAAGATTAATACGACCAAGGCTGAAAAATTGGCTGGAAGTTTGCAAAACAGGGGAGGTTGTTTTCTCCACCCAATGTCTAAATGAGAATTAGAAGAGCTGATGAGATCTACTGCTTCCAAGCCTCAGAGGACACAGTAACCCCAAACAACCAGTTCAGTGTCTTCTGTACAGTGCAGATTTCCCCTGCTTAAAAGCTCCATTTCAAATACCAAAAGCAGTCAGATTAATTAATCTTTTTTTTTTTTCTTTTTTTTTTCTTGCTGATGAGTTGGCTATATGTGCTTTCAATTAATGAAAACTGTCTCCGAGATGCCATTTTGCGCTATAGCTAACTTCTAACTTCAGTCCAAATGCAACTTGCCACAAATCATGGCTATGACCTGTGTATTTCACCCCTCTGCAACATCAGGGAAACAGGAGAGGGGAGGGAAGGACTACATATGTGTTAAGCCATAAGGTTATTTACGTAGAGATGAACCTGTCCCATACAGAGCTATATATCTTGACCAGCCAAATGAAACGTCAAATTGAAAGTGAAGGCTCCAGTTAACACCGCAATCAAATGTTCCCTCACCGCAGAGAATCGATCTTTCACCAAGAAAACAAATAAAAAGTTCAAGTGCAAAGCAAATCTGAACTCTATTATTTAAATCCTGTTTCCTCCTTCAGATTTAAACAATGATTTATTCCCTTGGAAGAAAACCGATTGACCCTGCTGCATGGAAGGAAACAGCTCGGTATGTCCATCAGGATGGCAGAGAGAAAGAACTGAGACCCAAGACCAGGAACTTCAGCAAAATGCATCAGCTGGATATAAATTACACTCTGTGCATCTTCCTAATTACCCTGGCAATTAAATCCAGGCAAGGAGCAGTGGGCAGATGCAGCCTGGGTCTGCCCAGGCAGCCTGGCATGGACTTAAAGAACTCGTGGGCCAGGCAGCATCCAGCTCTCCTCGTGCACAAGGACCGCTGTGAACCCTGTGAGAGACCCAGCGTCCCCTCTCCTTGGTGCTCAAGGGACACGCACCAGTGCAAGGGGCTCCCCAGGCTGCTGGAGACAGAGGTGCTTTGCTGGGGCTGGACCAGCAGCAATTAGGGCAGGGGATGGCCCTACGAGGATGGAGCATCCGCACTGCTGAGGCTGCGAGCATCGTGGGAACGGGTGCAGGTCTCCGTTAAAGTAAACCCACGTGGGTGTCCGCCTGGCTCTGCACGGCCTTTGCCTCGTCCATCTGGACGCAGGCGGTGCCATCAGCTCGCTCGCAGTCCTGACCGCTCGGTGCCACAGGCACACAGAGCCACTCGCACTGAAATAAACCTGTCATTTCTGCATGTTACGGGGTTTAAGTCACCGAGTGTTGTTACCAATGCAGACAAGAAAGAGAAATAATTCAGTCTGTAAGCCTGTGCTAATTATGGCTGTGTCTGAGGCAGCATTCCTCAGCATCAGCCTCTCAGTGCTTTCGGAGAGTCTGTAGCATCACTCCCTCTGCGAACAGATGGGGAAACTGAGTCGCAGAGGGGGGCTCTGACATGCCAAGTGAAGCAAGATGAACCGAGCTGAATGAGAAAGCATCCCTGGTGCCAGGAGCTGGCACTTCCCTCATTCAAAGGAGGCCAAGAAAAATCATCCTGATCTCTGGATGCAGGATGGGGAATGGCCCAGGGAAGGTGAATAGGCAGCCCTGCCCCAGTGTCCTCAGCCTTCTGTGGCCTGGCCCTCCTTTGATGGAAAGGTCTTATTGTCACCGGGGTTGTGGACCAGGGGATGTCACCTCCCTGCCCCTGTGTCCCTGCATTCCTGTTCACACATCGCTGGCACCCAGGGTTCTGCACACACGGGCACAGAGATCGGTCTCAGGGATAGCACAGTTGGAGACTGGAGAGGACGACAAGGGGCCAAATCCCCTTCCTTTTCGTGAACAGGTTCTCAGAACAAAAACCCAACCAGACCAACCAGCACTGCTCCAGGCTCAGTGCCAGGGTCAGAGCCCATGCAGGAAGCAGGCAGGGATGGGATGGGGGAGGATGGAAAAGGCAGCGAGAGACGGGACAAGGACACAAGCAGGAGCTGCTGGGTCCCACCAGGCTCTGTGCAGTGAAAGAAAACGCAGACATCACAAAACTTCCCAGTGTCTGATCTTGCTCTGCCCTGCCCAGTGTCCCCAAATCCAGTCCTTCCTCCGCAGTTTGCCCCCCATCACCAATATGGCCCTGCTTCTGTTTTTTTGGAAGGATAAGCCCACCACTAAGGGTTGTTTTACACTCCTGCTGATGGTGACACTCTCTTGGTGACTGTCATCACCAGTGACATCTCCTTAGCCCCAGACCTTCCCGTTTGGCTGCCCCCAGGTTGGGAAGTGCCTTGGCAGGCTGTAGCAGGGCTGGGCACTGGCGCAGCAGGAGATGCTCAGCTCATTGCTATTCTGCAGGGCTCCCTGCTGACTCTGGGGCTTTTTTGTGCCCATCTTACAGAGCATCAATTGCTCTTTCTTCTGCCTGGGCGTCCTGCGCGAGAGCCACACGCCTGTCCCGGCAGCTGGGTGTCTGTGCTGCCAACAGAGCCAAGCTGGCTCTTTTGACAGGGTTAAGCTCATCCTGACACCACGAAGGGCAAGTGAAGCAACGCTCTGGTGCACCTTGGGGTGTAAGAGGAGCTGAGGATGGCCCAGCTGATGGTGACCCCACAGCACACGGCCAACCAGAGCATGGCAGATACCACACACAGGTGCCAGGGGCTGAGCGATGACCCAGACCAGCCCATGGCTCTTGGGGCCGGTGGCTGGGGAGGAGGCTGGTGCCAGCCCGGTGGCAGAGCGATGCCCAAGCCCACCTGCATGCCCAGCGCCCACCCCGTGAGTCACGGGGGTTCTGCTCTACCCCCTGCCCGGAGCGGAGGTGGGACTATTTCTATAAAACCAGGTGACGATGGCACCTCTCACCGCTGCAGTCAAATTCTTCCCTCTCAGAGGTGGGAGAAGACCCAGGACCCCATCAGAAGACTCCTACGTGTCTGGAGCTGGCTGCAGCGCCAGCTGGCCGTGCTGACGGCGCACACCAGGGTGAGCTGGTCCCTGACTCACTCCTGACACACTGCCTGCAGGGCCAGGCTGGGCTGGCGGGTACCCGGCCGGCTGAATCAGCAGCTTGGGCTTTGGCAGAGCCTCCTTCTGTAGAGTTTCACGTGTCTTATTTGCCCCAGCTCTGTGGGGTCCTTGGAAAGCACTGGACACCAAGCCTCAGTGTGCGTCATCATTGCCTCCACCAACCCAGCGCCCTTGGAAACACCCGAGTCGCTCCAGGAAAGGGAAAGCCATCTCCAAAGCGTGTGATGGGGCTGTTGGAAGTGTGACAGAGACCGTCTGGATGTTCCCATTGTTTTTGGGGCTCTGCTGCTCTACCACAGGTCTGACAGACCCACCATACTACAGAGCTCCCTCATCTCCAGGGTTGGACTCACAGCAGACACCTCTGCCCACCCCACCGAGCCCAGGTGCTCCACACCTCTGGCTCAGTGGGGTAGTCTGTATAGCTGCAGGATGAAGAAACACAAGCGTACTGAGTCCCTGCTGGCTACCATCCCCACCCGCCTGCTTCACAGAGCGGCTCCTCTGGGGGTGTTGGTACCCAACGTGCTGTATCAGTGCTGTGGTGAAGGCAGAGCCGTGCTGGATCTCCACATCTCCACCTGGTCTGGTGGCTGTGCTCCCTGTAGGATGAATTCATGGATGGGAGCCACCTTGCTGAGGACATTGTCCCCATAGATATGTCTCAGCCCCTTTTGACTCTCTCAGCAGGTGGAGATGGTGCTACTTGTAGGAATGAACCATGGCTTTTGGCACTCAGCTCCAGGCTTTTCAGACCAGAGACCTGCAGCCCAAAGGACCGTGGACAACCCTTGTTTCACCACGTTACTCCTGCACTGATCACTATGGCGTGGGCTGGGGCCATGGAGCAACCTGGCTGCTGGGTGCCCTGGGGACAGCTGAGACACGAGACCAGCCACCCTGACATATCTTAGCTTCCACATCCATCCAACCCTGCTGTGCCTCGGCCTCTGTCCCTGCCTGGTGGGGTCACCCTGAGCAAGCCATGGCACTGCTCTGTGCCTCAGTTTCCCTGCCTGTAAAGGTACTGCTGCCCTTGCTGGGAACATGCCTTCGAATTTACTGGTGATGCATTGTCAAGGGTCTATGTTCTAACCTCAAAATTACTGGAAATCAGAAAGAAAATAATGAAAATCTTCCCAGCGTGTGATTTTGGTGTGTAGGTGGCGAACACCAGCAGGGAGCTGCGTGTTGTTCATCTCCCTGCACAACGATGCTGCAGAGGGAAGCTCTGCCCAGGAGACAGATGTCGACTCCAGCTATCGGGGTCAGGGCGAAACAATCCCCTGGGCAGCTTACCCAGCACGGGGCCTGCATCTGGCCCTGCTCAGAGGCTGGGATGAGATGGGGTGGTGCTGGCCCGTGTGCCCATCCAGGGTCTCCAACACCCATGCACTTCCCCTTGCCCTTTTAGTCCAAAAAGTTTGGGAATAACCCCTAAAATCAGCAAACCCAGAGCATCCCTGCTCTTCCCCCCTCCCCTCTGCACTCCTGAGTGTGGAGCACCTCACGGTTGGACCCTTGCCACGTTCCGAGGAGGGGACATCCAAAAACCCAAGCTTTTTTTTCCCCAAAATCTGAGGATCTGAGAACACTGCTTCCAGCCCAGGTTGCTCCCCTCTGGCCGGCACCGCAGCGTCTGTGGCTTTTTCGAGTGACCTGATTTTGGGGCTGTCAGCAGGCGTCTCGTGGTGCCGCCGCAGCAGCTGCGCGTGCTCCCAGCGAGCCTGATCCAGACGTCCCCTCGCCGAGGGAAGATCTGCGACTTAGCCTGCGCTTGGCTGGAAGTTACTCTGCAGATCACAGAGTCGTGCTGCACACTGGCTCACCCAGCTATCCGCAGGATCTAAGGCTGATATAACCCGATGGGAAATCCCTGCTCATTTCAGCTGTACAAGGGTCAGGCTCCGGGTCCAGGACCTGCACGGCACATCCGTGCAATCGGGTGTAAGCAGAGCTCTTGGTGTGAAACGTCTGCTCTGATTTAGCACCCACACGCTGAGCAGCTTGGGGGGGTCTGGAAAATACAGCTTGGAAACAGCTCCAGGTCCCCAGAAGCCCCTCCCAGGCTGTGTTTTCTGCCTTTTCTTCTCCACCCTTGGTTCTGATCTACCTGCTCCTTGTGCATGAAGCTCGCTGCAGGTCACCCTCGTCTGCTAAAAATAAGCTTGGCAGAAGGCAGCAAGGGCAGGAACAAAATTGCTCTGAGAGAGGTGGCTGCAAAGATCTGCCAGTCCCCCAGACTTCTCTGGTTTAGGAAAATGGGAGTGTTTTCCTTAGAAATGCAGCCTGCTTTTGTAAAGATGGATGGTGCCTTTTCGTTGACTAACAGCGTGAAAGAAACCTCAATGAACTCCGGGGCACGAGAGCCCCCCTGCAGCTCTCCAAGCTCCCGCTCCCGCTCTGAGTCACCTGGATGCTTTTGAAACATTTCCTCCAAATTTAAAAATAAGCCTCAGATGAGCCACAGTTTGGTTTATTCACTTGCTTGGCTGGGCAGGATCACTCACCATTGCCCTCAGATATCGTCTGCTGCTTTATCCAGGCTGGTTGGAGCCACCTCCGGTCACCCTTGCCTCCCTGGGGACACGTGGGACACATCATCTTGGTAGCAGCTTGACATCATGAAGCACACATTCCTTTGTCTTAATTTCAACCCATTGCTCTGGACTGATATCCTTACAACAGTCTGAAATATTGCTTCTGAGGTTTGATAATTCCCTTTCCATGGGTATCATCTCCAGGGGAGCAGATCCCGCAGGGACTGGGGCCACCGCACACCCCAGCCTGGTACGAAACCTCTCCGTCTGCACCCCGGGCACATCTGCTGCCTCCCAGAGCCCAAAGATCCGGGGAGATTTCCCATCAATAAGAGCTGGGAGCACCGCAAATATTTCCTGCGTTCCTTAGGTGCTTTGGTGCTCCCATTTCCCGGAAATTTGGGCCAAGGCAAGTTTCAATGCCTCCCTTGTCCCCTCTCCCACGGCAGCAGGGTGCCCCCAGCCATCCTGCCAGGACCCCCCATGAACTCCCCGCAGGGGGAAGAAGGGAAAGAGGCTCGGCCACGCTCCCTGCTCCGCGCCCCAGCTGGCCGAGGGTGACGGCGCCTTCCCCAGCTTCCCTGTGACCCAGCCCCAGCTGGCCCCGCGCCTGTGGCTCTTGGCAGGCCCGGGGAGAAGGGGAAAGAGCGCTGCAATCCTGACACGAGCCGGCGCTCAGGCAGGAGCCTGGAAAACGTAGGGTCAAGAGGGGGAAGCTCGCCCTTTGCACCGCCAGCTCCATCCAAAGGCTCGCAGGTTACCTGCAAATCCTCCTCACTTGCAGGAGCTGTGCTCCAGGTCCAGAAGCTCCTGCTGTCCCTGAGCTGTTTTATCTCCTAGGGTTCAGGGCATTTCTGAAACAGTGCAGGGTGCCAGCACTGTCCCCAGAGCCACCCACAGACCCTGCTCCACCCCGGGCTCTCCCCGTGCTGTGTCCCAGCTTCCCATCTCTGCTCTTGCCTCTCATTTCTGAGCAATTTCCAGCCTGGTTTGATCTAATTTTCACAGCTCTGCAGCCTCACACATGTGCTCAAACCCTGCAGAAATGCACACGCAGCTTGTTCTGGTGGGATGCTCCTTGGGGTGCTCCAACACCTGGGCGCTGGGGTCTGGGCAAGAAGGGTGGTGGCCCCCCATGTGCAACGTCTCTCTCTACCAGCGGATTTTCCCTGGTTTTCTCTTCCTGGCATGTGTTTCAAACCATTTGAGGAAAGAGCTGGTGGTCCAAGAGAAGCAGGAAGCCCCGGGATGGAACCAGGCTGTGTCCCTGCCTCCAGCTTCCCTGCTCGAGGGGGCTGTGGTTCAGCACATCCCAAGACCTCCAGCTCCTCCTGCCCCAGCCCTCTGCAAAGAAACCCCACGCAGCATCCCAGGGCAGAGCAGAGAACCCTGAATCAGCCTCAGAGCAGAGATGGGCGCCAAAGGAGCTCCATCCCCCTGCAGACATCCCTCCGGCACCGTCCCCTCCTGCATCCTGCCTCTGGCCACCGCCGCAGGGATGCCGGGGGCCGGTTCCTGCCTGACGCCTTCGGCCGGCTGCTTCCCCTCCCTTTGAACTCGTTTCATCTTCCCTGAGCGTGGCTGCGAGGGGAAAACATGGTCTGGGCCAGGGACTCCGCTGTGCCCGGCGAGGGGAGGCAGCACGCCGGGGGTGCTGCTTCACCGCCGGGAGGGGAGGAAGGATGCGAGAGGGGAGATGTGAGCTTTTCCGCCAGCGTGAAGGCAGCGAGCCTATTTTAGGTGATTTCCAGCTGTTTGGAAAGGCTCCTGTTGGGGCTGGGAGCTTGGGACCCTCTGCTCAACCTGAGCAATGCGTCTGCATCTCCACAAAGTCGAGGAAAGGTGTATTAGGGGAAGCAGCCTACTCTGGACCCCAGCAGGCAGGAGGGATGCTACCTACCCAGGGGCTTGGGGCAGAGGCAGGGGGCTCGGTGGGATAACCCCGATCGTGCTGGGGGCACGGGGCACTGGGAGGGCACAGGGCACAGGGAGGGCATAAGGTTTGATTCCAAGATCAGGAGCCAGCAGCCTCTCCATCCCCAAAATCTGCCTCTGCTTTGCACGGATGGCCCAAACTCCTCAGTGTTCCTGCGTCAATGGGGAAGCAGGGCCATGGGAACAAGGAGAACTCCTGAAATGGAGCAGAAGCTCTGTGGGTGCTCAGGCATCACCCGCTGCCCCATTACAAACGTCCCAGGGCATGATTTGCTCCAGACACAACCACACCACCACCAGACTCTCTCCTCCAGGGCACCAAAGCTCCCCAGCCCTGCAGGGCTCGCTGTCTGCGGGCTGTGTGGGGAGCGGACGGGTCCGTGTTTGCTGGATGAAAGCACAACCCTTGTGGCTCCGGGGCCGGGTGCGTGTGGGTAGCCAGGAGCTGGAACCAGGCTGCGCTGCGCCGTGTTCCCCCTCCCTGCCAAGCTGCGCCTCCATCCCCAGCTACCTAATTAAATAGAAAGCCCGGGAAGCCCAGCGGTGACTTTGCTTCTCCTTCAGACAACTCTCTGCAGCCAACAGCCCCGTTGTCTGCTTACCCCAGGTGGCCAGTACGTGACGGGGGCTTGGGAACCCTTGTGCTTCCCTTCAGGGCTCCCAAAATGCAAGCGGTACCCCCAGGGGACCCTGGGGCGGTGACGGCACGAGGATGGGGAACGAGGATGGAGCGGGGCCACGTGGAGCATCGCTGCCTGCTGCTCCCCGTCGCTGCCGGCCACCTCTGCAAAACGCACGTGGGCATGGGGCAGGCACACCTCCTGTGCTGTGTCCCCTTGTCCTGCTTCCCCCAACAGTCCCCTCCATGCAGACCTGGCCGAGGAGCCCGAAATGTAAAGTCGGTGGGCTGAGAGTGAGCTCTGCTAGACAGCAGCTCTCAGTGCCATCAAAATGCTTCAGCACTTTTTTTTTTTTTTTTTTTTTTTTAGCATCTAGCAAGAATTTGGGAGAAATTTGGGCATTTCAGATTCAGGAAATATTCTTTAGCGGCGTTTTCTGTCGTGTTTGTCATTTCTTGGTCTAGGGCACAAAATCACCTACACTAACTGCATTTGCCAACTGCCAGGAATTCGTGATAGGGATGAAAGGAAACTTCCAGGGACGAGTGAACGGGAGAGCTGGCGCAGCTGAACGCTTCTTGGCGAGGCCGTGAAGTTATTCAATATTTAAGAAGGGTGTGAACCGTAGCAAAATCTCACCGTGCTGAGTGGTAGAGCACGAAACAGGCTGACAAAATACAGGGTTAATGTTGCATGAGAAAAGCCTGCCCAAACTATACACAGTACGGAGGACTTTAACTTAGTGTTGCTCTCAGGAAAGTGCCTGGGGTCAGAGCAGAAATCTCCCCCAAAAGGCCCGTTGCATGCTCAGGGGGAGTGAAGGAGGAAAGAGACTGTATTTGGTAGGAAAAAAGAGACAGACGAGCTCGGCAGCGTTGCTATGTATAAACCCGCAGTCCTCCCACACCTGAACCTGTCCCCACCGTGCAGGGGATGCAGAAGGACCAAAAAACCACACCGAAAGCAGTGACAGGGTGCGAATCGCTTTGGCACGCCGTCGGGCTGAGGGATGAGGATTTTTCAGGCTGGGAAAAATCACACTTGGGGAGGAAGTCGGGAGCCGCCTGCGAAACTGCGTGCGGCGGGGAGGGGGTGAGCAGGGGCCGTGTTTTTATCCTGTGCCACCCCTCTGCACTACGCTCCTTTCCTGAGCAGCCTCTCTCAGCCCCAAATGGATGAAAAAAACCACCAAATCAACAGATCCTTGTGGATCCTTGTGGATCTGAGCACTACGAGCGCTCCTGAGCAGCCAGTTGGTCCCGACGCAGTTGCCTCCTGCCCCAGAAAAGCAATTCCTGCCCTGGGAAGGGTTCTGCTCCCGCTGGCAGCACCCAACACAAGGAGGTTTGGTGCCTTTCGGGGGGGGGGGGCATTTGTGTTTACACAGGGCTGTGCTCCGTCGAGTGGCCCCGACGTGGCTGTCACTTCCCGTCCAGCCCCAGATACCGCCGGTCCCACCACGGCTCCCCAGCCCCGCACCGGAGGGCAGGGAGCTGGCCGCAGAGCAGTTAAATATTCGCTCCTGGAGAAACGGAGTTAAAACAAAGTGCGTGCCCCGGGTATTTGCTGTGGGCTCGGCTTTCCCAGCAGATACAGGTGATGAGAAGGGGAAAGACACGTGGAGAGGAGTCATCTGTGGGGCAGCCCCACAGCCAGGGCTCACTGCTGAAAGGTGAGCCTGCCCAAAGTGACGTGCCGGGCTGTCACCACAGTCCCTTGCAAGCCCCAGAGCCACATCCCACAGGTCCCTGAGGTTGTCAGTGCCAGGGTCCTGGTCCCCACCTTGCCAGGAGACACCTGGGCTGAGGACAGAGCTGTCGTCCCTCTGCTGCTCTCCTGGGCACCTCACAGGGTGGGACGTGGGGACCCCCCAAGCACCCCCCAAGCAGAACAACCGGAGGCTGTGAGACCCCCCTGGCCCAGCCCATCCCGATCACTGCTGCAGCCAAACTGGCGAGCTGCTGCTTCTCGGAGAGCCTGGGGCATCCTCTCCGCCTCTGAACCTCCCCAGCAGCCACCCTGGACCCGCTCCCAACGCACTGCCCTACCTGACGGGGATCTTCACCCGCAGGTACCTATCCACGGCGATAGCCAGGAGCGCCAGGATGGAGCTCTCGGTGAGGATGAGGACGGGACAGGCCACCATGAGGCAGCTGTAAAACTCCGTCTGCGGTCCGATGTTGATGATGATGGCCAGGGGGATGACCAGAGCCCCCACGGCCACGTCAGCCACCGCCAGCGAGACGATGAAGCAGAAAGTGGCGTCCCGCAACGCCTGGTTCATCTTCACAGCCCAGATGACCAGGATATTCCCCGGCACGGACACCAAGGCGATGAGGACTTCGATGGAGATGTAGGCAGCCTGGAAAGCCGAGACGGGGTGTGCCATGATGCTCCCGTCCCCTCCCAGCTCCTTCTGGGGTCCCTCGGTCACCTGCAAACGCAGAGGGAGGCGATCAGCGACTGGCATCCTCGGCGGCGCTGCGAGCCGGGACGGAGCCTGTGCGGCGAGGGGGGGGGGGGGG